>CM059261.1:8023776-8042803 GCA_030347555.1 Lablab purpureus | reverse complement strand
GATCCACAATTAAAAGAGATGGGAAAGAGAAAGATACATCAGAGTCTCTGGACTAAGCCAATCCTACGCCCAGCCCCAACCACCACAAATGCGTGATGATCACCCCCACTATCTTTAATTGAAATTACAAACACCAATTCAAGTAACAACAAATAAAGATAAAGGAAAACAACCGCCTTAGACACACTAAGGATGAAACACTCCTCACACACCGAGGATGAAACCCACCCTCTCGACACACAAGAGATGAACACACCTCCCTTAGAATGCATCCAAGTGGATGAATTTTCCGCTTTATAAAAACAAGAAAAAGAATACACTTCTCGATAAAAGTGTCTGATAGAAAGCTTACACAAAGATCACCACTTCCAAAGACTTGATCAAACTTGGAGAGAGCAAGAAAGCTGGTTTTGAAAAGCTAAGCGCTAAGAACACTTTGAATATTCAGTGTTTTTCTGGATGTAGTTGAACCCAAGACATTCTCTTTTCATTTTATAATTCAAAATGCTCCAAAGTTTCCATTCTTAGGTTGATTTGGTATTGAATTCAGCAAAACGACTCATTTAATCGATTATATAAAAAGCTTAATCGATTATATCATGTTTAAAACTGAAAACTTATTACGCCCGATATAATCGACTGGGATCAATGTCATAATCGATTATATTAACTCAGTAATCAATATAATCGACATCAAAAACACTTAATCGATTATTTAGTTCGTTAAACATTTTTTAATTCAAATTTTAAGTTGAATAATCGATTATTTACGTATCATAATCGATTAAAAGCGTAGAAAACGCTTTTGCGTAGAAAAACAACTTGCTCTCTTCGTTCGGGAAGGTCTTGAATGGATTTATGACTTACTCTTTTCATCCAACACTCAAAATGTAACCTTCTACACTTGAACCTTCAAACTTTGAGAAAATCCTCATCAATCTCTCTTGAAAGCTTTAAACACTCTTTTATGCCTTTCTCTTTCTACCAAGCATCCTTCCTTTGTGAGATGGCGCAAGTCTTTAATGTTGATTGGATCACTTTAAATCTTCATCATCAAAACTTTAAGACTTCATAAAAAACTCTAAAAGACTTCATTAACACTTGGTCTTGAAAAAAATGCTAACAATCTCCCCCTTTTTGATGATGATAAAAAGAAACATAGAGACTTGTGATTGATATCCAGAAAATCTTGAAAATAATGTATGGATATCTCCATCATAAAAATTAGTCCACAAAGGAAATAAAGTAGGCAGTCATATAGCATTTAATTTTCAATTTGAATTTTGAAAAAGAGATTTTCAAGGAAATTAATGATTGAAATTATTTCTAAAAGCTCCCTTATACTTTGCTCTTAAATATTTAAGATATACTAGGTAACAATTTGAAATATTTCCTAATGCTCCTCGAAATTAAACTTCTTAAATGCTAGAAAACTGACATATTATCAATCAAAACAAATATATTTCTCCCCCTTTATTTTTATCATTTTCAAAAAGATTACTTATTCGTGAGATTAATATAGCGTAATAACAAGTACTACGTAAAATATGTAGGGAAAAAATAAAATACAGCGAACTGGAAAATTAAAATTAAGCTAAGGGAATCTAGTGAACTTGTAGCCTATTCAATTTCTTCACTATCCCCTCGCCTTCTTCATCTTCCTCATCATCTACCTGCTGATTGTTTTGCCTCTTGAAGATCTAGCATTATCTTCTTCTCGAGAGACATCTTCAATCTCCAAACTTCCTTTTCAACTCTATGAACTCTCCTATTAAGCCTTGAGAGCTTGTAGCAAAAAGTCATCATAATGAGTTGCTTTGGAGACTCATCATGGTGTCCATCCTGAGAGAATGTGTGCCTCATAGATCCGGTTGAGGTTGAGGTTGAGGTGGTGGTTCTTCATCATCTTCATCCATTGCAAAGATCTTCCCCATCCTCTTTGCCCTGAACCTCGTTTCCTTGTTCTATAAGTGCCCATGTGCCTTAGGGTACATTCTTCCCTATCTTGTTGTTGCTAAGCAAGATTTCCTGGTTTTCTCCTTCAAGATCTACACCTTTATATTCTAATACCTTTGAAATGAACACAGCATAGGGTAAAGCAAAAGATGATAGCCTAGTGGCTTTAAACATATTATCTAAAATAATAGAAGGCCAATCAATACTAACATTATTAAGAAAGCCATACATTAATAGAATGTCTTCCTTAGTAAGTCGGGTATGATTGGTGCCTCTAGCAACAAGAATCCATACAATAACATAATGTAAACATGCTCATTTAACTTAACATTACCAACTTTGTACAAGTTTTCCACTTGTAGGTTTGATCCCTGCGTACTTTACATCTCCACCACTTATTGAAATCTTCGAAGCCATAAGTAATGTTATGCCTTGGGTGGATAAGCCAGCAACATTGATCCATACCTCTTTCATTAAGGTGAATTCGAACTCCTTCACCTTGGTGCTAGGACTAGTTGTCCTTGAAGTCAGATTCATGTAGAACACTCTGACTAAGTCTGGATAGTAGGCATTTTCCATCTCTACAAAATTTTGTAATCCACTTGCAACTAAACAATCCTGAAAAGTGAAACCATGAGTTCTCAAAAATTACAAGATAAATATTTAGGAGTTAGGATCTTCCCTCGCTCTTCCATTTGTTCACAAAACCAATCTGCATATCCTCATCTCGAAATCCATCCAAGCAAGTGTTGGTGGTCTCCTTTCTTGTTGTTGGGATGTCATAGGCTCTTTGCCTCTCCTCCTTGAGGGCATCTTTCTCCTCCTTTGATCAGCCATGAGTATATAAAATGGACAAAAGAAAGAGCACACAAAATGAGATAACACGTAAAACAGTAATAATCACAGTAACTAAACTCGCATAAAAAAAGGGATTAATAGCGTAAAATCAGCAAGAGTGAGAGAGATTGAAGGTAGCACTTTTAATTCTCAATCTAGCTATTTATAGGCAAGGAATCTGATCACAAATCACCGAATTAATGTAAATAGAGCTCATAGAAAACGAATATAGCCATGTAGGATTAAAAACCACGTGAATTGGAGCCCAACGCTTATAAAGACAAAGGTGCGTAAAAACACGAACGTCGCATTTAATCGACATGTGAAGAATATAATCGACTATGTGAAGAACATAATCGATTATTTGCCTTCAAAATTTTCTAGAAAATGAAAACCTAGAATTTAATCGATTATGTGCATTCCTTAATCGATTAAATTGCTTCCCAGCCGATTTAATCAATTATGTTATGAACTTAATCGACTATGTTGTAAAACATCTTTAAAAACAACGCTTTAATCGATTACCACATGAAAACTAATCGATTATATACTGGAAAATTTTGTAAAACACATAATTAACATAAAACAACAATAAACATCAATCATTCAACAAATTTATCATCAACAATTCCTAGATCTCTTCTAAGCTCATAAAATCTATCTCTAGGCAAAGGTTTGGCAAAGATATCAACTAATTGATGTTTGGTATCTATATATTCTATAATGCAATCACCTTTAGCAATATGATCTCTAATGAAATGATGTCTAATTTCTATATGTTTTGTCTTAGAATGCATGATAGGGTTCCTAGTCAAATTAATGGCACTAGTGTTATCACACTTAAGAGGGATATGATCTAAAAGATATCAAAATCTTCTAATTGCTCGCTTCATCCACATGATTTGAGCACAACAACTACCCGCCGCTATATACTCAAAATTCTCCGTGGTTGGAAAGAGCAACACTAGCCTGCTTTCTTAGAATGCCATGAAACTAAAGAACATCCTAAAAGATGACATGTACCACTAGTACTCTTCCTATCAATTCTACAGCCACCATAATCTGAGTCAAAAAAACCTATAATATTAGGTGAGGCTCCTGAAGGGTACCATAAACCAAAGGATTTTGTTCCTCTAAGGTACTTAAGGATTCTCTTAACGGTCTTTAGGTGTGACTCTCTAGGGTTGGATTGAAACCAAGCACAAACACACACACTTTGCATAATATCAGGTCTACTAGCAGTAAGATAAAGTAATGATCCGATCATACCTCGATACCTTGTTTGATCTACAACTTTACCACTTAAATCTTGATCTAGATAACAAGATGTAGCCATGGTAGGTCGTAGTCTTCCTTGGAACTTTCCATCTCAAATTTCTTTAAGATTTCGTTGCAATACTTTGTTTGACATATAAATATGCCTTTCTTCAATTGTTTGATTTGCAAACCAAGAAAGAAATTTAATTCTCCCATCATAGACATTTCAAACTCTCCTCGTATATTACTAGCAAACTCTTGGCAAAGATCATCATTAGTTGATCCAAATATGATATCATCAACATAAACTTGAACAATAAGAATATGTTTCTTTGATTTTTTAATAAAAAGAGTAGAATCAACTTTACCTCTTCTAAAACTATTTTCAAGCAAGAAATTACTTAACCTTTCATACCAAGATCTTGGGGCTTGTTTGAGTCCATACAAAGCTTTCTTCAACTTGCAGACATGATTAGGATTTTTGAAATCTTTAAAGCCTGTAGGTTGTTCTACATAGACTTCTTCCTTGATGTATCCGTTTAGAAAAGCACTTTTTTACATCCATTTGAAATAATTTGAATCACATAATGGAGGCATATGCTAGCAAAAATGAATAGCTTCAAGTCTTGCACCGGAGCATAGGTTTCATCATAGTCTATGCCTTCTTCTTGTCTATAGCCTTTGCAACCAGCCTTTGCTTTGTTCTTGGTGATATTTCCATCTTCATCAAGCTTATTCCTAAAACCCATCTTGTGCCTATAACCTGCATTTTGTTAGTTTTAGGAATTAAATCCCATACCCGATTTCTTTCAAACTCGATTTAGCTCTTCTTGCATTGCTATACACCAATGTTCATCTCGTCAACGCTTCTTCTACATTCTTTGTTCAATCAGGAAACAAAAGCAACATTCATGAAGAAATTATTCATGTTCCTCCTTGTTCTTACACCTTTGAGATATCTCCAATGACATTGTCCAAAGATATGTTTCTAGGTGGTCTCCATTCTTTGGTAGACTTTAATCATGAGGAGGATTCTCATCCAATTTGATTTCTTCAACATCTTCTTCTAAAGGAGTTTCTTCTTGATGTTCTCCTTCATCATCTACAAAGAATCTTCTTGACTCAAGAGGGGTTTCCTCAAGGTCTAGATATTCATCAAAGACAACATGTATAGATCTCTTCAACATTTAAAGTCCTTTTATTAAAAACTCTATATGCTTTACTATGAAAAGAATAACCTAAAAATGTAGCTTCATCAGATTTAGCATCAAATTTCCCAAGGCTATCTTTTCCATTATTCAAAACAAAACATTTGCATCCAAAAATTCTGAAATGAGAAATATTTGGTTTTCTTCCTTTGAAAAGCTCATAAGGTGTTAATTTCAAAATAGGTCTTATTAAAACTCTATTTAAAACATAACAAGCGGTGCTTACAGCATCAGCCAAAAAATATTTAGGTAAATATTTTCATTCAACATAGTTCTTGCAAGTTCTTCCAAAGATCTATTTTTCCTTTCAACCACAGCATTTTGTTGAGGTGTTCTTGGTGCTGAAAAATTATGAGAAATACCTTGTTCTTCACAAAAATTTTCAAAAGAAACATTTTGAAATTCACCGCCATGATCACTTCTTAAAAACTTGATTTTCAAATCCTTTTCATTTTGAATAACCTTGGCAAATTTTCTAAATTCTTTGAAAGCATCACTTTTAGATGAAAGAAAAAGAGTCCAAGTAAATCTAGAGTAATCATCAACAATCACAAGAGCATAATAATTGCCACCAAAACTTTTTTTCTAGAGAGGCCAAATAAATCCATGTGTAGTAATTCTAAAGGTTTAGAAGTGGAAACAACATTTTTAGATTTAAAAGAATTTTTAGTTTGCTTCCCTTTTGACAAGCGAAGACATATTTTTTTCTTTCAAAATTCAGCTTTGGCAAACCAATTACTAACTCATTAGATATGAGTTTACTAGCTCTTCTATGCCATAACCATGGATCCTCTTCTTTCGCAACTAAACAAGATAAATTACTAGATGTAGATGCACAATCAATATCAATCAAATAAATATTATTATGTCTCTTACCAATGAGGGCGATTTCATTTGAGTCCTTGTGATGAATTTTGCAAAGATCACTATCAAAAGTTACCTTTAAATCTTTATCACAAAGTTGACTAATACTTAGCAAATTATGCTTCAACCCATCAACAAGAAGAACATCATGAATCTTTAAAGATTCTACAATCATTCCACTACCAATGATCTTTCCCTTGTTGTTGTCACCATAGGTTACAAAACCTTGCTCTTTCTTTTTGAAGCTTTTGAATTTGCTTTTATCACCCGTCATGTGTCTTGAACAACCACTATCAAGGTACAACAGTTGACTTTTAGACTTGGGACCAACCTCGCAACATAAACAAAAAATATTTAGGTCCCCAAAGTCACTTATTAGGTCCTTATGGGTTAGAAACAGTTTTTCCTTTGGGAACCCATTTGTATTTCCCATTAAGAACACTGAAACGCTTAATATTGCATTTATTCACCGAATGACCTTTATGCATACAATAAAACATGTAGGAACATTTGTTTTTCTTGAAATATATGCATTTTTATAAAACTTCTTTATAGGAACATTTGGTTTATTAAAAGAATTAGGGATTTCGAAAATCTTGCTTGAATTAGATGATTCCACATTTAGTATACCTTAAACATTTAAGAGCAAAGTTTAAGGGGGAGCTTTTAGAAATAATTTCCAATCATTAATTTCCTTGAAATCTCTTTTTGAAAATTAAATGCTATATGACTGCCTACTTTATTTCCTTTGTGGACTAATTTTTTATGATGGAGATATCCATACATTATTTTCAAGAATTTTAGGATATCAATCACAAGTCTCTATGTTTCTTTTTATCATCATCAAAAAGGGGGAGATTGTTAGCATTTTTCAAGACCAAGTGTTAATGAAGTCTTCCAGAGTTTTTATGAAGTCTTAAAGTTTTGATGATGAAGATTTAAAGTGATCCAATCAACATTAAAGACTTGTGCCATCTCACAAAGGAAGGATGCTTGGTAGAAAAGGAAAGGCATAAAGAGTGTTTAAAGCTTTCAAGAGAGAAGATTGATGAAGATTTTGTCAAGAGCTGAAGGTTCAAGTGTAGAAGGTTCTGTTTTGGGTGTTGGATGAAAAGAGTAAGTCATAAATCCCATTCAAGACCTTCCCAAACAAGAGAGCAAGTTGTTTTCTCGCAAAAATGTTTTTCTACGTTTTTAATCAATTATGATACGTAGATAATCGATTATTTAACTTAAAATTTGAATTAAAAATATTTAACGAACTAAATAATCGATTAAGTGTTTTTGATAATCGATTATATTGATTCTGGGTTAATATAATCGATTATGGCCTTAATCTAATCGATTATATCGGATCTAAATAAGTTTTCCAGTTTTTAAACATGATATAATCGATTAAGCTTTTTATATAATCGATTAAATGAGTCGTTTTTGAGAATTCAATACCAAATCAACCTAAGAATGGAAACTTTGGAGCATTTTCGAATTATAAAATGAAAGAGAATGTCCTAGGTTCAAAACATCTGTTTAAACACAAATATTCAAAGTGTTCTTGCGCCTTAGCTTTTCAAAACCGCTTTCTTGCTCTCTCATGTTTGATCAAGTCTTTGGAAGTGGTGATCTTTGTGCTTAAGCTTTCTATCCAGCACTATTATCAGGTGTATTCTTTTTACTGTTTTTTTTAAACGGGAAATTCATCCCTTGGATCTGTTCGAAGGGAGGTGTGTTCATCTCTTGTGTGTCAAGAGAGGTGGGTTTAATCCTCAGTGTGTCTGGGGAGGTGTTTCATCCTCAGTGTGTCTGGGGAGGTGTTTCATCCTTAGTGTGTCTAAGGAGGTGTTTTCCTTTATCTTTATTTGTTATTGCATGAATTGGTGTTTGTAATTTCAATTAAAGATAGTGGAGTGATCATCACGCATTTGTGGTGATTGGG
Source organism: Lablab purpureus (assembly GCA_030347555.1). Taxonomy (NCBI): domain Eukaryota; kingdom Viridiplantae; phylum Streptophyta; class Magnoliopsida; order Fabales; family Fabaceae; genus Lablab; species Lablab purpureus. Next base: position 8,034,748 of record CM059261.1, on the reverse strand, counting down.
AACCGGACGTAGGATTGGCTTAATCGAACCAGAGATAAATCTCTGTGTTCTTCTCTTTCCCCATCTCTTTTTATCTGTGCATCATATTAACGATTGCAACTCAAACAACACTAATCAAAGGTTAAGGAAAATCCGCATCCTAGTTTTTGAAAGTAATTCAAAAATCTGGAAATTTATTTTAAAGGGAAAAAGTTTATTAAAAATCCAATTCACCTCCCCCTCTTGGTTTTTACACTGCCGACTTTATTTAACATTGTTTTACACACAAAAACTCAATTTTTCGTAATTTGGAAATTTAAATTTATTTCGGTTCGTACTTTTGTTTTAAAAAAATTGACTTTTCATAATTCGGAAATTTAAACTATATTTTCGATCCGTACTTTTGTTTTAGAAAAACAAAATCAATTTTCATAATTTGGAAATTTATGTTTTATTTTCGATCCGTATTTTTGTTTTAGAAAAAACTTAATTTGGAAATTCAAATTTTACTTTCAATCCGTACTTTTGTTTTACACAAATTTTTTTTTCATAATTTGAAAATTTAAATTTTATTTTCGATCCATACTTTTGTTTGTCAAAAAAATCAATTTTTCATAATTTGGAAATTTATATTTTATTCTCGATCCGTATCTCTTTGTTTTACACAAAAATCTTAATTTTCTTAATTTTGAAATTTAAATTTTATTTTCGATCCATACTTTTGATTTACAAAAACAAATGACATTCTCATAATTTGGAAATTTACATTTTATTTTCGATCTGTACTTTTGTTTTACACAATAAAATTCAATTTTTCACAATTTGGCAATTTATATTTTATTTTCGATCCGTAATTTTGTTTTAAAAAACACAATTTTTCGTAATTTGGAAATTCAGATTTTATTTTCGATCCGTGCTTTTGTTTTACAAAAATCGAATTTTCATAATTTGGAAATTTATATTTTATTTTCGAATCGTACTTTTGTTTTACAAAAAAAAACTCAATTTTTTCATAATTTGGAAATTGAAATTTTATATTTGATCTTTTACAAAAAAAACACAATTTTTCATAATTTGAAAATTTATATTTTCTTTTCGATCCAGTACTTTTGTTATATAAAAAATTCAATTTTTCATAATTTGGAAATTCAAATTTTAATTTCCATCCGTACTTTTGTTTTACACAAAAACTCAATTTTTCGTAATTTGGAAATTTAAATTTATTTCGGTTCGTACTTTTCTTTTAAAAAATTGACTTTTCATAATTCGAAAATTATACTATATTTTCGATCCGTACTTTTGTTTCGTAAAAGCAAAATCAATTTTTCAAAATTTGGAAATTTATGTTTTATTTTCGATCCAGTACTTTTGTTTTAGAAAAAAACTTAATTTCTCATTATTTGGAAATTCAAATTTTACTTTCGATCCGTACTTTTGTTTTACACAAATTTTTTTTTTTCGTAATTTGAAAATTTAAATTTTATTTTCGATCCATACTTTTGTTTGTCAAAAAAGAAATCAATTTTTCATAATTTTGAAATTTATATTTGATTCTCGATCCAGTATTTCTTTGTTTTACACAAAAAACTTAATTTTTGTAATTTCAAATTTTAATTTTAATTTCAATCCATACTTTTGATTTACAAAAAAATCAATTTTTCATAATTTGAAATTTACATTTTATTTTCAGCTCTGCATTTTTGTTTTACAAAAAACACAATTTTTCATAATGGGGAAATTCAAATCTTATTTTCGATCCATACTTTTGTTTTACAAAAAAAAAATCTAATTTTGGTAATCTCGAAATTTAAATTTTGTTTTTGATCCGTACATTTGTTTTACAAAAAAAAATTCCATTTTTCACAATTTGGCAATTTATATTTTATTTTCGATCCGTACTTTTGTTTTACAAAAAAAACACAATTTTTGGTAATTTGGAAATTGAAATTTTATTTTCGATCCGTACTTTTGTTTTACACAAGAAAACTAAATTTTTCGTAATTTGGAAATTTAAATCTTATTTTCGATCCAGTACTTTTGTTTTAAAAAATCAATTTTTCATAATTCGAAAATTTATATGTTATTTTCGATCCAGTACTTTTGTTTTACAAAAAAATCAATTTTTTGTAATTTGAAAATTTATATTTTATTTTCGAGCCATAGTTTTGTTTTATAAAAAAAAACTAAAATTTTCACAATTTGGAAATTCAAATTTTAAATTCGATCCGTACTTTTGTTTTACACAAAAAAAACTCAATTTTTCGTAATTTGAAAATTTAAATTTTATTTTCGATTCGTACTTTTGTTTTTAAAAAAATCGACTTTTCATAATTCGAAATTTATACTATATTTTCGATCAAGTACTTTTGTTTTAGAAAAAAATCAATTTTTCATAATTTGGAAATTTATGTTTTATTTTCGATCCGTGCTTTTGTTTTAAAAAAAAACTCAATTTTTCATAATTTGGAAATTCAAATTTTACTTTCGATTCGTACTTTTGTTTTACACAATTTTTTTTTTCGTAATTTGGAAATTTAAATTTTATTTTCGATCCATACTTTTGTATGTAAAAAAAAAATCAATTTTTCATAAATTGGAAATTTATATTTTATTCTCGATCCGTAATTTTGTTTTACACAAAAAAAACTTAATTTTCTTAATTTCGAAATTTAAATTTTATTTTCGATCCATACTTTTGATTTACAAAAAAAATCAATTTTTCATAATTTGGAAATTTACATTTTATTTTCGATCCAGTACTTTTGTTTTGCACAAAAAAATTCTATTGTTGGTAATCTCGAAATTTAAATTTTGTTTTTGATCCGTACATTTGTTTTACAAAAAAAATTCAATTTTTCACAATTTGGCAATTTGTATTTTATTTTCGATTCAGTACTTTTGTTTTACAAAATAACACAACTTTTGGTAATTTGGAAATTCAAATTTTATTTTCGATCCGTATTTTTGTTTTATAAAAAATTCAATTTTTCATAATTTGGAAATTCAAATTTTAATTTCCATCCGTACTTTTGTTTTACACAAAAACTCAATTTTTCGTAATTTGGAAATTTAAATTTATTTCGGTTCAGTACTTTTGTTTTAAAAAAATTGACTTTTCATAATTCGGAAAATTATACTAAATTTTCGATCCGTATTTTTGTTTTAGAAAAGCAAAATCAATTTTTCAAAATTTGGAAATTTATGTTTTATTTTCGATCCAGTATTTTTGTTCTAGAAAAAACTTAATTTCCCATTATTTGGAAATTCAAATTTTTACTTTCGATCCAGTACTTTTGTTTTACACAAATTTTTTTTTCGTAATTTGAAAATTTAAATTTTATTTTCGATCCATACTTTTGTTTGTCAAAAAGAAATCAATTTTTCATAATTTGGAAATTTATATTTGATTCTCGATCCGTATTTCTTTGTTTTACACAAAAACTTAATTTTTGTAATTTCAAATTTTAATTTTAATTTCAATCCATACTTTTGATTTACAAAAAATCAATTTTTCATAATTTGGAAATTTACATTTTATTTTCGTCTCAGTACTTTTGTTTTACAAAAAACACAATTTTTCATAATGGGGAAATTCAAATCTTATTTTCGATCCATACTTTTGTTTTACACAAAAAAAATCTAATTTTGGTAATCTCGAAATTTAAATTTTGTTTTTGATCCGTACATTTGTTTTACAAAAAAAAATCAATTTTTCACAATTTGGCAATTTGTATTTTATTTTCGATCCGTACTTTTGTTTTACAAAAATAACACAATTTTTCGTAATTTGGAAATTCAAATTTTATTTTCGATCCGTACTTTTGTTTTACACAAGAAAACTAAATTTTTCGTAATTTGGAAATTTAAATCTTATTTTTGATCCTTACTTTTGTTTTAAAAAAAATCAATTTTTCATAATTCGAAAATTTATATGTTATTTTCGATCCGTACTTTTTGTTTTACAAAAAAAAAATCAATTTTTTGTAATTTGAAAATTTCTATTTTATTTTCGAGCAATACTTTTGTTTTATAAAAAAGCTCAATTTTCATAATTTGGAAATTCAAATTTTAAATTCGATCCGTACTTTTGTTTTATACAAAAAACTCAATTTTTCGTAATTTGGAAATTTAAATTTTATTTTCGATTCGTACTTTTGTTTTAAAACAAATCGACTTTTCATAATTCGGAAATTTATACTATATTTTCGATCAAGCACTTTTGTTTTAGAAAAAAATCAATTTTTCATAATTTGGAAATTTATGTTTTATTTTCGATCCGTGCTTTTGTTTTAAAAAAACTCAATTTTTCATAATTTGGAAATTCAAATTTTACTTTCGATTCAGATCTTTTGTTTTACACAATTTTTTTTTCGTAATTTGGAAATTTAAATTTTATTTTCGATCCATACTTTTGTATGTAAAAAAATCAATTTTTCATAATTTGGAAATTTATATTTTATTCTCGATCCAGTACTTTTGTTTTACACAAAAAACTTAATTTTCTTAATTTCGAAATTTAAATTTTATTTTCGATCCATACTTTTGATTTACAAAAAAAATCAATTTTTCATAATTTGGAAATTTACATTTTATTTTCGATCTGTACTTTTGTTTTGCACAAAAAATTCTATTGTTGGTAATCTCGAAATTTAAATTTTGTTTTTGATCCGTACATTTGTTTTACAAAAAAATTCAATTTTTCACAATTTGGCAATTTGTATTTTATTTTCGATCCAGTACTTTTGTTTTACAAAAATAACACAATTTTTCGTAATTTGGAAATTCAAATTTTATTTTCGAGTCCAGTACTTTTGTTTTACTAAAAAAACTCCATTTTTCATAATTTGGAAATTGAAATTTTATTTTCGATCCGTACTTTTGTTTTACACAAGAAAACTAAATTTTTCGTAATTTGGAAATTTAAATCTTATTTTCGATCCAGTACTTTTGTTTTAAAAAATCAATTTTTCATAATTCGAAAATTTATATGTTATTTTCGATCCATACTTTTTGTTTTACAAAAAAAATCAATTTTTTGTAATTTGAAAATTTATATTTTATTTTCGAGCCATACTTTTGTTTTATAAAAAACTCAATTTTCATAATTTGAAATTCAAATTTTAAATTCGATCCAGTACTTTTGTTTTATACAAAAACTCAAATTTTCGTAATTTGAAATTTAAATTTTATTTTCGATTCAGCACTTTTGTTTTAAAACAAATCGACTTTTCATAATTCTGAAATTTATACTATATTTTCGATCAAGCACTTTTGTTTTAGAAAAAAATCAATTTTTCATAATTTGGAAATTTATGTTTTATTTTCGATCCGTGCTTTTGTTTTAAAAAACTCAATTTTTCATAATTTGGAAATTCAAATTTTACTTTCGATTCAGATCTTTTGTTTTACACAATTTTTTTCTCGTAATTTGGAAATTTAAATTTTATTTTCGATCCATACTTTTGTATGTAAAAAAATCAATTTTTCATAATTTGGAAATTTATATTTTATTCTCGATCCGTATTCTTTGTTTTAAAACAAAAAACTTAATTTTCTTAATTTCAAATTTAAATTTTATTTTCGATCCATAGTTTTGATTTACAAACAAAAATCAATTTTTCATAATTTGGAAATTTACATTTTATTTTCGATCCAGACTTTTGTTTTGCACAAAAAATTCTATTGTTGGTAATCTCGAAATTTAAATTTTGTTTTTGATCCGTACATTTGTTTTACAAAAAAAATTCAATTTTTCACAATTTGGCAATTTGTATTTTATTTTCGATTCAGATTTTTGTTTTACAAAAATAACACAACTTTTGGTAATTTGGAAATTCAAATTTTATTTTCGATCCAGTACTTTTGTTTTATAAAAAATTCAATTTTTTCATAATTTGAAATTCAAATTTTAATTTCCATCCGTATTTTTGTTTTACACAAAAACTCAACTTTTCGTAATTTGGAAATTTAAATTTATTTCGTGTCAGCATTTCTTGTTTTAAAAAAATTGACTTTTCATAATTCAGAAAATTATACTAAATTTTCGATCCAGTACTTTTGTTTTAGAAAAGCAAAATCAATTTTTCAAAATTTGGAAATTTATGTTTTATTTTCGATCCGTACTTTTGTTCTAGAAAAAACTTAATTTCCCATTATTTGGAAATTCAAATTTTTACTTGATCCAGATTTCTTTGTTTTATACAAATTTTTTTTCATAATTTGAAAATTTAAATTTTATTTTCTGATCCATACTTTTGTTTGTCAAAAAAGAAATCAATTTTTCATAATTTGAAATTTATATTTGATTCTCGATCCGCATCTTTGTTTTACACAAAAACTTAATTTTTGTAATTTCAAATTTTAATTTTAATTTCAATCCATACTTTTGATTTACAAAAAAATCAATTTTTCATAATTTGGAAATTTACATTTTATTTTCGATCCGTACTTTTGTTTTGCACAAAAACACAATTTTTCATAATGGGAAATTCAAATCTTATTTTCGATCCATACTTTGTTTTACACAAAAAAATCTAATTTTGGTAATTTCGAAATTTAAATTTTGTTTTTGATCCGTACATTTGTTTTACAAAAAAATCAATTTTTTACAATTTGGCAATTTGTATTTTATTTTCGATCCAGATTTTTGTTTTACAAAAATAACACAATTTTTCGTAATTTGAAATTCAAATTTTATTTTCGATCCGTATTTTTGTTTTACACAAGAAAACTAAATTTTTCGTAATTTGGAAATTTAAATCTTATTGATCCTTACTTTTGTTTTAAAAATCAATTTTTCATAATTCAAAATTTATATGTTATTTTCTGATCCAGTACTTTTGTTTTACAAAAAATCAATTTTTTGTAATTTGAAAATTTCTATTTTATTTTCTGAGCAATACTTTTGTTTTATAAAAAAGCTCAATTTTCATAATTTGAAATTCAAATTTTAAATTCGATCCAGATTCTTTGTTTTATACAAAAACTCAATTTTTCGTAATTTGAAATTTAAATTTTATTTTCGATTCAGTAATTTTGTTTTAAAACAAATCGACTTTTCATAATTCTGGAAATTTATACTATATTTTCGATCAAGACTTTTGTTTTAGAAAAAAATCAATTTTTCATAATTTGGAAATTTATGTTTTATTTTCGATCCGTGCTTTTGTTTTAAAAAACTCAATTTTTCATAATTTGGAAATTCAAATTTTACTTTCGATTCGTACTTTTGTTTTACATCAATTTTTTTTTCGTAATTTGGAAATTTAAATTTTATTTTCGATCCATACTTTTGTATGTAAAAAATCAATTTTTCATAATTTGGAAATTTATATTTTATTCTCGATCCGTATCTTTGTTTTACACAAAAAAACTTAATTTTCTTAATTTCGAAATTTAAATTTTATTTTCGATCCATACTTTTGATTTACAAAAAAATCAATTTTTCATAATTTGGAAATTTACATTTTATTTTCGATCTCAGATTCTTTGTTTTGCACAAAAAAATTCTATTGTTGGTAATCTCGAAATTTAAATTTTGTTTTTGATCCGTACATTTGTTTTACAAAAAAATTCAATTTTTCACAATTTGGCAATTTGTATTTTATTTTCGATCCGCACTTTTTGTTTTACAAAAATAACACAATTTTTCGTAATTTGGAAATTCAAATTTTATTTTCGAGTCCGCACTTTTGTTTTACATTAAAAAACTCCATTTTTCATAATTTGAAATTGAATTTTTATTTTCGATCCGGTACTTTTGTTTTACACAAGAAAACTAAATTTTTCGTAATTTGGAAATTTAAATCTTATTTTCGATCCGTATTCTTTGTTTTAAAAATCAATTTTTCATAATTCAAAATTTATATGTTATTTTCGATCCATACTTTTTGTTTTACAAAAAATCAATTTTTTGTAATTTGAAAATTTATATTTTATTTTCGAGCCATACTTTTGTTTTATAAAAACTCAATTTTCATAATTTCAAATTCAAATTTTAAATTCGATCCAGACTTTTGTTTTATACAAAAAACTCAAATTTTCGTAATTTGGAAATTTAAATTTTATTTTCGATTCAGACTTTTGTTTTAAAACAAATCGACTTTTCATAATTCGGAAATTTATACTATATTTTCGACCAAGACTTTTGTTTTAGAAAAAAATCAATTTTTCATAATTTGGAAATTTATGTTTTATTTTCTGATCCGTGCTTTTGTTTTAAAAAAACTCAATTCTTTTCATAATTTGGAAATTCAAATTTTACTTTCGATTCAGACTTTTGTTTTACACAATTTTTTTCTCGTAATTTGGAAATTTAAATTTTATTTTCGATCCATACTTTTGTATGTAAAAAAATCAATTTTTCATAATTTGGAAATTTATATTTTATTCTCGATCCAGATTTTTTGTTTTAAAACAAAAAAACTTAATTTTCTTAATTTCAAATTTAAATTTTATTTTCGATCCATAGTTTTGATTTACAAACAAAATCAATTTTTCATAATTTGAAATTTACATTTTATTTTCTGGATCTGTACTTTTGTTTTGGTACAAAAATTCTATTGTTGGTAATCTCGAAATTTAAATTTTGTTTTTTGATCCAGTACATTTGTTTTATAAAAAAAATTCAATTTTTCACAATTTGGCAATTTGTATTTTATTTTCGATCCAGTACTTTTGGTTTACAAAAATAACACAATTTTTCGTAATTTGGAAATTCAAATTTTATTTTTGATCCAGACTTCTTGTTTTACTAAAAAAACTCCATTTTTCATAATTTGGAAATTGAAATTTTATTTTTGATCCGCATTTTTGTTTTACACAAGAAAACTAAATTTTTCGTAATTTGGAAATTTAAATCTTATTTTCGATCCGTATTTCTTTGTTTTAAAAAATCAATTTTCCATAATTCAAAATTTATATGTTATTTTCGATCCATACTTTTTGTTTTACAAAAAAACCAATTTTTTGTAATTTGAAAATTTATATTTTATTTTCGAGCAATACTTTTGTTTTATAAAAAGCTCAATTTTCATAATTTGGAAATTCAAATTTTAAATTGATCCAGATTTCTTGTTTTATACAAAAAGTCAATTTTTCGTAATTTGAAATTTAAATTTTATTTTCGATTCAGATTCTTTGTTTTAAAACAAATCGACTTTTCATAATCTCGAAATTTATACTATATTTTCGACCAAGACTTTTGTTTTAGAAAAAATCAATTTTTCATAATTTGGAAATTTATGTTTTATTTTCGATCCGTGCTTTTGTTTTAAAAAACTCAATTTTTCATAATTTGAAATTCAAATTTTACTTTCTGATTCGTACTTTTGTTTTACACAATTTTTTTTTTCGTAATTTGGAAATTCTAAATTTTATTTTCGATCCATACTTTTTGTATGTAAAAAATCAATTTTTCATAATTTGGAAATTTATATTTTATTCTCGATCCAGATTTTTGTTTTATACAAAAAAACTTAATTTTCTTAATTTCGAAATTTAAATTTTATTTTCGATCCATACTTTTGATTTACAAAAAAATCAATTTTTCATAATTTGGAAATTTACATTTTATTTTCGATCTGATTTTTGTTTTGCACAAAAAATTCTATTGTTGGTAATCTCGAATTTAAATTTTGTTTTTGATCCGTACATTTGTTTTACAAAAAAATTCAATTTTTCTAATTTGGCAATTTGTATTTTATTTTCGATCCAGTATTTTTGTTTTACATAAATAACACAATTTTTTCAGTAATTTGGAAATTCAAATTTTATTTTCGATCCGCATTTTTGTTTTACACAAGAAAACTAAATTTTTCGTAATTTGGAAATTTAAATCTTATTTTCGATCCTTACTTTTGTTTTAAAAAATCAATTTTTCATAATTCAAAATTTATATGTTAATTTCGATCCATACTTTTTGTTTTACAAAAAAATCAATTTTTTGTAATTTGAAAATTTATGTTTTATTTTCGAGCAATACTTTTTGTTTTATAAAAAAGCTCAATTTTCATAATTTGAAATTCAAATTTTAAATTCGATCCAGATTTTTGTTTTATACAAAAAGTCAATTTTTCGTAATTTGGAAATTTAAATTTTATTTTCGATTCAGACTTTTGTTTTAAAACAAATCGACTTTTCTATAATTCTGAAATTTATACTATATTTTCGATCAGCGCTTTGTTTTAGAAAAAAATCAATTTTTCATAATTTGGAAATTTATGTTTTATTTTCGATCCGTGCTTTGTTTTTAAAAAACTCAATTTTTCATAATTTGGAAATTCAAATTTTACTTTCGATTCGAGACTTTTGTTTTACACAATTTTTTTTTCGTAATTTGGAAATTTAAATTTTATTTTCGATCCATACTTTTGTATGTAAAAAAAATCAATTTTTCATAATTTGAAATTTATATTTTATTCTCGATCCAGTATTTTTGTTTTACACTAAAAACTTAATTTTCTTAATTTCAAATTCTAAATTTTATTTTCGATCCATACTTTTGATTTACAAAAAAAATCAATTTTTCATAATTTGGAAATTTACATTTTATTTTTCGATCCAGTACTTCTTGTTTTGGTACAAAAATTCTATTGTTGGTAATCTCGAAATTTAAATTTTGTTTTTGATCCGTATATTTGTTTTACAAAAATCAATTTTTCAATTGTCACAATTTGGCAATTTGTATTTTATTTTCGATCCAGATTTTTGTTTTACTAAAAATAACACAATTTTTCAGAATTTGAAAATTCAAATTTTATTTTCGATCCAGTATTCTTTGTTTTACACAAGAAAACTAAATTTTTCGTAATTTGGAAATTTAAATCTTATTTTCGATCCTTATTTTTGTTTTAAAAAATCACTTTTTTCATAATTCGAAAATTTATATGTTATTTTCGATCCATACTTTTTTGTTTTACAAAAAATCAATTTTTTGTAATTTGAAAATTTATATTTTATTTCTCGAGCAATACTTTTGTTTTATAAAAAAGCT
>CM059261.1:8009052-8023676 GCA_030347555.1 Lablab purpureus | reverse complement strand
GATCCTACTTTTGTTTTAGAAAAAACTCAATTTTCATAATTCGATTTTTATATTTTATTTTCGATCTGTACTTTTTGTTTTACAAAAAGGATTCAATTTTTAATAATTTTGAAATTGGTATATTATTTTTCATCCAGATAGCTTCTTGTTTCACAAAAAGAAAGTCAATTTTTCATAATTTTGAAATTTATATTTGATTCTCGATACGTACTTTTGTTCGATGCAAAAGAACTCAATTTTTTGTAATTTCGAAATTGATATTTTATTTTGGATCCCTACTTTTGTTTTACAAAAAGAACTCAATTTTTAGTAATTTGGATATTTATATTTTATTCTCGATATGTACTTTTGGTTTTATGCAAAAGAACTCAATTTTTTGTAATTTCGAAATTGATATTTTATTTTCGATCCCTACTTTTGTTTTATACAAAAAGAACTCAACTTTTTAGTAACTTGGATATTTATATTTTATTCTCGATATGTACTTTGGTTTTGGTTTTATGCAAAAGAACTCAATTTTTTGTAATTTCGAAATTGATATTTTATTTTGGATCCCTACTTTTGTTTTACAAAAAGAACTCAATTTTTTGTGATTTGGATATTTATATTTTATTCTCGATATGTACTTTGGTTTTATGCAAAGGAACTCGCTTTTGTAATTTCGAAATTTATATTTTATTTTGATCCCTACTTTTGTTTTACAAAGAGAACTTAATTTTTAGTAATTTGGATATTTATATTTTATTCTCTCGATATGTAATTTGTTTTATGCAAAAGAACTCAATTTTTGTAATTTCGAAATTTATATTTTGTTTTGATCCCTACTTTTGTTTTACAAAAGAACTCAATTTTTAGTAATTTGATATTTATATTTTATTTTCGATCCAGTACTTTTGTTTTGCATAAAAGAATTCAATTTTTAGTAATTTCGAAATTGATATTTTATTTTCGATCTGAGTTTTTGTTTTACAAAAAAGAAACTCAATTTTTCATAATTTTGAAATTTATATTTATTTTCACATACGCCCTTTTGTTTTATGCAAAAGAACTCAATTTTTCAGTGGTGGAAATTCGAAAATTTTGTTTCGATCAGTACTTTTTGTTTTACACAAGAAAACTAAATTTTCGTAATTCGAAATTTGTCTTATTTTTAGATCCTTTTTTTGTTTTACAAAAAAAATCACTTTTCTGTAATTTGAAAAATTTATGTGTTATTTTTTTGAGAGTCCATACTTTTGTTTGCATAAAAGATCAATCTTCGTAATTTGAAAATTTATATTCTATTTTGATCACTGCACTTTTGTTTTATACACAAGTCGATTTTTCTCAGAATTTGGAAATTCAAATTTTATTCTCGATTCAGTACTTTTGCTTTGTATTCAAAACAAGCCGACTTTCGTAATTCTAGGCTGATACTTTATTTTCGATTCGTACGCTTTTGTTTTGTAGAAACAAATCGACTTTTCATAATTAGAGGAAATTTATGCTTATATTTTCGATCCCAGTGCTTTTGTTTGAAAAAAAACTCAATTTTTCATAATTTGGAAATTCATGTTTTACTTTCGATTCAAGTGCTTTTGTTTTACAAAAAACTCAATTTTTCATAATCTGGAAATTTCAAATTTTGCTAGATTAATTGCTGTTTAATTTTATTTCGATCCATACTTTTGTATGTAAAAAAAATCAATTTTTCATAATTTGGAAATTTATATTTTATTCTCGATCCGGTGCTTTTGTTTTACACAAAAACTTAATTTTCTTAATTTGAAATTTAAATTTTATTTCGATCCATACTTTTGATTTACAAAAAAAAAATCAATTTTTCATAATTTGGAAATTTACATTTTATTTTCGATCTGTACTTTTGTTTTGCACAAAAAAATTCTATTGTTGGTAATCTCGAAATTTAAATTTTGTTTTTGATCCGTACATTTGTTTTACAAAAAAAAATTCAATTTTTCACAATTTGGCAATTTGTATTTTATTTTCGATCCGTACTTTTGTTTTACAAAAATAACACAATTTTTCGTAATTTGAAAATTCAAATTTTATTTTCGATCCGTACTTTTGTTTTACACAAGAAAACTAAATTTTTCGTAATTTGGAAATTTAAATCTTATTTTCGATCCTTACTTTTGTTTTAAAAAATCAATTTTTCATAATTCGAAAATTTATATGTTATTTTCGATCCATACTTTTGTTTTACAAAAAAATCAATTTTTGTAATTTGAAAATTTATATTTTATTTTCGAGCAATACTTTTGTTTTATAAAAAAGCTCAATTTTCATAATTTGAAATTCAAATTTTAAATTCGATCCGTGACTTTTGTTTTAAAAAAATTGACTTTTCATAATTCAGAAAATTATACTATATTTTCGATCCAGTACTTTTGTTTTAGAAAAGCAAAATCAATTTTTCAAAATTTGGAAATTTATGTTTTATTTTCGATCCAGTACTTTTGTTCTAGAAAAAAACTTAATTTCCCATTATTTGGAAATTCAAATTTTTACTTTCGATCCAGTACTTTTGTTTTACACAAATTTTTTTTTCTGTAATTTGAAAATTTAAATTTTATTTTCGATCCATACTTTTGTTTGCCACAAAAGAAATCAATTTTTCATAATTTGGAAGTTTATATTTGATTCTCGATCCGTACTTTTGTTTTACACAAAAAAACTTAATTTTTGTAATTTCAAAATTTTAATTTTAATTTCAATCCATACTTTTGATTTACAAAAAAATCAATTTTTCATAATTTGAAATTTACATTTTATTTTCAGCTCAGTACTTTTGTTTTACAAAAAACACAATTTTTCATAATGGGGAAATTCAAATCTTATTTTCGATCCATACTTTTGTTTTACACAAAAAACTCTAATTTTGGTAATCTCGAAATTTAAATTTTGTTTTTGATCCAGTACATTTCTTTTACAAAAAATTCAATTTTTCACAATTTGGCAATTTATATTTTATTTTCGATCCAGTACTTTTGTTTTACAAAAAAACACAATTTTTGGTAATTTGGAAATTCAAATTTTATTTTCGATCCGTACTTTTGTTTTACACAAGAAAACTAAATTTTTCGTAATTTGGAAATTTAAATCTTATTTTCGATCCGTACTTTTGTTTTAAAAAATCAATTTTTCATAATTCAAAATTTATATGTTATTTTCGATCCAGTACTTTTGTTTTACAAAAAAATCAATTTTTTGTAATTTGAAAATTTATATTTTATTTTCGAGCCATACTTTTGTTTTATAAAAAAACTCAAATTTTCACAATTTGGAAATTCAAATTTTAAATTCGATCCAGTACTTTTGTTTTACACAAAAAAACTCAATTTTTCGTAATTTGAAAATTTAAATTTTATTTTCGATTCGTACTTTTGTTTTAAAAAAAATCGACTTTTCATAATTCGGAAATTTATACTATATTTTCGATCAAGTACTTTTGTTTTAGAAAAAAATCAATTTTTCATAATTTGGAAATTTATGTTTTATTTTCGATCCGTGCTTTTGTTTTAAAAAAAACTCAATTTTTCATAATTTGGAAATTCAAATTTTACTTTCGATTCGTACTTTTGTTTTACACAATTTTTTTTTTCGTAATTTGGAAATTTAAATTTTATTTTCGATCCATACTTTTGTATGTAAAAAAAAAATCAATTTTTCATAATTTGGAAATTTATATTTTATTCTTGATCCATAATTTTGTTTTACACAAAAAAAACTTAATTTTCTTAATTTCAAAATTTAAATTTTATTTTCGATCCATACTTTTGATTTTCAAAAAAAATCAATTTTTCATAATTTGGAAATTTACATTTTATTTTCGATCTAGTACTTTTGTTTTGCACAAAAAATTCTATTGTTGGTAATCTCGAAATTTAAATTTTGTTTTTGATCCGTACATTTGTTTTACAAAAAAATTCAATTTTTCACAATTTGGCAATTTGTATTTTATTTTCGATCCAGTACTTTTGTTTTACAAAAATAACACAATTTTTCGTAATTTGGAAATTCAAATTTTATTTTCGATCCAGTACTTTTGTTTTACGAAAAAAAAACTCCATTTTTCATAATTTGGAAATTGAATTTTTATTTTCGATCCGTACTTTTGTTTTACACAAGAAAACTAAATTTTTCGTAATTTCGAAATTTAAATCTTATTTTCGATCCGTACTTTTGTTTTAAAAAATCAATTTTTCATAATTCGAAAATTTATATGTTATTTTCGATCCATACTTTTGTTTTACAAAAAAATCAATTTTTGTAATTTGAAATTTTATATTTTATTTTCGAGCAATACTTTTGTTTTATAAAAAAGCTCAATTTTCATAATTTGGAAATTCAAATTTTAAATTCGATCCAGTACTTTTGTTTTATACAAAAACTCAATTTTTCGTAATTTGGAAATTTAAATTTTATGTTCGATTCAGTACTTTTGTTTTAAAACAAATCGACTTTTCATAATTCGGAAATTTATACTATATTTTCGATCAGCACTTTTGTTTTAGAAAAAAAAATCAATTTTTCATAATTTGGAAATTTATGTTTTATTTTCGATCCAGTGCTTTTGTTTTAAAAAAACTCAATTTTTCATAATTTGGAAATTCAAATTTTACTTTCGATTCAGTACTTTTGTTTTACACAATTTTTTTTCGTAATTTGGAAATTTAAATTTTATTTTCGATCCATACTTTTGTATGTAAAAAATCAATTTTTCATAATTTGGAAATTTATATTTTATTCTCGATCCGTACTTTTGATTTACAAAAAAAAAATCAATTTTTCATAATTTGGAAATTTACATTTTATTTTCGATCTGTACTTTTGTTTTGCACAAAAAAATTCTATTGTTGGTAATCTCGAAATTTAAATTTTGTTTTTGATCTGTACATTTGTTTTACAAAAAAAAATTCAATTTTTCACAATTTGGCAATTTGTATTTTATTTTCGATCCGTACTTTTGGTTTACAAAAATAACACAATTTTTCGTAATTTGGAAATTCAAATTTTATTTTCGATCCGTACTTTTGTTTTACACAAGAAAACTAAATTTTTCGTAATTTGGAAATTTAAATCTTATTTTCGATCCTTACTTTTGTTTTAAAAAATCAATTTTTCATAATTCGAAAATTTATATGTTATTTTCGATCCATACTTTTTGTTTTACAAAAAAAATCAATTTTTGTAATTTGAAAATTTATATTTTATTTTCGAGCAATACTTTTGTTTTATAAAAAAGCTCAATTTTCATAATTTGGAAATTCAAATTTTAAATTCGATCCGTACTTTTGTTTTATACAAAAAAACTCAATTTTTCGTAATTTGGAAATTTAAATTTTATTTTCGATTCGTACTTTTGTTTTAAAACAAATCGACTTTTCATAATTCGGAAATTTATACTATATTTTCGATCAGGACTTTTGTTTTAGAAAAAAAAATCAATTTTTCAGAATTTGGAAATTTATGTTTTATTTTCGATCCGTGCTTTTGTTTTTAAAAAAAAATCAATTTTTCATAATTTGGAAATTCAAATTTTACTTTCGATTCAGTACTTTTGTTTTACACAATTTTTTTTTCGTAATTTGGAAATTTAAATTTTATTTTCGATCCATACTTTTGTATGTAAAAAAAATCAATTTTTCATAATTTGGAAATTTATATTTTATTCTCGATCCAGTACTTTTGTTCTACACAAAAAAAACTTAATTTTCTTAATTTCGAAATTTAAATTTTATTTTCGATCCATACTTTTGATTTACAAAAAAAAATCAATTTTTCATAATTTGGAAATTTACATTTTATTTTCGATCATGTACTTTTGTTTTGCACAAAAAATTCTATTGTTGGTAATCTCGAAATTTAAATTTAGTTTTTGATCCAGTACATTTGTTTTACAAAAAAAATTCAATTTTTCACAATTTGGCAATTTGTATTTTATTTTCGATCCGTACTTTTGTTTTACAAAAATAACACAATTTTTCGTAATTTGGAAATTCAAATTTTATTTTCGATCCGTACTTTTGTTTTACACAAGAAAACTAAATTTTTCAGTAATTTGGAAATTTAAATCTTATTTTCGATCCTTACTTTTGTTTTAAAAAAATCAATTTTTCATAATTCGAAAATTTATATGTTATTTTCGATCCATACTTTTTGTTTTACAAAAAAAAATCAATTTTTCAGTAATTTGAAAATTTATATTTTATTTTCGAGCAATACTTTTGTTTTATAAAAAAGCTCAATTTTCATAATTTGGAAATTCAAATTTTAAATTCGATCCAGTACTTTTGTTTTATACAAAAAAACTCAATTTTTCGTAATTTGAAAATTTAGATTTTATTTTCGATTCGTACTTTTGTTTTAAAACAAATCGACTTTTCATAATTCGGAAATTTATACTATATTTTCGATCAAGCACTTTTGTTTTAGAAAAAAAAATCAATTTTTCATAATTTGGAAATTTATGTTTTATTTTCGATCCGTGCTTTTGTTTTAAAAAAAAACTCAATTTTTCATAATTTGGAAATTCAAATTTTACTTTCGATTCGTACTTTTGTTTTACACAATTTTTTTTTTCGTAATTTGGAAATTTAAATTTTATTTTCGATCCATACTTTTGTATGTAAAAAAAAATCAATTTTTCATAATTTGGAAATTTATATTTTATTCTCGATCCGTACTTTTGTTCTACACAAAAAAAACTTAATTTTCTTAATTTCGAAATTTAAATTTTATTTTCGATCTATACTTTTGATTTACAAAAAAAAAATCAATTTTTCATAATTTGGAAATTTACATTTTATTTTCGATCTGTACTTTTGTTTTGCACAAAAAAATTCTATTGTTGGTAATCTCGAAATTTAAATTTTGTTTTTGATCCGTACATTTGTTTTACAAAAAAAAATTCAATTTTTCACAATTTGGCAATTTGTATTTTATTTTCGATCCAGTACTTTTGTTTTACAAAAATAACACAATTTTTCGTAATTTGGAAATTCAAATTTTATTTTTCGATCCGTAATTTTGTTTTACACAAGAAAACTAAATTTTTCGTAATTTGGAAATTTAAATCTTATTTTCGATCCTTACTTTTGTTTTAAAAAAATCAATTTTTCATAATTCGAAAATTTATATGTTATTTTCGATCCATACTTTTTGTTTTACAAAAAAAAAATCAATTTTTTGTAATTTGAAAATTTATATTTTATTTTCGAGCAATACTTTTGTTTTATAAAAAAAGCTCAATTTTCATAATTTAGAAATTCAAATTTTAAATTCGATCCGTACTTTTGTTTTATACAAAAAAACTCAATTTTTCGTAATTTGGAAATTTAAATTTTATTTTCGATTCGTACTTTTGTTTTAAAACAAATCGACTTTTCATAATTCGGAAATTTATACTATATTTTCGATCAGACACTTTTGTTTTAGAAAAAAATCAATTTTTCTACAATTTGGCAATTTGTACTTTATTTTTCGATCCGTACTTTTGGTTTACAAAAATAACACAATTTTTCGCAATTTGGAAATTCAAATTTTATTTTCGATCCGTACTTTTGTTTTACGAAAAAAAAACTCCATTTTTCATAATTTGGAAATTGAAATTTTATTTTCGATCCGTACTTTTGTTTTACACAAGAAAACTAAATTTTTCGTAATTTGGAAATTTAAATCTTATTTTCGATCCGTACTTTTGTTTTAAAAAAAATCAATTTTCCATAATTCGAAAATTTATATGTTATTTTCGATCCATACTTTTTGTTTTACAAAAAAAAAACCAATTTTTTGTAATTTGAAAATTTATATTTTATTTTCGAGCAATACTTTTGTTTTATAAAAAAAGCTCAATTTTCATAATTTGGAAATTCAAATTTTAAATTCGATCCGTACTTTTGTTTTATACAAAAAAAGTCAATTTTTCGTAATTTGGAAATTTAAATTTTATTTTCGATTCGTACTTTTGTTTTAAAACAAATCGACTTTTCCTAATTCGGAAATTTATACTATATTTTCGATCAGCACTTTTGTTTTAGAAAAAAAAATCAATTTTTCATAATTTGGAAATTTATGTTTTATTTTCGATCCGTGCTTTTGTTTTTAAAAAAAAGTCAATTTTTCATAATTTGGAAATTCAAATTTTACTTTCGATTCGTTACTTTTGTTTTACACAATTTTTTTCGTAATTTGGAAATTTAAATTTTATTTTCGATCCATACTTTTGTATGTAAAAAATCAATTTTTCATAATTTGGAAATTTATATTTTATTCTCGATCCAGTACTTTTGTTTTACACAAAAAAACTTAATTTTCTTAATTTCGAAATTTAAATTTTATTTCGATCCATACTTTTGATTTACAAAAAAATCAATTTTTCATAATTTGGAAATTTACATTTTATTTTCGATCCATACTTTTGTTTTGCACAAAAATTCTATTGTTGGTAATCTCGAAATTTAAATTTTGTTTTTGATCCAGTACATTTGTTTTACAAAAAAAATTCAATTTTTCACAATTTGGCAATTTGTATTTTATTTTCGATCCAGTACTTTTGGTTTACAAAATAACACAATTTTTCGCAATTTGGAAATTCAAATTTTATTTTTGATCCAGTACTTTTGTTTCTACGAAAAAAACTCCATTTTCATAATTTGGAAATTGAAATTTTTATTTTCGATCCGTACTTTTGTTTTACACAAGAAAACTAAATTTTTCAGTAATTTGGAAATTTAAATCTTATTTTCGATCCAGTACTTTTGTTTTAAAAAATCAATTTTCCATAATTCGAAAATTTATATGTTATTTTCGGTCCATACTTTTTGTTTTACAAAAAAAAAATCAATTTTTTGTAATTTGAAAATTTATATTTTATTTTTCGAGCAATACTTTTGTTTTATAAAAAAGCTCAATTTTCATAATTTGGAAATTCAAATTTTAAATTCGATCCAGTACTTTTGTTTTATACAAAAAAACTCAATTTTTCGTAATTTGAAAATTTAAATTTTATTTTCGATTGATTACTTTTGTTTTAAAACAAATCGACTTTTCATAATTCGGAAATTTATACTATATTTTCGATCGACACTTTGTTCTAGAAAAAAAATCAATTTTTCATAATTTGGAAATTTATGTTTTATTTTCGATCAGTGCTTTTGTTTTAAAAAAACTCAATTTTCATAATTTGGAAATTCAAATTTTACTTTCGATCCGTACTTTTGTTTTACACAATTTTTTTTCGTAATTTGGAAATTTAAATTTTATTTTCGATCCATACTTTTGTATGTAAAAAAATCAATTTTTCATAATTTGGAAATTTATATTTTATTCTCGATCCAGTACTTTTGTTTTACACAAAAAACTTAATTTTCTTAATTTGAAATTTAAATTTTATTTTCGATCCATACTTTTGATTTACAAAAAAAATCAATTTTTCATAATTTGGAAATTTACATTTTATTTTCGATCTGTACTTTTGTTTTGCACAAAAAATTCTATTGTTGGTAATCTCGAAATTTAAATTTTGTTTTTGATCCAGTACATTTGTTTTACAAAAAAATTCAATTTTTCTCAATTTGGCAATTTGTATTTTATTTTTTGATCCAGTACTTTTGTTTTACAAAAATAACACAATTTTTCGTAATTTGGAAATTCAAATTTTATTTTCGATCCGTACTTTTGTTTTACACAAGAAAACTAAATTTTTCGTAATTTGGAAATTTAAATCTTATTTTCGATCCAGTACTTTTGTTTTAAAAAAATCAATTTTTCATAATTCGAAAATTTATATGTTATTTTCGATCCATACTTTTGTTTTACAAAAAAAAATCAATTTTTGTAATTTGAAAATTTATATTTTATTTTCGAGCAATACTTTTGTTTTATAAAAAAGCTCAATTTTCATAATTTGGAAATTCAAATTTTAAATTCGATCCAGTACTTTTGTTTTATACAAAAAAACTCAATTTTTCGTAATTTGGAAATTTAAATTTTATTTTTCGGTTCGTACTTTTGTTTTAAAACAAATCGACTTTTCATAATTCGAAATTTATACTATATTTTTCGATCGACACTTTTGTTTTAAAAAAAATCAACTTTTCATAATTTGGAAATTTATGTTTTATTTTTCGATCCAGTGCTTTTGTTTTAAAAAAACTCAATTTTTCATAATTTTGGAAATTCAAATTTTACTTTCGTTTCGTACTTTTGTTTTACACAATTTTTTTTTAGTAATTTGGAAATTTAATTTTTATTTTTCGATCCATACTTTTGTATGTAAAAAATCAATTTTTCATAATTTGGAAATTTATATTTTATTCTCGATCCGTACTTTTGTTTTACACAAAAAAAAACTTAATTTTCTTAATTTCGAAATTTAAATTTTATTTTTCGATCCATACTTTTGATTTACAAAAAAATCAATTTTTCATAATTTGGAAATTTACATTTTATTTTCGATCTGTACTTTTGTTTTGCACAAAAATTCTATTGTTAGTAATCTCGAAATTTAAATTTTGTTTTTGATCCAGTACATTTGTTTTACAAAAAAATTCAATTTTTCTGCAATTTGGCAATTTGTATTTTATTTTCGATCCAGTACTTTTGTTTTACAAAAATAACACAATTTTACGCAATTTGGAAATTGAAATTTTATTTTCGATCCAGTAATTTTGTTTTACACAAGAAAACTAAATTTTTCGTAATTTGGAAATTTAAATCTTATTTTCGATCCAGTACTTTTGTTTTAAAAAAATCAATTTTTCATAATTCGAAAATTTATATGTTATTTTCGATCCATACTTTTGTTTTACAAAAAAAATCAATTTTGTAATTTGAAAATTTATATTTTATTTTCGAGCCATACTTTTGTTTTAGAAAAAAGCTCAGTTTTCATAATTTGGAAATTCAAATTTTAAATTCGATCCCAGTACTTTTGTTTTATACAAAAAAACTTAATTTTTCGTAATTTGGAAATTTAAATTTTATTTTCGTTCGTACTTTTGTTTTAAAAAAAAATCAACTTTTCATAATTCTGAAATTTATACTATATTTTCGATCAGTACTTTTGTTTTAGAAAAAAAAATCAATTTTTCATAATTTGGAAATTTATGTTTTATTTTCGATCAGTGCTTTTGTTTTAAGAAAAACTCAATTTTTCATAATTTGGAAATTCAAATTTTTACTTTCGATTCGATACTCTTTGTTTTACACAATTTTTTTTTCGTAATTTGGAAATTTAAATTTTATTTTTCGATCCTTACTTTTTGTATGTAAAAAAATCAATTTTTCATAATTTGGAAATTTATATTTTATTCTCGATCCAGTACTTTTGTTTTTACACTAAAAAAACTTAATTTTCTTAATTTCGAAATTTAAATTTTATTTTCGATCCATACTTTTGATTTTAAAAAAAAAAATCAATTTTTCATAATTTGGAAATTTACATTTTATTTTCGATCCGTACTTTTGTTTTGCACAAAAATTCTATTGTTGGTAATCTCAGAAATTTAAATTTTGTTTTTGATCCGTACATTTGTTTTACAAAAAAAAATTCAATTTTTCACAATTTGGCAATTTGTATTTTATTTTCGATCCAGTACTTTTGTTTTACAAAAATAACACAATTTTTAAGTAATTTGGAAATTCAAATTTTATTTTCGATCCGTACTTTTGTTTTACACAAGAAACTAAATTTTTCGTAATTTGGAAATTTAAATCTTATTTTCGATCCAGTACCTTTGTTTTTAAAAAAATCAATTTTTCATAGTCGAAAATTTATATGTTATTTTCGATCCATACTTTTTTGTTTTACAAAAAAAAAAATCAATTTTTGTAATTTGAAAATTTATATTTTATTTTCGAGCAATACTTTTGTTTTTATAAAAAAGCTCAATTTTCATAATTTGGAAATTCAAATTTTAAATTACGATCAGTACTTTTGTTTTATACCAAAAAACTCAATTTTTCAGTAATTTGGAAATTTAAATTTTATTTTCGATTAATTACTTTTGTTTTAAAACAAATCGACTTTTCATAATTCGGAAATTTATACTATATTTTCGATCGGCACTTTTGTTTTAGAAAAAAATCAACTTTTCATAATTTGGAAATTTATGTTTTATTTTACGATCCGTGCTTTTGTTTTAAAAAAACTCAATCTTTTCAGTAATTTTGGAAATTCAAATTTTACTTTAGATTCAGTACTTTTGTTTTACACAATTTTTTTTTTCGTAATTTGGAAATTTAAATTTTATTTTCGATCCATACTTTTGTATGTAAAAAAAAATCAATTTTTCATAATTTGGAAATTTATATTTTATTCTCGATCCGTACTTTTGTTTTACACAAAAAAACTTAATTTTCGTAATTTCGAAATTTAAATTTTATTTTCGATCCATACTTTTGATTTACAAAAAAAAATCAATTTTTCATAATTTGGAAATTTACATTTTATTTTTCGATCTGTACTTTTGTTTTGCACGAAAAATTCTATTGTTGGTAATCTCGAAATTTAAATTTTGTTTTTGATCCAGTACATTTGTTTTACAAAAAAATTCAATTTTTCACTAATTTGGCAATTTGTATTTTATTTTCGATCCAGTACTTTTGTTTTACAAAAAATAACACAATTTTTCGCAATTTGGAAATTGAAATTTTATTTTTCGATCCAGTTACTTTTGTTTTACTGAAAAAAATTCCATTTTTCATAATTTGGAAATTGAAATTTTATTTTCGATCCGTACTTTTGTTTTACACAAGAAAACTAAATTTTTAGTAATTTGGAAATTTAAATCTTATTTTCGATCCGTACTTTTGTTTTAAAAAAATCAATTTTCATAATTCGAAAATTTATATGTTATTTTCGATCCATACTTTTGTTTTACAAAAAAATCAATTTTTGTAATTTGAAAATTTATATTTTATTTTCGAGCCATACTTTTGTTTTATAAAAAAAGCTCAATTTTCATAATTTGGAAATTCAAATTTTAAATTCGATCCGTACTTTTGTTTTATACAAAAAAACTCAATTTTTCGTAATTTGGAAATTTAAATTTTATTTTCGATTCGTACTTTTGTTTTAAAACAAATCGACTTTTCATAATTCGGAAATTTATACTATATTTTCGATCAGCACTTTTGTTTTAGAAAAAAAATCAACTTTTCATAATTTGGAAATTTATGTTTTATTTTCGATCCAGTGCTTTTGTTTTAAAAAAAACTCAATTTTTCATAATTTTGGAAATTCAAATTTTACTTTCGATTCGTACTTTTGTTTTACACAATTTTTTTTTTCGTAATTTGGAAATTTAAATTTTATTTTCGATCCATACTTTTGTATGTAAAAAAAAAATCAATTTTTCATAATTTGGAAATTTATATTTTATTCTCGATCCGTACTTTTGTTTTACACAAAAAAAAACTTAATTTTCTTAATTTCGAAATTTAAATTTTATTTTCGATCCATACTTTTGATTTACAAAAAAAAAAATCAATTTTTCATAATTTGGAAATTTACATTTTATTTTCGATCTGTACTTTTGTTTTGGCACTAAAAATTCTATTGTTGGTAATCTCGAAATTTAAATTTTGTTTTTGATCCGTACATTTGTTTTACAAAAAAAAATTCAATTTTTCACAATTTGGCAATTTGTATTTTATTTTCGATCCGTACTTTTGTTTTACAAAAATAACACAATTTTTCGCAATTTGGAAATTGAAATTTTATTTTCGATCCAGTAATTTTGTTTTACACAAGAAAACTAAATTTTTCGTAATTTGAAATTTAAATCTTATTTTTCGATCCGTTACTTTTGTTTTAAAAAAATCAATTTTTCATAATTCGAAAATTTATATGTTATTTTCGATCCATACTTTTTGTTTTACAAAAAAAAATCAATTTTTGTAATTTGAAAATTTATATTTTATTTTCGAGCCATACTTTTGTTTTATAAAAAGCTCGGTTTTCATAATTTGGAAATTCAAATTTTAAATTCGATCCAGGTACTTTTGTTTTATACAAAAAAACTCAATTTTTAGTAATTTGGAAATTTAAATTTTATTTAGTCGTACTTTGTTTTAAAACAAATCGACTTTTCATAGTTCGTTTATACTATATTTCATACATTCAGAAAAAAAATCAATTTTCATAATTCGGAAATTTATATTTTATTTTCGATCCAGTACTTTTGTTTTACAAAAAACTCAATTTTTCATAATTTGGAAATTTATGTTTTATTTTCGATCCGTGCTTTTGTTTTACAAAAGGAAATCAATTTTTCGTAATTTGGAAATTTATATTTTATTTTCGATCCGTACTTTTGTTTTACAAACAAAACCCATTTTTCATAATTTCGAAATTTATATTTTATTCTCTATCCCTATTTTTTTACACCAAAACTCAATTTTTCGTAATTTCAAATTTGTATTTTATTCTCGACCAGACTTTTGTTTTACAAAAAAATCAATTTTTCATAATTCGAAATTTATATGGTATCTTCGATCCGTAATTTTGTTTTACACAAAAAAACTCAACTTTTCGTAATTTCGAAAGTTATATTGTATGCTCGAGCCATACTTTTGTTTTACAAAAGAAATCAACTTTTCATAATTTGGAAACATAT
>CM059261.1:7881267-8008952 GCA_030347555.1 Lablab purpureus | reverse complement strand
ATTCAAAATATTCACACAGTTAATATTCGTTTGACCAAACTACTCAATCCCTCTATATAAATCTGATTCATCTGCATATTACATACCATTTCTGTGCATCACACAATCACTACAATTTTTCATCAAAATGTCTTCTAGTGACTACTTCTTAGTTGAAAGTGATGATGATTCAGATGCACCATTAGCAAATGCAGTTCAGAGGCTGAGAAGGTCATCCAGAATTCGAATGCCAACACATACTTCACAGACTCCAGTTAGAACAACTCAAAATAGAAACAGAGGATCAACCTCTAGTTCTCCTGCACAGCCCACAAGGATTCCTGAATCTGCTGCTGGATCTTCCAACCCAGCTGTGGGAAAATTTCCTATGAGGTATAATGTTCGTGTGAGAATCCCTTCTCCTGTGCGTGCTGAAGAGAATGATTCATAAGAAGAAACTGAATTTGAACATGAAGAAGGTGCTGAAATCATTGAGTCGTTGAAGATAAAAATGCAGAGAAAGCTGGTGCTGATACAAAAAATTCTCAAGTTCAACTGGTTGAATAACGAAAAACTGATTTTTGTTAAGAATGCCCTTCAAACTCAAGGGCTGAGGCAGTTTGTGGAAATGGAAGGTAACTTTTACAGTGATTTAATTAAGCTTTTCTATGCTAACTTGAAAGCAGAGAACAATATGCTAGTTTCTCAAGTCAAGGGAAGAGAAATAAGGGTTGATAATTCCTTATGGAGAAGGCTAGCTGGTCTGAAAAATGAAGGTGTCAAGATAAGTAAAGGAAATACTTCATCTATGCCTGAATTCAACAAGGAATCTGCATTCAAGTCCTGTATGCGAAATGCAGATGAAGCTGTTCAGAAATTCAATGTTGGTAAGATAAAACGCGATGAGAGACTAGTTGCTTTCATTATTGCTTGGCAGCTCACACCCAGGGGGAGTAATTATGCTCAGCTTATGGAAGAAGATTTTGTTAGAAATAATCGGCAGTGTAAAAATCAAGAGGGGGGGTGAATTGGATTTTTAAGAAACTTTTTCTCTTTAAAATAATTTTCCAGATTTTAATTAAATGTTTTAAAACCAGGATACGGATTATCCTTAACCTTAGATGAGCGCAGTTTGAATTGCAATTGTTAATATGATCCACAATAAAAGGAGACAGGGAAAGAGAAAGAACACAGAGATTTATACTGGTTCTGATTATGCCAATCCTACGTCCAGTTCCCAATCACCACAAATATGTGATGATCACCCCACTATCTATAATTGAAATTACAAACACCAATTCATGCAATAACAAATAAAGATAAAGGAAACACCTCCTTAGACACACTAAGGATGAAACACCTCCTCAGACACACTAAGGATGATCCCACCTCTCTTGACACACAAGAGATGAACACACCTCCCTTAGAACAGATACAAGGGATGAATTTTACCCGTTCAAAAAACATTAAAAGAAAACACCTGATTGAGTGTTGAATGAAAGCTTAAGCTCAAAGATCACCACTTCCAAAGACTTTGATCAACCTTGAGAGAGCAAGAAAGCGGTTTTGAAAAACTTTAGCGCAAGAACACTTTGAATATTGTGTTTTATCAGATGTGTTGAACCTAAGACATTTTCTTTCATTTTATAATTCGAAAATACATCAAAGTTTCCATTCTTAGGTTGATTCAACATTGAATTCGCAAAAACGACTTATTTAATCGATTATCTAAAAAGCTTAATGATAATGTTAATTTTTACCACTTATTTTAGTCTTTTCACATTAACAAAATCAACTCTTTCTTAAGCTTTTAACTTGCTTGGTTCTCTTTTTGATACTTTTTGTAAGTAATTTGAAATTGGTTAATCTTATCTAATTATACTACTAATCCCCATATTTTTTGTCTAACAGTGGTATAGGAAACATTTGAGGTTGAAAGAAGCAAGTTTGGAATCCTAGGGATGGAGAAGGAAGGCCTTAATGGAAAATTAAAGAAAGTTCCTGGCACTGGGCGCCCCTGAAGCAGGCCCGGCGCTATATGGGCAGAGACCTGATCTGTCAACGGGGCCGGGCGCCAGTCACCTGAGGCCGGGCGCCAGGCTCCAGGCTTCACCTCAGGCCGGGTGCCACTCTAGTCAGGCCGGGCGCTAGTTAGGCCGAGACCACATTTGTATGAGTGCGCCGGGTGCGAAATGGAACCCGCCGGGCGCCAACCTTCTAACATGGCACCCTTATGCCTATTTATTCATGCTCTTCAAGAGAAAGGGGGGTGCTTGGCAAGAAAACTCGAGTGGAACGCGACTTGGAGCTTCTAGGGCTTCCTTGGAGACCATCTTCATCCTCTTGGGTTATCATTATTCTTCCATTACTCATCCTTTAATTTTTGTACTCTTCATGACAATGAAGAGCTAAAACCCATTTTGTTGGGATTAGATGTAGCCAAACAAACTCTCATGTAATCTTTTTGTTTATATATATATATATATATGTCTTTCCATTCAATGTTAGTATTTTGTTTCTATGATTAATGCTTGTTGTGGTTTGATCACCCATAGCTTGATATTTGATTCATTAGGTTTTGGAAATTATCTTTTGTAATCTTGGATTGGAGCAAAAT
This sequence comes from Lablab purpureus, assembly GCA_030347555.1. Lineage (NCBI taxonomy): Eukaryota > Viridiplantae > Streptophyta > Magnoliopsida > Fabales > Fabaceae > Lablab > Lablab purpureus. The sequence goes on along the minus strand of CM059261.1, from coordinate 8,006,356 downwards.
ACTTAATGAAACTTGTATCTAGGAATGGAGCTTGATTCATTAGTTGTCTTAAACCTTTATTGTGATAACAAGTTTGCTTATTAGGGGATCATGGAATTGACTCATAATAGGGAAACTTAGGCTCATTCCACTAAGGGATTAGGGTTTGAGTAAACTAGTGGGTTGACGTTTACATTAAAGTGGAGAGAAGTTGAGTGATTATATGCATGAGAGTGAGTTTTGGTGAAATCTAATCCTAACATGTACATTTCATATCAATTCTTATCTTTATCGCCTTCTAAGTGTTTGTGAAAATATCAAAAAGAGTTTTTATTGTTGTTTGCACAATTTTATTTCTTTTAAACACTAAAACAAATTATGGAAATATTTTTTGTCTAATTTAGTTATCAATTGCAATTATTGTTGTGTATTGCACAAGTCCTTTGGGAAACAATACTCGAACTTTCCGAATTATTACTTGAACGATTTGGTGCGCTTGCCAAAAAGTTAACACTTAATCGATTATATCAGAGTTAAAAACTGGAATACTCATTTTGCCTGATATAATCAATTAGATTAAGGCCATAATCGATTATATTAACCCAGAATCAATATAATCGATTATCAAAAACACTTAATCGATTATTTTGTTCGTTAAACTATTTTGATTCAAATTTTAAGTAAAATAATCAATTAGACTTCGTATCATAATCGAATAAAAGCATAGAAAAACGTTTTTGCGAGAAAACTACTTGCTCTCAAGTTTGAAATGGTCTTGAATGGGATTTATGACTTACTCTTTTCATCCATCACCCAAAACAGAAACTTCTAAACTTGAAACTCCAGCACTTGAGAAAATCTTCATCAATCTTCTCTCTTGAAAGCTTTAAACACTCTTTATGCCTTGCCTTTTTCATCAAGCAACCTTCCTTTGTGAGATGACACAAGTATTTAATGTTGTTTAGAGAACTTTAAATCTTCATCATCAAAACTTTAAATCTTCATGAAATATTGAGAGGACTTCATCAACACTTATTTTTGAAAATATGCCAACAATCTCCCCCTTTTTTATGATGATAAAAAAACATAGAGACTTGTGATTGATATCCTGAAAAGCTTAGAAAAAATAATGTATGGATATCTCCATCATAAAAATTAGTCCACAATGGAAATAATATAGGCAGTCTAATAACATTTAAATTTCAATTTGAATTTGAATTTTAAATTTCAAGAAAATCAATGTATGGAAATTATTTCTAAAAACTCCCCCTTAAACTTTGCTCTTAAATGTTTAAGATATACAAGGTAATAATTTGAAATATTTCCTAATACTCCCCCTGAAACTTTAATTTTCTTAAATGCTTGAGATATAGACATATTATCAATCAAAACAATTTTATTTTTCTCCCCCTTTATTTTTATCATTTTTAAAAAGATTACATATCAAGATATTAATACAGCAGAAGCAATTAATTACACAGAAAAAATATGGAGAGAAAAAAAAAATACAGCAGCTAAAAAAAATTGAGCTTAGGGAATAAGTGAACTTGTAACCTATTCAGTGTCTTCACTATCCCCTGCATCTTCTTCTTCTTTAGCATCTTGTGCTGGTTGTTTTCCCCTAGAAGACCCAGTGTTTTCTTCTTCTGGAGATATATCTTCAATACCCATCTTTCTTTCTACTCTGTATACTCTTCTGTTCAGTCTTGAGAGTTTGGAGCAAATATCTTCATAATGAGTTAGTTGGAGACTCATCATGTTGTCCATTCTTGAGACTATGTTTGCTTCCATTGAGCCAGGTTGAGGTTGAGGTTGAGGCTCTTCATCTTCATCCATAGCTACGTCATCATCTCTTTGCCTGAACATGTTTCCTTGTTCAGTAAGGCCCATGTGCCTTAGAACATTCTTTCCAATTTTGTTATTGCTGAGCAAAATCTGCTTGTTTTCTCCTCTAAGATCCACACCTTTGTATTCTAAAATCTTTGATATAAACACAGCATAGGGTAAAGCAAAAGATAATAACCTAGTGGCTTTAAACATATTATCTAAAATTATTGCAGGCCAATCAATACTAACATGATTAAAGAAACCATACATCAAAAGAATATCTTCTTTAGTAAGTTGAGCAGGATTAGTGCCCCTAGCAACAATTATCCAGACAATAATATAATGCAACATTCTCTCATTCAATTTTACATTACCAACTTTGTACAAGTTCTCCACTTGTAGGTTGGGGTCTTTGCAGAATTTTTGGAATTCTACAAGCTTGTTAAAATCTTCAAATCCATATGTTATGTTGACTCCTCCTTCTGTGGATAGACTAGCTACATTGTTCCATACTTCTTCATCAAGGTGTATGCGGACTCCTTTCACCTTGGAACTTGGATTACCTGTTCTAGAAGTTAAATTCAAATAGAATACCCTTACCAAATCCGGATAATATGCTCCTTCAAGTTCTACAAAAGTTTGTAAACCACTTGCAACTAATAATTCCTGAAATGAAAAACCATGAGCTCTAAAAAATTCACTAGATAAGAACTTGGGAGTGAGAATTTTCCTGTCTTTCCAATGATTAACATAGGCAATCTGTAAGTCTTCATCAGATATCCACCCTGCAAGAGTTGGTGGTCTTGTTTCAGCTTCTTGCTGTTGGGAGGACGTTGGAGCTTTGCCTCTCCTCCTTGATGGCATCTTCCTTCTCATTTGATCAGCCATTTGAGTAGATAATTGACAAAAGAAAGACAAACACGAAAGCTAACACAGAAACAACAATCTAATTTCGCACAGCAGTGAATAAACCAGCAAAATATCAACAAAAGTGAGATAGAGTGAAAGTGGCACTTTAATTCTCAATCTTGGTATTTATAGGCAAAGATTCTGATTACAATTCATTGGTTTAATGCGAAAATAGCCGTTAGGATTCGAATATAGCCGTTAGAATGAAAAACACGTGACTTGGAGGCTCAACGTTCAAAAACCAGTGTGCAGAAAAATGCAGAACGTCGCATTTAATCGATTATGTGATGAACGTAATTGATTATTTGCGTGCAAAATTTTCCAAAAAATGAAAACCCAGAAATTTAATCGATTAAGGAATACACATAATCGATTCTGTGTATTCCTTAATTGATTAAATTACTCCTCAGCGATTTAATTCATTATGTCATGAACTTAATCGATTATGTTTGAAAACATTTTCAAAAACAGCATTTTTAATCGATTACCACACGAAAACTAATCGATTATATACGGGATTTTCATAAAAACACACAATTAACATCAAAACTCATCAATGAAAATCAATCAATCAACAGATTTATCATCAACAATTCCTAGATTTCTTCTAAGCTCATAAAATCTATCTCTAGGCAAAGGTTTGGTGAAGATATCAACTAATTGATGTTTTGTATCTATGTATTCTATAATGCAATCTCCTTTAGCTATATGATCTTTAATGAAATGATGTCTAATTTCTATATGCTTTGTCTTAGAATGCATGATAGGATTTCTAGTCAAGTTAATGGCAATAGTGTTATCACACTTAAGAGGGATGTGATCTAGAAAGATATCAAAGTCTTCTAATTGTTGCTTCATCCACAGTATTTGAGCACAACAACTACCTGCTGCTATATACTCAGCCTCTGTGGTTGAAAGAGCAACACTAGCTTGTTTCTTAGAATGCCATGAAACTAAAGAACATCTTAAAAGATGACATGTTCCACTAGTACTCTTCCTATCAACTCTATAGCCACCATAATCTAAGTCAGAAAAACCTATAATACTAGGTGAGGCTCCTGAAGGGTACCATAAACCAAAGGTTTTTGTTCCTCTAAGGTACTTAAGGATTCTCTTAACAGCCTTTAGGTGTGATTCTCTAGGGTTGGATTGAAACCTAGCACAAACACACACACTTTGCCTAATATCAGGTCTACTAGCAGTAAGATAAAGTAATGATCCGATCATACCTCGATACTTTTTTTGATCTACTGCCTTACCACTTAAATCTTGATCTAGATAACAAGATGTAGCCATGGGAGTAGCAGCTTCCTTGGAACTTTCCATCCCAAATTTCTTTAAGATTTCATTGCAATACTTTGTTTGACATATAAATATGTCTTTCTTCAATTGTTTGATTTGCAACCCAAGAAAGAAATTTAATTCTCCCATCATGGACATTTCAAATTCTCCCTGCATATTTCTTGCAAAATCTTGGCAAAGATCATCATTAGTTGATCCAAATATGATATCATCAACATAAACTTGAACAATAAGAATATGTTTCTTTGATTTCTTAATAAAAAGAGTAGAATCAACTTTACCTCTTCTAAAACTATTTTCAAGTAAGAAATTACTTAACCTTTCATACCAAGATCTTGGAGCTTGTTTTAGTCCATACAAGGCTTTCTTCAACTTGTAGACATGGTTTGGATTTTTGAAATCTTCAAAGCCTGGAGTTTGTTCTACATAGACTTCTTCCTTGATGTATCCGTTTAGGAAAGCACTTTTTACATCCATTTGAATCCCATAATGGAGGCATATGCTAGCAACAAACGAATAGCTTCAAGTCTTGCTACAGGAGCATAGGTTTCATCATAGTTTATGCCTTCTTCTTGTCTATAACCTTTTGCAACCAGCCTTGCTTTGTTCTTGGTGATATTTCCATCTTCATCAAGCTTATTTCTAAAAACCCATCCGGTGCCAATAACCTGCATATTGTTAGTTTTAGGAATTAAATCCCATACCTGATTTCTTTCAAACTAATTCAGCTCTTCTTGCATTGCTATATACCAATGATCATCCGTCAAAGCTTCTTCTACGGTCTTTGGTTTGATCTGTGAAACAAAAGCAACATTCATACAGAAATTATTCATGTTCCTCCTGTTCTTACACCTTTTGAGATATCTCCAATGACATTGTCCAAAGATACTTCTTTTGGTGGTCTCCATTCTCTTGGTAGACTTTCATTTTGAGGAGGATTATCATCCAATTTGGTTTCTTCAACAGCTTCTTCTAAAGGAGTTCCTTCTTGATATTCTCCTCCATCATCTACAAAGATTCTTTTTGACTCAAGAGGGGTTTCCTCAAGGTCTAGATATTCATCAAAGACAACATGTATAGATTCTTCAATAGTTAAGGTCCTTTTATTAAAAACTCTATATGCTTTACTATTCAAGGAATAGCCTAAAAATGTAGCTTCATCGGATTTAGCATCAAATTTTCCAAGTCTATCTTTTCCATTATTCAAAACAAAACATTTTCATCCAAACATTCTAAAATGAGAAATATTTGGTTTTCTTCCTTTGAAAAGCTCATATGGTGTTAATTTCAAAATAGGTCTTATTAAAATCCTATTTAAAACATAACAAGCGGTGCTTACGGCATCAACCCAAAAATATTTAGGTAAATTATTTTCATTCAACATAGTTCTTGCAAGTTCTTCCAAAGATCTATTTTTCCTTTTAACTACACCATTTAGTTGTGGTGTTCTTGCTGCTGAAAAATTATGAGAAATACCTTGTTCTTCACAAAAATTTTCAAAAAAAACATTTTGAAATTCACCGCCATGATCACTTCTTAAAAACTTGATTTTCAAATCCTTTTTATTTTGAATAACCTTGGCAAATTTTCTAAATTCTTTGAAAGCATCACTTTTAGATGAAAGAAAAAGAGTCCAAGTAAATCTGGAGTAATCATCAACAATCACAAGAGCATAATAATTGCCACCAAAACTTTTTGTTCTAGAGGGACCAAATAAATCCATGTGCAGTAATTCTAAAGGTTTAGAAGTGGAAACAATATTTTTAGATTTAAAAGAATTTTTAGTTTTCTTCCCTTTTTGACAAGCTGCACATAGTTTGTTCTTTTCAAAAATCAGTTTTGGCAAACCAATTACTAACTCTTTTGATATGAGTTTACTTAGATGAGGCATATGAATGTGAGCAGCTCTTCTATGCCATAACCATGGATCCTCTTCTTTAGCAACTAAACAAGATAAATTACTAGATGTAGATGCACAATCAATATCAATTAAATAAATATTATTATGTCTCTTACCAATGAGGGCGATTTCATTTGAGTCCTTGTGATGAATTTTGCAAAGATCACTATCAAAAGTTACCTTTAAACCTTTATCACAAAGTTGACTAATGCTTAGCAAATTGTGCTTCAACCCATCAACAAGAAGAACATCATGAATCTTTAAAGATTCTCCAATAACTCCACTACCAATGATCTTTCCTTCGTTGTTGTCTCCATAGGTTACAAAACCTTGCTCTTTCTTTTTTAAGCTTTTGAATTTGTTTTTATCACCCGTCATGTGTCTTGAACAACCACTATCAAGATACCACAATGACTTTCTAGACTTGGGACCATCCTGCATCTTAAACAAAAATATTTAGGTCCCCTAAAGTCACTTATTAGGGTCCTCATGGGTTAGAAACAGTTTTTCCTTTGGGAACCCATTTGTATTTCCCATTAGGAACACTAAAACGCTTAATATTGCATTTATTAACCGAATGACCTTTATGCATACAATAAAAACATGTAGGAACATTTGTTTTTCTTGAGAAATATGCATTTTTATAAACTTTGTTTGTAGGAACACTTGTTTTATTAGAGAAATTTGTATTTTCAAAAACCTTGTTTGGATTAGACGTTTCTCCTTTTACAAAAACAGTTTTGGTAGGTTTATGATTAAATATGAAATTATAGCCAAGTCCTTCTTTTTCATATAAACCTTTTTGCACATTTAAAACATTATTTAAATTTTTATTTCCCATGGTAATTTTTGAAAGAGATGTTTCAGATAAGATACTTTATTAGCAAGAACATTACAATTTTCACAGATAGGAATTTTTGTTTTGCATTTGCAAGGAATTTTTGCTTTTTCCAAATCCTCTTTCAAAACCTTTTTCTCTTCTTCCAAATCAATAATTTTCTTTTCGAGACTCTTATAGTCATTTTTTAATTTGTTATGGAAAGAAGTAAGTTTTTCAGATTTTTCACATAAATCAAGAAACTCTTCAAGCAATTCATCATAATTATTTGGAAGATCGGAATCACTTACCTTGCTACATGTGGATTCAGCATCGTCATCCGCCATGAGACAATGTTTGCTTCTTCTTCCGAATCACTTGCACTTTCAGAAGAACTTACTTCATTATCCTCCCAAGCAATGTACGCCTTCTTTTTCTTCATGTCAAAAGGCCTTTTGTATTTCTTTGCTTTTTCTTCATCTTTCTTGATGTTAGGGCAATCCGACTTCAGGTGTTCCCTTTTTCCACAACCATAGCATTTAAAGTTATCAAGAGAATTTAAATTTTCATCTTTCTTACCTTTCTTGAAATTCCCTTTGTTTTTGTTCTTGATAAAATTTCTTGTATTTCTTGACAAACAGGTTGATGTCACTGCATTCAAGGTTATCATCTGAATCACTACTCTCATCCTTGTAGGATTCGGCTTTAAGAGCAACGCCTTTTCTTTTGATGTCTTCTTCCTCTCCTTTGAAGCGTCGAAGCTCAATTTCGTGTTCTCTAAGCTTACCAAAGAGAGTTGTCATATTCATGCTTGTGAAATTCTTGGATTCCGTGATAGCCGTCACCTTGGGTTGCCATGCCATGTCCTGTCCAAAGATTTTAAAATTTTCACATTTAATTCCTCAGTGTCAAATTTCTTACCTAACGCCTTGAGGTGATTTACAATGTGAGTAAATCTTTTCTGAACATCATAGATGGTTTCCCCTTTTCTCATACGAAACATCTCATATTCTTGAATCAAGGTGTTCTTCCTTGATCTTTTGACGTCTTCCGTTCCTTCATGTGTGACTTCAAGAGTGTCCCACATCTCCTTTGCTGTAGTGCAATCAGAAAACTTGTAAAACTCATCAACAGTTAAGGCAGATGATATCATATTGCATGCCCTTATGTCTCATTGATACTCATTGTACTCATCTTTTGTCCAACTTGCTCTCACTTTGGGTACCTGCACTTCATTAACAACAGTCATAGGAATATATGGACCATATACAATTGCATCCCAAACGCCTTGATCATTAGACCTAAGGAAAATCTCCATCCTTTTTTTCCAAAAAGGATAGTTTTCACCAGTAAAGAGTGGTGGTCTATGAATAGATGCACCTTCAGCAAAAGATTGATTTTTGCATGCCATAAGGATCTTGATTTTGAGTAACTTTCAAAAACCAGCTCTGAGGCCAATTGTTAGAAATAACCGGCAGTGTAAAAATCAAGAGGGGGGGGTGAATTGGATTTTTAAGAAACTTTTTCTCTTTAAAATAATTTTCCAGATTTTAATTAAATGTTTTAAAACCAGGATGCAGATTATCCTTAACCTTAGATGAGCGCAGTTTGAATTGCAATTGTTAATATGATCAACAATAAAAGGAGATAGGGAAAGAGAAAGAACACAGGGATTTATACTGGTTCAGATTATGCCAATCCTACGTCCAGTTCCCAATCACCACAAATACGTGATGATCTCCCCACTATCTTTAATTGAAATTACAAACACCAATTCGTGCAATAACAAATAAAGATAAAGGAAACACCTCCTTAGACTCACTAAGGATGAAACACCTCCTCAGACACACTGAGGATGATCCCACCTCTCTTGACACACAAGAGATGAACACACCTCCCTTAGAACAGATCCAAGGGATGAATTTTACCCGTTCCGAAAATGGTAAAAGAAAACACCTGATTGAGTGTTGAATGAAAGCTTAAGCACAAAGATCACCACTTCCAAAGACTTTGATCAACCTTGAGAGAGCAACAAAGCGGTTTTGAAAAACTTTAGCGCAAGAACACTTTGAATATTGTGTGTTATCAAATGTGTTGAGCCTAAGACATTTTCTTTCATTTTATAATTGGAAAATACATCAAAGTTTCCATTCTTAGGTTGATTCAACATTGAATTCGCAAAAACGACTTATTTAATCGATTATCTAAAAAGCTTAATCGATTATATCAGAGTTAAAAACTGGAAAACTTATTTTGCCTGATATAATCGATTAGATTAAGGCCATAATTGATTCTATTAACCCAGAATCAATATAATCGATTATCAAAAACACTTAACCAATTATTTTGTTCGTTAAACTATTTTGATTCAAATTTTAAGTAAAATAATCGATTAGACTTCGTATCATAATCGATTAAAAGCGTAGAAAAACGTTTTTGCAAGAAAACTACTTACTCTCAAGTTTGAAATGGTCTTGAATGGGATTTATGACTTACTCTTTTCATCCATCACCCAAAACAGAAACTTCTAAACTTGAAACTCCAACACTTGAGAAAATCTTCATCAAGCTTCTCTCTTGAAAGCTTTAAACACTCTTTATTCCTTGCCTTTTTAATCAAGCAACCTTCCTTTGTGTGATGACACAAGTCTTTAATGTTGTTTAGAGAACTTTAAATCTTCATCATCAAAACTTTAAATCTTCATGAAATATTGAGAGGACTTCATCAACACTTGTTCTGGAAAATATGCCAACAGATTTGGCCTTGATTCAATGTATGAAGAATAACATCAAAGTGAACTGGGTATATGTCATCAAAGGACACATGTTCAAAGCCAAACGTCTTAATGATCACAAGCTTCCCTATGCTATCTTCATCTCAAAAATTCTAGACCACTTCAACATTTCCACAGAAGGAGAAACTACCAGAATTATCAATCATAAGCATCTCTTTGACAACTACTATCTTGGGAAAATGGGTCTGTCAAAGGTCAATGATGAGTAGATTTTTGAAGCTGGATCCTCCTCCTCTGCATCGAGATCATCTATCCATGCTGATACTTCATCAGGGAATCCACAAGACTTTTCTGCATATCAGATGGTTCCCTATACAGCACCTCCTGCATACCAAGGCACTCCATTATCTGAATTTGAAAGAAGGCTTATTTCACAACTAAATGTTCTTGGTTCTATGCAGAGAAATACTCATGAAACCATGGTTGCTAGGTTCACCAATATTGATTATGAGATTGAGCTCATACAGCAACAACTTGCTGAGATTCAAGTTTCAGTTGAAAACTTTGAAGGAACCTCTGCAAATGTTGCTGCTTTGGATGAGGATGCTGCTGATGAAGATGACGATGAGGATGATGATGATGAAAATGATGATGAAGCTTAATCTTTGTTGTTTATGCCTTTAATATTTTCGCATTTATGCTATTGATTTCTGAACAATTGTTGGATCTGTAATATAATTTGCACTCATATTTTTTGCATTGTATAATCTGCTTATATCTGGACCTATTTGCTAATCTTCCATCTATTCTCTTTGATTTCAACAGGTTTTGCAGGTTGCCATCATCAAATAGGGGGGGAGTTTGTTGATGATTTTGATTTGATGATGTTGCTGGAACATTGGTGATTAATTGATGATTATGCAGTTTTGAATAGATGTTAGATTATCTGTTATTAGTTAGCTAATTCTGATATATTAGTCTGCTGTTTTCATTAATCTTCAATTAGTCAACTAATTCTGATATATTAGTCGACTATTTTCATTAATATGTCAGGAATGTGGCTTTAATGAAATTAGCTAACTATTTCGCTGTTTAGTCGACTATTTCGTTCTAGGCCTCCCAGTATGCAGAAAACAGAACAACGCCTGTTGAAGCTCATCTCTTTCTCTATAAATAGAAGTCTCGTGGGAGATTCAAACTACTGAAAGAATAGCAAAAAAAACAGAGAGAACAGAGAAGAGAGGATCAAGAAAAGCTTGCTCACCATTCTTTGAAAGTTTCAGTTTTAGGAAGAATCAAGAAGAGAGTCTTGATTCACATTTTTCTGTATTGTTTTTGTTCTCTGTGTTGAGATTACTTTGTGGGGTTACGAAACCTGTTTCTTGGTGATTGGGGTGATCACTGCAGACTTGGTGTGAGTCTGGGATTAGATCGAATTCTATAGGGTTTAGAATTTAATCTTTTTTGGTTTTGGTAGTCTTTAGAAGAGGGGTTCTTGTAAAGATTTGATTATCTTAGTGATTTGAGATCTATTAGTGTTACAGATGAAAACTGGATGTAGCTCTTGAAAAAGAGTGAACCAGTATAAATTCTTGTGCATTCTTTCTCATCTTTTATCATCTTTAATATCTGTCTGATAGAACTAATCGACTATTTCTCATAAAACAGTCAACTAATTTGTTCTGGACTGCATCAGAAAATTCTGAAACTTAACAGTTTTGAAAGAAAATCCAATATCAATTCATCCCCCTTCTTGATATATCTCTGCGTCTAACAAGTTGGTTAAAATGTATAAGATTGACTTAGCAATCAAACTAAGAACATTTTAACTGATTGAAAACATATTTTTAATTAGTTGAAAATAGTTAAAACTTCTTTAAAACATTTCAAAAAAATTTAAAAAACAAGATTAAATTTAAGGTTCTTTACCTGAATTTTGTGTTTCGAACGTTTTTAGGTTAACTTTACCACTTTAGTATCTGTAGATAATATTGTACTTTAATTAATTATTTTTCTTTTATGTAAAAAAATGAAAGAATACTACATTATTTTAAACAATAAATAAACATTTTTAATTTATACTAAAAATTGTATTATATAAGAACTTAAATGTTTCTAACAAATAATAAAGTTATAAGATAAACTATATACAAAATTTAAAGAGTTTTACTTATTATAAATAATATGTTCTAATTGGTTTGAATAAAAAGTGTGCTTTGAATATTAATAATATTAATAATTGGTTTGAATATTAATAAAAAGTGTTATAAATTTAAAGAGTTTTACTTGTTATAAATAATATGTTTTACTTATTACACATAACAATCACAAAGTTTTTTTATTTAACACTACATAATGTAATTCAACATACTTCCAATAAACACTTTTTCTCCTTTAATATTAAAAAGTGTATATCATTTAATTAAATAGTCAATAACAAGTTTACTCTCATATATTTATGATTAAATATTAATAATCTCTACATTAACTCTCGCGCATGTATTTATGCACTAACTATTTCAATAAATTTATAAAACACTAAACATTGTAAACTGATGATTATAGAAAAAAAATCTAATAACTCTTAGTCTAAGCACTAACTATACTATTTTTTTTTCAACAACACTAACTATTATACTTCAATTTTTATAAATAAATACTAAACATTATATTTATTTATTTATTATTTATTTTTATAAATGAACATTAAATAATATATTTTAATATTTGTAAATAAGTACTAAAATAATAAAATTATATTTTTGACCAAAGGATTTATATACTAATAATAAAATTAGTTCATAAAAATTATTTACAAAAATTATGGAGTTGAAACTTGAATAACTTTTGTATCTATCCAATCGTAAGAAATATAACATTTTTCTAAAAAATAATTTATTAATATTTATGTTACAAAATATATTATATTAATGGATAGTTAAAAAATACGTATATTATTAATTCTTATATTTCTTGTTGTTAAGGAGACTTAAGTCTGAACAATCTTCAACAATTCTTCTTTTTATAAATAATATTTTTACTGTGCCAACTGTATATATCATGAGTATAATACTTGTGCCTTTTTTAAATTAAACTCTTTATAAATCTAAGTTTGTTATTTATGAATTCTTAGTAATTCTAAACTTACTAATAAAAAGAGAGAACACGTACATATGCATTGACTTTGACCCACTAATAATAGGTTGTATTTTACTTTACTCCTCTAGATTTTATTACACCTAATTGTAATATTCAATCACGATGAGCATTTTATATAGGTGAGAGTTTGCCTATGGTAATCACTAATAACTATTTGCAATTGAATTTAAGAAGGTCTCCTCTAGAAAAAAACCTATTCAATAAAAATATTACTTTTGTAATTGTAACTGCTTGCATGTATATAATTTTTCTGTATTAAACAATTAAAAATAGTCAAAATATCAAAAAAGTATGTTTTAATATTTTATTGCAATAAATATTTTTTTATAACCTTATATATAAATTATGGATAATAAAATATTAAGTACTATTTAGAAATTAATGTCATTAAAACTAATTTTTTTAATAAAATATTAAAAAACTTATACGGTTATGTTATCACTACTACAGAAGTAGGAATTAACGTCACAATTCTACGTCGGTTAGTTTCAGAACCGACGTAGAATGTCAAACATACTACGTCGGTTGAGACAACAACCGACATAGAATGTAGAATTTAAAACATTCTACGTCGGTTATTGGTTCGAACTGACGTAGAAAGGCTATTAAAACCTAACCCCCTTCTCTTCCCTCGTCACTTTTCCTCTTCGCGCCGCTGCTGCTCGTCATCGTCTCCTCCACCGCGACGCTCACTTTCCTCTGCAACAGCGACGATCAGAGCTCCCCTTCGTCACCGACGTGAACCCCTGACCGACGTCCTTGATTCTCCTCCGTTTTGCCGTTCCCGTCGTCGCCGCGAAGCTTGTTGGAGCTCCCTTCGTCGCCGGTGAGGTTCTCGTTCACTGCAGGTCTCCTCTTGGCCGCTGCCATAGTCCCCTCCCCTCCCCTCCCCTTGCCGTCAGCTTCCCCGCCGCAGCAGCCGCCGCCGTTGCCGCGCCAGGTTAGTGGTTTTTTTTGTATTTTATTGTTTTTTTATTTTTTGTTTTGTAGAATATAGTGTTTGTATGATTAGTTTATTGAAATGCCTGTAGAAGATTGTTCTGATAATCTGGCTGTGCCCATGGGGCTTTATTTGATGTTGTTTATGTATTTGATTTTGTATAAAAATTTGGATTTAGTCAAATAACAGAGGAAACTCTGCTGAAAGGTAAGAAGTGAATTAGTCTATATTTAAGTTCATACAAGTGACATGTTACCATATTCTTTTAAATTGATAAATCAATCCAAGAAAGAAATAAAAAAAGTGTAATTAAATAGACACAATAATATAGAGAGAGAAACTCAAACAAAAGTAATTAAGAAGAAGAAATATTAAAACATTTCTTCTTTAATTAATAAAATTATTAGAATTTATAAATTAATATATATATATGAAGAAAAAAATAACCTAACAATTTGTAGTTTTGTGAATGTCTTCATATTGAGTTTCAATTTTTAATATTTTAATTTTGTACTAAATAGTACGACTTTATAAAAATTTATAATTAACTATAATATATTAATTCAAATAAGAGTTCATTGCTTTATTAATAAAATAAATTTTGGTTCAATAAATTTTTTTGGTGTATTTGATTTATTTTTTACATTACTTCCTTCAATTAAGTGTGCTATTAATCATTTTAAACATTTTGTTCAGTTTGTATTATAACTTAACTTTCAGCGACTTTATAAATTATCTGTAGTTTATTCTTTAATGGGACGATACTTGATCACTACTTTTTTTTTCTTTTTCACCTACTAACTCTTAGATTTTGTGAAATCAAATGTCTATATATTTGGTTTGTCCATAAAAAACAATTTTTAGAAGTATAATTGTTATAGCATAAATTATTGTAAGAGTGTCTTGTTTTGTGATGTATTATTTCAAGCATCATTCTCATCGATACTCCTTGTGTAATATAACTTGTTACAACTATATACTCTGCTTCAGCTAGAGAGTGCAATTGTTGTTTGTTCACTTGAGGACCGCGATACTGCACTTATTCCAAGTTGAATGCATATCCTAATATGTTTTTCCTTGTCTCAATATCTCCTCTTCAGTCACTTTCTATGTATCTAACAGTATTTGTAACACTCCAATATTTTAAATTATAAAGATATTATAATATAAACATATTATATTATAAAGATTTTTTATTATAAGGATATTAGATTAATAAAAATATTCAGTTATAAAGATATTCAATTATAAAAATATTATATTATAAAAATATTTAGTTATAAAAATATTATATCTTAAAGATATTATATTATAAAGATGTTCGATTATAAAAATATTAGATTATAAAGATTTTTAGTTATAAAAATATTATATCATAAAGATATTATATTATAAAGATGTTCAGTTATAAAAATATTATATTATAAAGATATTTAGTTATAAAAATATTATATCATAAAGATATTATATTATAAAGATGTTCGATTATAAAAATATTAGATTATAAAGATATTTAGTTATAAAGATGTTAGATCATAAAGATATTATGTTATAAAAATATTCAGTTATAGAGATATTAGATTATAAAGATATTGGATTATAAAGATATTTGATTATACACATATGAGATTATAAAGACATTATACATTATATATTATAAAGATATCAGATTATAAAGATAACACAATATAAAATAAAAAGGGACTAGTTGGGTAGTTTGTTTTCACATACCTCTATTCTCTCTGCCTCTATTCTTTCTATTCTCTCTACCTCTATTCTTCTATTCTCTCTATTCCCTCTCTACACTCTCCCTAAGGTTTAGATACTGAAATCCTAATGATTTCTAGATCCAGAAGAAGCAATAGGAGGCTAACAGTGTAAGAAAGAGTTCTACCCGATTAGTTTTGTGACCTGGTAAGTCTAAGTCCGTTTATTCTTGAGAATTTTCTTTTAGAAAGTTTATGGTTTTTGAAGATTTTTCTCAATCAATTCTCTTTATGGGGAGATGTTATCTAGGATTTTGAGATAAAAGATGAGCTAAGGATTAGGATTGCAATTTTTCCATCTGAACAAGGAATAAACAAAAATCCAGGTTAGGGAAGTTAATGTTCAAAAATATATAAATTGATATTAAGAAAATTAATGTTATATATATATATATAATTAGAATGTTTCGTATATTATTGTTGTATTGAGTGTAATGTGTGAAAAACCTTGATTTTGTATTATTTATGATGTTTTTATGTGAGGCCGAGTAGAGCCTGGGGTTGGTGCCCATAATCTACCGATATGTTTGTGTGTGGGGCCGAGTAGAGCCTGGGGCTTGGTGCCCATAATCTACCGATATGTTTGTGTGGGGCCGAGTAGAGCCTGGGGTTGGTGCCCATAATCTACCGATATGTTTGTGTGGGGCTAAGTAGAGCCTGAGGTTGGTGCCCATAATCTACCGATATGTTTGTGTGTGGGGTTGAGTAGAGCCTGGGGTTGGTGCCCATAATCTACCGATATGTTTGTGTGTGGGGCCGAGTAGAGCCTGGGCTTGGTGCCCATAATCTACCGATATGTTTGTGTGTGGGGCCGAGTAGAGCCTGGGGCTTGGTGCCCATAATCTACCGATATGTTTGTGTGGGGCCGAGTAGAGCCTGGGGTTAGTGCCCATAATCTACCGATATGTTTGTGGGGCCGAGTAGAGCCTGAGGTTGGTGCCCATAATCTACCGATATGTTTGTGTGAGGCCGAGTAGAGCCTGGGATTGGTGCCACTGCTACAGAAACCAATTTCCACGTCGGTTCTGGGGATCATTTTACGACGGTCCCAAAACCGACGTTGAATAAGGCGACGTTAAAAGTAATATTTTCAACGACGGTTCAATTTGAACCGACGTTGAAAATCACAGACTTACAACGTCGGTTAGGGCTAGAACCGACGTTGTAAGTGTCACCCAAACTTACAACGTCGGTTCTAATAATAACCGACGTTGTAAGTCGTGTCCCCACACCAACTGCTAGGCAGTTTCTAATTTTCTCATTTTCCCTAAATTTTAGTACGTGCATATCAAATAAACCAGCAAACCAGCCACAATTTCATATATAATACATTTCAAATAGTTAAATTTCAAAGATAGACTCTCTAGGTAAATGTTTGGTGAAGATATGAGCTAATTGATGTTTTGTATCTATGTATTCTATAATGCAATCCTTAGCTACATGATATCTAATGAAACGATGATGTCTAATTTCTATATGCTTTGTCTTAGAAGAACAATTTAAAAAAAGAAAGATTGATGTAAAAACAACATTATTGGATGGATCTAATCGATCTTGAAAAAATCATAAAAAATAGTTAGACATTGAATTTTCTGCTAATTTTTGTTGTGTTATGTTCTTTTGATGTGTACTTGAATAAAGAGGCCTCACATCCCCCAAAATAATCATAGTTTTGAAAATACAAAATTTAGGTGTAGAAAAACTTCAAACGATCATAACTTTTGCTACGGACCTCGGATGGAGATGCGTAAAAAATGAAAGTTTTTGGAAATGACCCAACAAACCTGCTGGCAAATCCCAAAGGGGATTTGGGCAAAATTTTTTTCAAAAATCCTCCATTTACTATAACTTTTTTATTATTTTACTATTTTTTACCTATTTTTCTAAATTTTGGCCATTTATGTGACTAACTTGCACTTGTCAAAAAATTTTGAAAAAATTTGTGGAGTTGTGTCCTACCAAGCAGAGAATTATCAGGCCATTACATCTTAGAAATTTCATAGTTGCATGTTCTTTTGTCCTAATTCCTCTGTTATTTGACTAAATCCAAATTTTTATACATAAACAACATCAAATAAAGTTCCATGGGCACAACCAGACCATCATCACAACAATCATCTACAAACACTATATACAAAACGAAAAACAATAAAATAATAAAAAACTCACCTGGCCAGTAGCGTTCCCGGCAGCGGCGACGGTGGTGGCGCAAACGGCTGACGGAAGGGGAGTTGTTCCAGCGACGGCGACAGATACTTCCAGCGACGGCGATGGATACTTCCAGCGACGGCGACGGATACTTCCAGCGGCGGCGACGACGAATCGTGCTTCACGATCTTCGCGGCTTCACGATCAGCTTCACGACAGCAGCGGCGACGGACGGCGGCGTCACGAGCTTCATGGCACCGGGGAAGACGATGGTGAAGGGGAGGAACGACGTTGGTGGAGGAACGGCGTTGGTGTCACAGAACTCGCGGTGGAGAACGGAGAACGCAGAGGGAGCGGCGCAACGAATAACAAAAGTGAGGAAGGAAAGGGGAAAATAGGTTTTTAAAAAGGCCTTTCTACGTGTCATAAGTGCAACGCCAAACATTCTACGTCGGTTGTTGCGGAACCGACGTAGAAGATTTTACATTCTACGTCGGTTCTGCAACTAACCGACGTAGAATATTGGTTTTAAAACATTCTACGTCGGTTGTTGCGGAACCGACGTAGAAGATTTTACATTCTACGTCCGTTCTGAAAATAACCGACGTAGAATGTTGGTTTTAAAACATTCTACGTCGGTTATACAGTATAACTGACGTAGAAGGGTCAAATCAATCATTCTACGTCGTTTGGATTTAAACCGACGTAGATTGGCGACGTTAATACCTACTTCTGTAGTAGTGTGCCCATAATCTACCGATATGTTTGTGTGAGGCCGAGTAGAGCCTGGGGTTGGTGCCCATAATCTACCGATATGTTTGTGTGGGGCCGAGTAGAGCCTGGGGTTGGTGCCCATAATCTACCGATATGTTTGTGTGAGGCCGAGTAGAGCCTGGGGTTGGTGCCCATAATCTACCGATATGTGTTGATACTCGGGGAGGTACAACTTGCATTTTAGGTGGTGAGCTATGCTAGAGCGGATTCAATGAGATCCCAGGTTCCACTGGTAGTCCCAGTCACGTAAACTAAGATGCCAGGTGGTGAGGAGCCGATGGGGGGATGGTAAAGACCTGCTCTGAGGCTACATTGAGGTAGGCCAAGGCCAGAGTAGGGTTGACAGTAGTCCTACCCTGTGGGTAGGGTGGTCAGAGTGTTATTGTGCCGGGACAGTAGCCGACCACAATGTGACCCACAGGTGTTAGTCTCTGAGTTCGGGCATAGTAGCCGTGTTTTCCGGAAGATGTTTTCTTTTAGGACATGTTGAATGTGCATGAGAATGTTGTGAGTATGTGTATTACATGATAATATGATTTGTGTTGTTATTTTTCAATTATTAAAGATGCATTAAATTCCAAAGCATTTAAGTATGTTCTATGATGAATGTGTATGAGAATGATATGATGATGAATACTTCATGGTGTTATTATTCTATGTTGTTATGTTTTTGAATGATTAGCTTACCCTACAATTGCCGATTGTTTGGCCTGCGATGATCGTGTTTTGCTACACGGGAGCATATATCTTAATAGGTGAGCGGGATGCTTCGGAGTCCCCGGATTATATTAGAAGATGAAGTAGTAGTTATACGCATATATTTATATATGTTTTTATTTCTTATAATAGAATTTTGTACTAGTAGAGATTCCCTTTTGTATTGAATACAAATAAAATTTTTATATATAATGTGTTTTATTATCAGTTAATACAAGTTGCATTTGCATACTAAGTATAATAAAAGTAGCGATTTCTTGGGTCGTTACAGTATTTACATTAGAATTATTAACATAAAAGATTTCTTCAGAGTACCTTTTATGTATCTAATAATTCTCTTTGCTACTTGCAAGTGGGAAATTGTGACTCCTCCATGAATTTGTATTCATCTCAATGCAATATACTTCTTTTGATAATGATTTTGAATTCTCCATTTTAAATTTCTCTAAAATGTCTGCCACATACTTCTTTTGAGAGATGGAAAATTGATATCTCAAAAAATCAAATTATAGTCTCTCTAAATTTTGTAATCATCTTTGAATTATTGTCAATAAAGACTAGATCATCAACATACAGACACAAAATAAAAATATAATTAGGTTCAACAAATTCGTAGCTTTGTGAATGTCTTCACATTGAATTTCACTTTCCAATATTTCAAATTTGTATAAAATAGTACCATTTTATAAAGATCTATAATTAATTATAATATATTAACATAAATAAGAATTGGTTGTTTTATTAATAAAATAAATTTTAGTTCAATAAAAATTTATAGTGTACTTAATTTATTTTTCACATTACCTCCTTAAACTAAGTGTGCATATATTAATCATTCCAAACTTTTTCTTTAGCTCTTATAATAACTGTAGTTTGTTTTCTAATGGGACGATATTTGACGATATTTGATCACTACTTTTTCTTTTCTTTTTCATCTACTAACTCTTGGATTTTGTAAAATAAGATCTCTGTATGTTTGATTTTTCCATGAAAATGTCTTGTTTTGTGATGTATTACTTCAAGTATCCTTCCCCTCCATACTCTTTGTATAACATAACTTGTTAAAACTATATATTCTACTTGAGCTGTTGAGAGTGCAATTGTTGCTTGTTCACTTGAGGACCATGATACTGCACTTATTCCAAGGTTAAATGCATATCCTAACATGTTTTTTCTTGTCTCAATATCTCCTGCTGAGTCACTTTCTATGTATCTAACCAGATTTACCTAAAAATTATTAACATAAAAGATTCCTTTAGTCATAGTACCTTTGAAGTATCTAAGAATTCTCTTTGCTACGTACTTGCAAGTGGAAAACTTGTGGCTCCTCCATGAATCTGTATTCATCTTAATGAATATACTTATTTTGATATTGATTTTGAATTCTCCATTTTAAATTTCTCCAAAATGTCTGCAATATAATTCTTTGAAAGATGAAAATTTATCATCTTACTAAATGATCTCAATGGTAAGAAAGTATGACATAAGACGTAAATTTGTTATCTCAAAAAATCTAATTATAGTTTATCTGAATTCTATAATCATCTTCGGATTGTTGCCAATAAAGACTAGATCATCAACATACAGTCACAAAATAAAAATATAATTAGGCTCAACAAATTTGATATACGAGTATGGTCAAACAGACATCTCTAAAAAACCCTTTTACACAAAGTAACAATGAATCCTTTTCACTGTGTGGTTGTTTTAAATCATACAATGCTACAGATGATGAGATTTTTAGGGTTTTTAAAAATATGTTATGGAGATATATAAGATATAAGAGATATATTGTATGGAGGAGTTGTACTTTATTTTATTCATGTATTTTATATATAAAGTAAAAATGTAACAAAATATCAAATATTAACAATATCTCACTATTAACTATGTAAATCTAAATAATAAATGAATATATCTTTCATCTTTATGGAAAAGATATTTTAAAATAAAATCTAGAAAATTTCCTGAAAACTAATTTAAATAAAAAAGATATTAAACAAATATTCTCAACAACAAACATATCTAAAAAACCCTTTCACGCAAAGTAAGAATTAATCCTTTTGTACCACACACTGTGTGGTTGTTTTAAATCATACAATGCTACAGATGATGAGCTTTTTAGGGTTTTTGAAAATATATTATGGAGATATATAAGATATAAGAGATATATTGTATGGAGGAGTTGTACTTTATTTTATTCATGTATTTTATATATAAAGTAAAAATGTAACAAAATATCAAATATTAACAATATCTCACTATTAACTATGTAAATCTAAATAATAAATGAATATATTTTTCATCTTTATGAAAAAGATATTTTAAAATAAAATCTAGAAAATTTCTTGAAAACTAATTTAAATAAAAAAGATATTAAACAAATATTCTCAACAACAAACATATCTAAAAAACCCTTTCACGCAAAGTAAGAATTAATCCTTTTGTACCACACACTGTGTGGTTGTTTTAAATCATACAATGCTACAGATGATGAGATTTTTAGGGTTTTTGAAAATATGTTATGGAGATATATAAGATATAAGAGATATATTGTATGGAGGAGTTGTACTTTATTTTATTCATGTATTTTATATATAAAGTAAAAATGTAACAAAATATCAAATATTAACAATATCTCACTATTAACTATCTAAATCTAAATAATAAATGAATATATTTTTCATCTTTATGGAAAAGATATTTTAAAATAAAATCTAGAAAATTTCCTGAAAACTAATTTAAATAAAAAAGATATTAAACAAATATTCTCAACAACAAACATCTCTAAAAAAACCCTTTTACGCAAAGTAAGAATTAATTCTTTTGTAGCACACACTGTGTGCTAGTTTTAAACTATACAATTTCGCTTGTAGATTTTTATCTTCTTTGTCTTTAGTATCATATCTCACAGGTTGTTTAACATACACTTCTTCTTTCAAATATACATTGATGAATCTTCCCTATTATTTTGAGTTGATAGAGATATAAGCATACAAATTGTATCTAATCTCACTACAAGCGCAAATATCTCAAAAATAATCAATATCTGACCTCTGCTTGTATCATTTTACCACTAATCTTGCTTTGAAGCGATCAATTTCTCCACTAGATTTGTAGTTAGTTTTGTACATCCACTTTACTCCAATTTGGCAATTTTGTCAATTCCCATGTTTGATTCTTTTTAATGACATGAATTTCTTCATTTATTGTTTTTCTCCAAATTTTGATCACCAATAACTTCTTTAAAGGATATTGGTTCACAATATGTAAATAAAATAAAGTTGATAATTTCTTCATCATATGGGTTATCATATTTACCCACAACATAATCCTCCCATCTGAAATATGAAAACCAGCAGATATGTAAGTGAAAAGTATTCCCTGTATTACATACACATCACAATTTGTGTGTAAAACCATTAAATTAAGTATGTCAAATTGAAATTTTGAATTTATCAAACTGCCATGTTATCAAGACATAAAACCAAGAGGACAGAGAATGGAGGGTTGGGCTTGTTTCCAAAACTAAAACAAACAGTTTATAAATTAAAAAAAAACTCTAGTATAGAGGGCAGAGAATGGAAGGAGGGTTAGGAGGCTTAGCTCGGAGCTTGGTGTTATATCAACTTGTAACTCCTACTTGCTGCCCAGCTATTGTTAATGTTAAATTATGATGCAAATTTCTAGATAGTTCCAAAATATTCTAGAAAGTTCTAGAAAGTTCTAGATAGTCTTAGAAACTACTAGAATTAATAACTCCTACAATTATGAAGAATAATCTAGAAAAGAAGCATAGAGATGTACTATGTAGAATAATCTTTATGCATCTAGAATAATCAAGCTCTAGAAAAATCTAGATCAATGTAAAGAGGTGCCTCATGCCTATATATGTGTGTGATGGCATCTCACATGTAAGCAATTCTCAAGTAAACTCAACAAAGCTATTTTCCATCAAATCTACTACTACCTTATTCAAAACTCCTCCATACTATCAACTAACTATCTCTTACCTTTTATTACATTGCTACTCAACCCACTAAACCTATCCACCTCTACTAAAATTCTAACAGTGGTATCAGAGCTACGTTTGGTCATCTACTAGGCGTAAATATAATACTCAACTATTTCTAGAAAAACTTCCTACTATACATGATACCAATCTCAATAATCTTCTAGCCAATGGCTAATACCAATTCTTCTTCATCTATTCCGGTACCTATCTTTACAGGAGAAAACTATGACTATTGGAACATTAAAATGAACACATTTTTTTGCTCTCAAGATTTATGGGAGATTGTAGAAGATGGCTTCACTGTTCCATCAAACATCACAACACTAACAACAGCTCAAAAGAAGGA
The DNA here is from genome assembly GCA_030347555.1 of Lablab purpureus. Taxonomy (NCBI): domain Eukaryota; kingdom Viridiplantae; phylum Streptophyta; class Magnoliopsida; order Fabales; family Fabaceae; genus Lablab; species Lablab purpureus. The sequence continues at coordinate 7,983,023 of CM059261.1, read as the reverse complement.
GTATAAGGAGAGCAAGCAAAAGGATTTGAAGGCCTTATATTTTCTACAACAAGTAGTGGTGGATGCAATCTTTCCAAGAATAATGGATGCCACAAGTGCTAAAGAGGCATGGAGCACACTACACTAGGAGTTTCAAGGAAGTGTAAAGCTACGCACCATTAAAATTCAACTCTAAGACGTGAGTTTGAGTTATTAAATATGAAGGAGTCTAAGACCATTAAAGATTATTATTCTAGGATAAAAGAAATAGTCAGTCAAATGAGAGCATGTGGGGAAAATATTCCTGACAAGAAAATTGTTGAGAAAATTCTAATCTCTATTCCCCATAAATATGATGCAATTGTGACAATGATTGAACAAATCAAGGATTTGTCTACCTTATCAGTGAAAAAATTAATAGGCTCTCTTGAAGCATATGAGCAAAGATTGAAAAGGTATAATGATGACTTTGTCGAAATTTCCTTTCAATTAAAACTCAAGTTAAGGTCTCAGAATAAAGAAAGTGGACAGAAGAAAAATGGAGAAATTTCTAGAAATATAGACAACTTTAGAAGTTTCTCTAAGTTCAACAAAGAAAAATATCCTTCTTGTGGCATTTGCAAGAAGTCAAGTCACTTGGAGAAAGATTGTTGGCATTGCAGAAAGTCACAATGCCAACATTGCAAGAAATTTGGACATGTGGAGAGGAAATGTCGCAACAAAAACAAGTATCAAGCAAATTTTGTTGAAGAGCATGACCTTCAACAACATCTTTTCTATGCTACTAGGGATTCCAATGATGAAAGAAGCGGAAGCTGGTATTTGGATAGTGGATGCAGTAATCACATGGCCAAAGACGAGAGCATCTTTAAGGATATCAGCAACTCTGTTAAAGTACAAGTTCGATTGGGAAATGGCACCCTAGTGGAGTCAAAAGGAAGAGGCATTGTTGTGGTGCAAACAAAGAAAGGTACGAGACTTATAAAAGATGTCTTACTCGTTCCTAATCTTAAAGAAAATCTCTTGAGCATTGGTCAAATGATGGAGAAAGGGTACACTCTTCACTTTAAAGGAGATACTTGTCGAATATATGACAACAAAAGATGAGAGATTGGTGAAGTTAAAATGGAGAAAAGAAATAGAAGTTTTCCGATAAACTTCAAATATGCTACTGATATTGCCATGAAAGTCCAAGTTGATGATTCATGGCTCTGGCATCGAAGATTTGGTCATTTCAACACCCAGGCTCTGAAGCTCTTGCATAAGAAGAATATGATGAGAGAATTACCATACTTGAAAGAAACTAATGGAGCTTGTGAAGGATGTCTTCTTGGAAAGCAACACAGGTTACCATTCTTAACCGACAAAGCATGGAGAGCGAAAGACTTGTTGGAGCTTATCCACACAGACATTTATGGACCGATGAGGACACCATCACTAACTAACAACAGGTACTTCATCCTTTTCATTGATGATTTTTCTAGAATGACCTGGGTTTATTTTATTAAGGAAAAATCAGAAGTTTTTGGAATATTCAAGAAGTTTAAATCTCGTCGAGAAACAAAGTGGGAGACATATAAAAGTATTAAGAAGTGATCGAGGAAAAGAATATAACTCACACGAGTTCGATAAGTTTTGTGAAGAAGAAGGAATTGAGCGACAACTTACAGTTGCATATTCTCCACAACAAAATGGTGTGTCAGAAAGGAAGAATCGCACAGTTATGGAGATGGCTAGATCAATGCTAAAAGAGAAAGGCTTGCCTAATACATTTTGGGCAGAAGCAGTATACACTGTCGTCTACATAATCAACAGATGTCCAACTAAAGCAGTCAAAGATAAAACTCCAATTGAAGCTTGGAGCAGACAAAAACCATCAGCTAAGCGTTTACGAGTTTTTGGATCTATTTGTTACATACATGTATGATAGAGGTTCATTTTAATATTTAGCATATAAGGTGTTTGATAGAAAGACAAAGAGAAGAAAGCAACAAGGAAGATTACCACTGGACACGAAGATAATCCCAAAGGTTATCTAAGTGTGAAGGTTCACTTCACAAGAGCTTAAGGAAGAAGGGAAGACAAGAAATTAAACAAGATAACAAGAAACAAGTAATAAACTTGAATATAGGTGCTGGAAAATTAAATGACAAGAATGTAAAGAACATGGAAAGTAATGGAAGAAGAGATGATAGAAAGGGGAAGGGGAATGGAATGCATTCATGCCACTTAGGGGATGGACCAACCCAAGATAAATGGTGATTGCTGCCACTTAAGCCAAGGCTCAAGATAAGACACAAGAAGGGGAAGAACACTCCCAAGAACACACACAAGCTCAAAGCTAATGCTCTCTAATTTTTATTCTAAAATTCAACCCTTTACAAGTGGTGGGGAGGCCTCCTTATATAGGCAAGGGTTGGGGACCTAGAGGGAATTACAATAGAAAAGATGCTAGGCATATTCCACTCTTGGTGGGCAAGATACAAAATTCTAGAAGCTAGGTCTAAGCTTGGCCTCCAAACCCACACAAGCACCTTCTAGAAGGTCAAATGTTGACCTTCTCCACTCCCTTGGACGTCCTACCTCATGGGCCTTGAGCCCATGTGCTTCCTTTGTCTCAACAAGGCTCCACTTGTAGAAAAAAGGGTGTTCCAAAATCAATCCTACAAAAAAACAGCAAAGAAACATAAGTCTAGGAAATTTTAAGACAAACTAGAAATGCTAAAAAGACTAAAGAAAGAGGGTGAGGATGAAGTGTCTCTTCTCATCATGCTTCTTGTGATCCTCCTAGAACACTCCTCTCCTTTATTGGTGGTCAAGGGCTCATCAATGTACCAGATCAGAAAAGGCACAAATTAGAAGACAAGACTATACAAGGAATCTTCTTGGGATATAGCACACAATCAAAAGGCTATAGAGTTTACAACCTACAGACAAAGAAGCTCGCCATCAGCAGAGATGTTGAAGTTGATGAAAGTGCTTCTTGGAATTGGGAGAAGGGAGAAATCACGAGAAACAACATCTTTGTTCCAATACAAAAATCTCAAGAAGAAGTTCAAGAAGTGACAGAAGATCCAGGTATGCTTCCTTCACCTACACAACAAGATTTCTCACCAGATTCTACTCCTAGACGAGTAAGATCTTTGGCGGATATATATGAAACATGCAACATGGCAATGCTTGAGCCTGAATGCTATGAAGAAGCAGCGAAGAAAGATGTGTGGATCAAGGCAATGGAGGAAGAAATTAAAATGATTGAAAAGAATAATACTTGGGAACTAGTAGATTGTCCGCATGGAAAGGATGTCATTGGAGTTAAATGGGTTTATAAAACAAAGCTAAATCCTGACAGCACTATACAAAAGCACAAAGTTAGGTTGGTAGCAAAGGGATATTCACAGCAACCTGGAATTGACTATAATGAGACATTTGCCCCAGTTGCTCGCCTAGACACAACCAGAGCTCTAATAGCTCTTTTAGCACAAAAGGGATGGAGCATTCACCAATTAGATGTCAAATCAGCCTTTCTAAATGGTGTTCTTGAAGAAGAAATATACGTGGAGCAACCACAAGGATTTATAAGCAAAGGTAACGAAGCTAAAGTGCTAAGGCTAAGAAAAGCTCTATATGGCTTGAAGCAAGCTCCTCGAGCATGGTATAGCAGAATTGATCAATACTTCATCGATCAAGGATTTAGGAGGAGCAAGAGTGAGCCAACACTTTACATTAAGACCCAAGGTCAGTATGATACTCTCATTGTCTCTTTATATGTGGATGATCTTATTTACACAGGGAACAATATAAAGATGATGAAAGACTTAAAAGAAGACATGATGAAGACATTCGAGATGACTGACCTTGGCTTGATGAATTACTTTCTTGGCATAGAGGTAAGGCAACAAAAAGGAGGAATATTTATCTCTCAAAAGAAATATATTGAGGCTTTACTAAAGAAGTTCAAGATGTACGGTTGCAAATCTGTCACTACTCCACTAGTGACAAATGAGAAACTACAGAAGGATGATGGAGCACCAGAAGTTGATGCATCACGCTATAGGAGTTTAATTGGAAGTTTACTATATCTTACAGCGACACGACCAGATATCATGTATGCTACAAGTCTTCTATCAAGATTCATGCAAAGACCAAGTCATATTCACCTTGGAGCAGCAAAAATAATTTTAAGATATTTACAAGGCACAAAAGAGTTTGGTATATGGTACAAAACCATGCCTAACTCAAGGTTGGTTGGCTACACTGATAGTGATTGGGCAGGATCGATAGATGACATGAAGAGTACATCAGGTTATGCCTTCTCACTTGGATCAGGATTTTTTTCTTGGGCATCAAAGAAACAAGCAACAGTAGCACAATCAACAGCTTAAGCAGAGTATGTGGCAGCTGTAGAAACTACAAGTCAAACAATATGACTTAGACGAATACTTGAAGAAATGGGAGAACAACAAGATGACTCCACCATCATCTACTGCGATAACAAGTCAGCTATAGCCATGGTAAAGAATCCAGTCCATCATCAAAGAACAAAGCACATAGCTATTAAATATCACTTCATCAGAGAGGCTGAAACAACTAAACAAATTCAATTGTAGTACTGCTCGACAGAAGATCAAGTTGCAGACATATTTACAAAGGCACTATCAAGAGTCAAATTTGAACAACTACGATCTATGCTTGGAGTTACTGAAATTCGCATCAAGGAGGAGTGTTAAATTATGATGCAAATTTCTAGATAGTTCCAAAATATTCTAGAAAGTTCTAGAAAATCCTAGAAAGTTCTAGATAGTCTTAGAAACTACTAGAAGTAGTAACTCCTACAATTATGAAGAATAATCTAGAAAAGTTGTACTATGTAGAATAATCAAGCTCTAGAAAAATCTAGATCAATGTAAAGAGGTGTCTCATGCCTATATATGTGTGTGATGGCATCTCACATGTAAGCAATTCTCAAGTAAACTCAACAAAGCTATTTTCCATCAAATCTACTACTACCTTATTCAAAACTCCTCCATACTATCAACTAACTATCTCCAATCTACCTTCTATTACATTGCTACTCAACCCACTAAACCTATCCACCTCTACCAAAATTCTAACAGTTAAACAGAGAAGATTCAACACACACAAAGAAATTATAGAAGACTGAAGCCTTCAACACTGATGACAGAATTGCGAGAAATTGAATGGGGATGGAAAGCTCAAGATTGCGTATCTTCAACAAAGATCAAAATTGCGAGTTGAGTGCCCTGAACAGAGATGAGTGTCACAAAATTTGCCTCCTCTACATTTCAATCTCAGATGCTCCTCCAAACGGTCCAAATGGGCAGAGATTTGGACCCAAGTAGAGTCACCACCTCACCTCTGCAATTATGACTTTGAGCGAATCCAGACTAGTTTGTTAAATTTTTACCCAAGTCGACCAAGAAACAGGCTTGCATGCGAGTTGAACATATTGATGACTGCTAACTTGGGAACTCATCTGATTCTGGGAGTTCACTCATGAATTTAACGACTAAATTAATTCTGTAGCAAAGTAAAATCCAGAGCAGACTAGGAAATGATGAGATAAAACTTTGCATAATTTTTTTTTAATTTGTATTTATTTTTAGAAAACTTTCTAACTTAATAAAGTTGTCTTTAGTGCAGAATATCCCCTTTTTCGTGACTTATTGTTGGCTGATGGGCCCACCCTAGGAGTGTCAAATTTTTGTGAGACTGAAATTTGATCTCGTTGTAAAAGACTAGAAAAATAGGTATATGATCAGCCATGGAAGAGATATTAGCTCTAATCTTAATCCTCACTTTATTTATTTTCTTAGTAGAAGCTATGATTCTTATATCTGACTTGGATTTGCTACACGCATCCCTGTTGCTGCTTGCATGTTGGGCAATGTGGACAAGGTGTTTTTTATAACACGCATGAAAAATAATGTAATGAAGGATTAGTTTTCTCCATTAACGGGTTTATAAAGTCACTTTTATATTCTACTGATGATGCCACGACAAAAGTGATAATTATTCATCCTGATTTCATTGGTTTAATGCAGGTCTGCATCAGTGGCTGCAGCAACTGCCATCCAAAGTGATGCTAATGAGGATAATTTGGCTTCTGCTTTAAGTGATGATGCTGAGAAAAATGATGTTGAAGAGATTGATGATAGTTCGGTATATATCAAGCTAATTCCTTGTGTATTGTATTCCTTAGTTTCTAATACCTTGAAATATGAAGTATTGACATTTTTATGAAACTTTGATTGAGTGCTTGTCAGTCTGATACCAGCAAAACCTGACAATTTTATGCATGCCACGAATTGTAAATTTTTACCTAACCATCCTTGACATGCTCAATAATTACTAAGTTGAATCTACTGCATCTTATATTGCACAGGAAAATGAATCCAGGCTACCACCAGGACGGAAGAGGGCTGCTTCAAGGGGAAGAGGTAGAGGATCTACACAGTCTTCTAAACGTGATAGGAAATCAGATAACTCTTCAATCCATAGAATGACAACTACGACGATATTAGAAAAAGATTAAACAAGTGACAACCTCGGGTATGTATCTCCATTTATTTCTTTGACTTGTTTCGGTTAGGATATAAATTATCATTTTCCATTCAAAACATTTGTTTGAATAGATGGTCATCCATATAGTGTCCTTGCGCTTCTATTTACTCAGTCAATACTCTTTATTCTATCCATAGGACTTCTAGAAAGTACAGAAGTATTTGACCTATGTTTGGGTGTTGGTTGGTAATGAATATGACATACCAAAAAGTTACTTGGGATACTTTTGATGTGTCACGCTTGAGAAAAGCATGGTTCTGAAATTTCTGCAACTGGTATTATTAGTAAAACAAATTAGTTTATTCACTTACTATATGAATTTAATTACACATAGATGTTGAAATTACTGGAAGGGAATTGATTTTACTTAGTGGTCTGCTATCTTGTCGTTGAACCATGCTGTCAGGCAAATGTTGATCTCTGATGTAGTTCTAGTAGACGTAAAATACAGATGGGGTTGATATTGGAAATTTCTTTTAATACAATGCACTTTTTGATTTTTTTTTTAACATATTTGGAGTTGTGATTTCATGAAACTAAGCCCTTTCTCTTGTTTCTAGGTTACTAAAAGCTATGGAGCTCTAAGAAGGTAAACAGTACCGGTTACAAGATAAATATTGTCTTAGGTTGAATCATTATCTACTACCTTATATAAATTAAATACTGAGTGAATATTAAAACATAATGTCTACTGAAGACTGAGTTTCGTTGTGTTATATTACATATCAAAACTTTTTTTTAGATGAAAGAAAGTTAAAATTATAAATATATAATAATTATAAAAATTATCATATGTAACTTTATTTAACATTTTTGATAAATAAATATTTAATAATTTATAATAAGAAAAATTACAAAATGTTCACATGAAACTGTAAGATATTAGTTTAGTTTTGGATATATTTTATATTAAGTTAAAATTAATTAAATTATATTTAAATTTTATATTTTATTGGATAATTTTTTACGGAACTTTGATTTTTAAGTGTCTTTTATATTATAATGGTATAAATCACTACTACAGAAGTATGAATTAACGTCGCCATTCTACGTCGGTTTAAATTTAAACGACGTTGAACGTGTGAAGTGAACATTCTACGTCGGTTATTGGTGCGAACCGACGTAGAATGTTTTAAATTTTACATTCTACGTCGGTTGTTTTCTCAACCGACGTAGAATGGTAAAAATACTACGTTGGTTGGGACAACAACCAACGTAGAATGTAAAAATTAAAACATTCTACGTCGGTTCACACCAGTAACCGACGTAGAAAGGTTATTATTAAAACCTATCCCGCGCTCTTCCCTCGTCACTTTTCCTCTTCGCGTCGCTGCTGCTCGTCATCGTCTCCTCCGCCGCGACGCTCCCTTTCCTCTACGACAGCGACGATCAGCTCCCCTTTGTCAGCAGCGTTAACCCCTGATTCTCCTCCGTGATTCTCCTCTCCTCCGTTTGGCTCCCGTCGTCGCGAAGCTTGTTGGTCGTCGCCGGCGAGGTTTTCGTTCCTTGCAGGTCTCCTCTTGGCCGCTGCCGCAGTCCCCTCCCCTCCCCTCCCCTTGCCGTCAGCTTCCTCGCCGCCGCCGTTGCCGCGCTAGGTTAGGTTAGGGTTTTTTTTAATTTTATTGTTTTTTTGATTTTTTGTTTTGTAGAATATAATGTTTGTATGATTAGTTTATTGAAATACCTATACAAGATTGTTCTAATAATCTGGCTGTGCCCATGGGGCTTTATTTGATGTTGATTTGTTGTTGTTCAAAAATTTGGATTTAGTCAAATAACAGAGGAAACTCTGCTGAAATTTCGTTAGAATGATAGAGTAAACTGTACTAATTAAATAATGTTAGTGTTTGTATGATTAGGTTATTGTTCTGATGGTATCTAGTCATACATATAATAAAAAAAACCCGTATGGTATGTTGTATGCTATATGCAAAATGATGCAATTAGGACAAAAGAAGCTGCAACTATGAAATTTCTAAGATGTAATGGCCTGATAATTCTCTGTTTGGTACGACACAACTCCACAAATTTTTTCAAAATTTTTTGACAAGTGCAAGTTAGTCACATAAATGGCCAAAATTTAGGAAAATAGGTAAAAAATAGTAAAATAATAAAAAAGTTATAGTAAATGGAGGACTTTTGAAATTTTTTTTGCCCAAATCCCCTTTGGGATTTGCCAACAGGTTCGTTGGGTCTTTTAAAAAAACTTTCATTTTTTACGCATCTCCATCCGAGGTCCGTAACAAAAGTTATGATCGTTTGAAGTTTTTCTACACCTAAATTTTGTATTTTCAAAACTATGATTATTTTGGGGATGTGAGGCCTCTTTATTCAAGTACACATCAAAAGAACATAACACAACAAAAATTAGCAGAAAATTCAATGTCTAACTATTTTTTATGATTTTTTCAAGATCGATTAGATCCATCCAATAATAATGTTGTTTTTACATGAATCTTTCTTTTTTTAAATTGTTCTTCTAAGACAAAGCATATAGAAATTAGACATCATTTCATTAGAGATCATATAGCTAAGGATTGCATTATAGAATACATAGATACAAAACATCAATTAACTCATATCTTCACCAAACCTTTGCCTAGAGAGTCTATCTATCTTTGAAATTTAGCTATTTGAAATGTATTATATATGAAATTGTGGCTGGTTTGCTGGTTTATTTGATATGCAGGTACTAAAATTTAGGGAAAATGAGAAAATTAGAAATTGCTTTGCAGTTAGTTTGGTGACACGACTTACAACGTCGATTATTACTAGAACCGACGTTGTAAGTTTGGGTGACACTTACAATGTCGGTTCTAACCCTAACCGACGTTGTAAGTCTGTGATTTTCAACGTCGATTCAAATTGAACCGACGTTGAAAATATTACTTTTAACGTCGCCTTGTTCAACGTCGGTTTTGGGGTCGTCGTGAAATGATCCCCAGAACCGACGTGGAAAATGGTTTCTGTAGCAGTGAATATTTTTAAGTTAAGTTGAGTTTAATTTAATTTTATTTCTAAAATATATTTATTAAAAGAAAATTTATTTAAATGGTAATAAATTAAAACATTTTTAAATATGTAATTACAAAAATAAATATAATTTTATAATATAATATAATATAAAGATTTATTTTATTATTTTAAAATATATTTGAATTGATAATATTTTATTATTTATAAAAATACAATGATAATATTATAATTAAATTATAAATATGTTAAATATTTTGATAATAATATTGAGTAAAAATAATAAATGTTAAAACTATTATACAAATTTATTAATATGAAATAATAGTAAGTAGAATAGTAGATTAGAAATTTTTTATAAAAATTAATAATTTTAATTTAAAAATATAAAAAATACGTCAATATTAACTTAACTTAGCTAAACTTAAAAGTTAACACACCTGCTGTTGTTTTATATGAAACTAAGGTTTAAACAAAAAAGAATAGTCAAATGTAATTATAAAATATTTCATAATTTATAAATTTTAATTGAGATGTACAAATATGTTCTATTTATTGAATCAATGTGGCGGGACAACCTTTATAGTTAATATTCTTGATATTCTCTCAGCGTGTACTCTACTCAACTACTTTGGGAAAACAGTTTTTGGTGTTCTTGGTCAAATCACTTTGTATCCTATTCTTATCAGGAAGGTTTGTGATTGAATACTCTTAATATAAGGATAAAGTAGATTTAGTGAAACCCTCATTTTTTCTTTAGGAGCATGTTTGGTTTTGCTTAATTTTCAGGAAACCTTTTTTTCTCCTCCTCAAAATCTCTGTATGATTTTAATTGTAAGCTGTTTTGAGTACTGTTAAATTATGATGCAAATTTCTAGATAGTTCCAAAATATTCTAGAAAATCCTAAAAACTTCTAGAAAATCCTAGAAAGTTCTAGATAGTCTTAGAAACTACTAGAAGTAATAACTACTACAATTATGAAGAATAATCTAGAAAAGAAGCATAGAGATGTACTATGTAGAATAATCTTTATGCATCTAGAATATTCAAGCTCTAGAAAAATCTAGATCAATGTAAAGAGGTGCCTCATGCCTATATATATGTGTGTGATGGCATCTCACAAGTAAAGGAAATTCTCAAGTAAACTCAACAAAGTTATTTTCCATCAAATCTACTACTACCTTATTCAAAACTCCTCCATACTATCAACTATTTACAATCTACCTTCTACTACATTGTTACTCAACCCACTAAACCTATCCACCTCTACTAAAATTCTAACAAGTACAAAATAAGCCAATGCTGACAAACTAATGGGAAAATATAAGAAGAGAAAACTGGAATGATTTAAAATCTCATTTAGTCCTGAAGCTGTATTTTTATGAATTGCAGGGTTCAACGGCTGTAGCTCTGTATGGTCTGGGAAACATTCGAGATGAAAGGCTTAATAGCAGATGAAAGGCTTAATAGGATGTTTCAAGTAAGTTACTGATAAAGTTTTCTTTGAAGCAGTTCATCTATTTGAGTGCACTCCCATCTGGAGATTGTATGTTACTATTTAAATATTTAAATATTTTTTTCAGACACCACATGCATGCTGTCCAGTGGATGCGACCTGAATCTCAGGAAGGGTGTCAAGTGTCTGATTGGTTCAACATTCTGTCTATTTTAGGACGATGCATTTAATATCACTCGTCAATGAAGATGTGTTGATTATCCTGAAATATAACGTTGGCTTTGAAATTATTGATCTTGATTGTTGCAATTTAGATGATGTCCAGTATTGAAGTTTTAGATTTTAATCTACATGATTATTTATCTTGTTTTCATTAATTATGTAGGGTGAAAACAAATCCAAAAAATGCAATAAATGAGCACTTCCTGCCTCGCTTCCTTGACTTCATTGTGTGGGGCCATGAACATGAATGATTGGTTGACCCGCAGGTGTTCTGATTAAACTTCTCTTAAATGAACATGTGTTCCGTTCTGCAAAATTAGTATGGATTTTAATTTTCTACAGCAAGTTCCAGGGATGCGATTTCACATTTCGCAAGCAGGGTCATCAGTTGCAACATCTCTTATTGATGGAGAATCAAAGCCAAAGCATGTACTTCTTCTAGAAATTAAGGTTGTCTATCTACTGAGGATCTAAATGTCTCTCCCATAGTATAAGATCAGTGATTGTTGTTTATTATCGTTTTACAAAGTGCTTAATAAATGGTTATTTTCAGGGAAATCAATATCGCCCAACTAAAATACCTCTGATGCCTGTGTGACCTTTTGAATATACTGAGGTGAGGTGAAATACAAACATTTCTTTTTTTGTATTTATTAAGCATTAATAACATACAGAATTTACATTTTTCACTGTTATTTCATGCAAAATTGAATTGATGTAGTGGTTGACATTTGAAGCCTTCTCACGGTTCTTCAATAATCATTCTAAGCTTCATAATGCAGGTAATACTAAAGTATGAGCCGGATATTGATTCCAACTATCAAAGTTCTATTCTTGAGCACCTAGACAACGTGGTATGTGGGTTTTCTTTATCAGATGATTTTTGTTTTCCTGTCTTTTTCACTGCTTTCGAACTTCTTGTGGGAGAGACCTACCTTAGTATCTTTGACCAAAGTATTCCTCTTTGGTTCTTGTTCAGTTGTGACAAAATTCGGCTACACTGCTTTAGAATCTGTTTCAGGACCATCGAAGTTTGTGGGAACTTCATTTTTCTCAAATTATTTTAATGCATGGATCAGTGTTCATATGTATAGCAACTGTGTTTTGATAATAGAATATGATTCAGGTTGGGAAGCTGATAGAAAAGGCTAGTAAGCAGACCGTCAGTAGAAAAGAACTCAAGCTTCCACTGATAAGTATCAAGGTAAATTTTGTAGACTGTAACATGAGTTTTGATGTCACATCTGCATTGGGTGGCTCTTTTATTTTTCTTTTCATCTAGCAAGAAGATAATTCTGTAATTAATTTCTTTTATAATCTTTATTGGTTTTGATCTTGCACCTTTCTTCTAGAAAAGGTAGTAATTTTCATGATATTAAACCAATTAAACTCCACTCTTGATGCATGGAGTCAGATTCACAATACCATCACAATCCAGGGTTTATTAGGAATTTTTATTTCAACTTCTATTGACTATAATAGACATCTAGCTGCCATGGATATTACATGATGTTTTCTGCCATGAACTTAACTTCTTCAATGTAAATTATAGGTAGATTATTCTGGATTTATGACTATAAACCCTCGAAGATTATGTAATCAAACAATTCCCATGTTTGATTCTTTTTAATGACATGAATTTCTTCATTTATTGTTTTTCTCTAAATTTTGATCATCAATAACTTTTTTAAAGGATATTGGTTCACAATATGCAAATAAAATAAAGTTGATAATTTCTTCATCGTATGGGTTATCATATTTACCCATAACATAATCCTCCAATCTGGTCTGGTAGCATTTGTTGCCTCTTTGGTCTATTTGGTGTTTCTGACTCATCAAGTGTTGTATTTACACAAATGCCTTACATGACTTGAAGACATCACATTCTTCCAATTTTTATTTCAAAAAATGCCATCGAAGCTTTTTCTACTAAGGTTATTAATAAAAGTAATGAAATATTTGCGACCACCCTCAACCATGCATAAATATAAACAAATAATCTCCAACAGCTTCAAATGCTCCACATGATTTTTTGATTTGAAAAGACTTTATATTCTTCTTTCCAATTTCACAACTCTCACATACATCTTTAGGAATGTTTATAACATCCAAACCAGATACATACTCTTTTCTAGATTATTAAAAAAGGTGATAATGCTCAAACTGCATATGCATATGCATATGCATAACCAATTATGGTTTTGTATAATGGAACTTAAGCATGAAAATTTATCATGTTGCATGTTCAACGGAAATAGATGATTAGGAGTCATTTTTACCTTGACAGTGAATATTCCATTTTTGCCAATCAACATACAACAATCATCATGAATCGGCATGTTGTAGCATTTCTTTGATAATTGTCCTATGCTGAACAAGTTGTGATGAAAACGAGAAGCATAAAAAAAATCATAAATGAAACTTTTAGAACCATCCTTCAATCTAATAACTTTTCTTTCTCCAAAATCAAAATATTTGAGTTACTTTTGAATTTCACGGTAAATTTTACTGATTGATCTTATAAGAAAAATAGTTCCTTTTTCCCACACATGTTGTTGCAACCAATATCTAAGTACCAAATGTATCAATTGTTCGCAAAATTGTTTGTCCACTAGAAGAAAAGTTTATGGATTATCAAATGGCTCACTGATATATATATTGATTTTTGGCTATATTTGCTTGCTAGAATCTACATTTTGTAGCTTTGTGTCCGACCTTTCTCTAATATGATAACAATTGAAAATTTTCATTTCGGTAGTTGTTGCCTCTTCCTCTTCTACAGTTGGTAGATATGAAATTGTATGTGCCTTTTTGTTGATGATTTCGGATTTGAGGATGTTTAAAAGACTTTGATGATGTTTTAAGAATGTTGTTGGGTCTTTGATTAATGGTTCTTGATTCTATAGATTAGTGGAGATGTTAGATTATCTTTATATAGTTAACTAATTGAAATATAATAATCTGTTGTTTTTATTAATCTTCAATTAGTCTGCTAATCTTGTTGCTTTAGTCGACTATTTTCATTAATGTACCAGGAATATGAGTTTAATGAAAATAGCTAAATGCTTTGTTGCTTTAGTCGACTATTTTGTTCTAGACCCCTTTTATGCAGAAAACAGCAAAACGCGCATTTGAAGCTTTCAACAGAGCACGACCCATAGCTCTTAACTTTTCCTATATATACAACTCACAAGGACGAATCAAGGTGCGAAAGAATTCAAGAGAATACACACAAGAGTTGCAAACGTTCAGAGCAAAAGACATCTGCAGAATTCATTTACTGTTTTAGCGTTTCAAGAAGATTATTGCTTTCACTTTTCTTTGTATTCTTTAATCTCTGGGGAGAGATTTGTGAGAGGGCTTTTAGGACCCTGTTATCTGTGATTGGAGTGATCACAGTGACTCAGTGTGAGTCAGTGGGTTAAGTTCTATTCTATAGTGTTTAGAATAGGTTCTTTGAGTTTCTTGTAGTGTTCAAGAAAGATTTGTGTAAAGAATTCATTTCTGATAGTGATTTAGATCTGTTGGAGTAGCAGATAGCCAATTGGATGTAGTTTTTGCATAAAGAACGAACCAGTATAATCCTTTGTGTATTCTTCTTATCCTTCATCATCTGTTATATTCTACATTAAGAACTAACTTACTATTTTTCATTAATCAGTCGACTAATTCTCAATATATTGCATTAGTAAAATTTCTTATACGAAAAAGTTTTCAATAAACCTTTATATCAATTCAACCCCCCCTTCTTGATATACTTCCGCATCTAACAATTGGTATCAGGAGCAGGTTCTTGAAAGGTACTCAAGAAAAGATCCAACATGAGTGACAAACTGCCCTTTGCTGAAGGAGCATCAACCAACAGACCTCCACTCTTTGTAGGAGCGAATTACCCCTTCTGGAAAGCCAGAGTGAAGATATTCTTCGAGTCTGTTGATAGAGGCGTCTGGGATGCAGTGATTAATGGTCCTTTAATTCCAACAGTGAAGGCTGAAGATGGACAACTGATTGAAAAACCATGGGAACAGTGGACTGATGCAGAAAATAACAAGGCTCAGTTTGACAGTAAGGCCAAAAACATTTTAACATCTGCTCTTAATCTTGATGAGTTTTTCAGGGTCTCTCAATGCACAACAGCAAAAGAAATGTGGGATATTCTACAAGTTACACATGAAGGTACAACAGAGTTGAAGAGAGCAAGAAAGCACACCCTTATCCAAGAGTATGAAATGTTTCGGATGCAACCTGGAGAGAGCATCCAAGACGTGCAGAAACGCTTTACACACATAGTTAATCATCTGCTGGGTTTGGGAAAGAAGTTTGATGATGAAGAGCTCAATATAAAGGTTCTCAAATGCTTAAGTAGAAGCTGGCAACCGAAAGTCATAGCAATCCTTGAAACAAAAGACTTGACTGTCATGAACACTGCTACTCTGTTTGGGAAACTGAGGGAACACGAGCTGGAGTTAAGCAGGCTTGATCAACTGGAGACTTCTGATAAAAAGAACAAGAGTCTTGCACTAAAAGCCAAGGAATGCTTAAAGAGTGATTAAGAGAAAGAAGATGATAGTAAAGACTTTGCAATGCTGGTTAAGAAGTTTGGAAAGTTCTTAAAGAGGAAGAATAACCCAAAAGACAGATTTCAAGAAAATCAGAAGAGGTACACCAGAAAATCTGATTTTAATTCATCTAATTTCTCTTGTTTTAATTGTACGCAGCTAGGACATGTCAAGATAGATTGTCCTCTCTTGAATCAAAGAAAAGATAGAAGCCCAAAAAGGAAGGAAAGAAGAGACAAAGACAAACACATTCAGCACATTAAGAAAGGCAAGAAAGCATACGTGGCCTGGGATGAAAGTGATTCTAGCAAATCATCAACTTCAGATTCTGAATCTGAAAACCAAGCCAATTTGTGCCTTGTAGCTAATGAAGAAACATCTAGCCAAGTGAGTACTTGTGATTCTGATGTGAGTGAGAATTATGACACCTTGTTTGATGCATTCAGATAATTACATAATGAAGCAAAAAAACTGGATCATCAAAATAATTGACTAAAAGGATTGAATAACTGGCTAGAAAACAAATTACTGGAACTGGAAAATCAAAATAGCAGACTGAAAGATGAAAACAGTCAACTAAAAGACAGAGTCCTGGAACTGAAAAACCAAATAGAATCTGATAAGTCTGAATGTGATAAAATCAAATCTGCAAAGTGTGAAAACTGCATTAATCTCCAAAATAAAGTTGGTTATCTGATTAAAACACTGGCAAAGTTTCAAATTGGTCATAATACACTTAATCAACTACTAGATTCTCAAATTGGATATTCTAATGGAAATGGTCTTGGTTATGGAAAGTCTACAAAACATTATCATGTTGTAGAGTATAAATCTTTTCTAAGTAACAGATTTAAAAAGTTCTCTTATTGCTTGAAACATGGACATATATCTAGATTTTGCTATATCAAGAATATTGGGATTTCAAGAGGTGAATACTATTGGAAACCCAAATCATATGTTGTTCCTAAATCCAAAGGACCCAACCTGTTTTGGGGACCTAAATATCTAAATTAACTTTGTTTTGCAGATCTGTCATAGAGCAAAGAAAGCTTTATGGTATCTAGATAGTGGTTGCTCTAAACACATGACAGGTGACAAATCAAAGCTGATAAATTTCAAGGCATATGAAGCTGGTTCTGTTACTTTTGGAGACAATAGCAAGGGCAAAATCAAAGGTTCTGGAGATGTAGGAAACTGCTCTTCTTCACAGATAAAGGATGTACTTTTTGTTGAAGGATTGAAACACAATCTGTTAAGTATAAGTCAGCTATGTGACAAAGGTATGAAAGTCACTTTTGATGCAGAATTTTGTGTCATATACAACTGTAAAACTGCAGATATTGTGCACATTGGAAGAAGAAAAAACAATGTATATATGCTGGACGTTGAGCCCTCAAATCTCAAGAACATTTTCTTGTTGACCAAAGAAGATGAAGGCTGGCTTTGGCATAGAAGGTGTGGACACATCAACATGCACTTATTAAACAAAATCAGCTGCAAAAGTCTTGTTAGAGGCCTTCCAAATGTGAAATTTGTGAAGGACAAAGTATGTGCATTTTTCCAAAAAGGAAAGCAGTCAAGAAACTCTTTTGAGTCAAAGAACATCATCTCAACAAGGAGACCACTTGAGCTATTGCATCTAGATTTGTTTGGTCCATCAAGAACTATAAGTCTTGGAAACAACTCATATGTTCTTGTCATTGTTGATGATTTCTCAAGATATACTTGGACATTATTTCTTTCTTCAAAAGATGAGGCATTCCATGCATTCAAAAAATTTGCAAAGATCATTTCAAATGAAAAAGATCTTAACATTGTTTCTTTAAGAAGTGATCATGGAACTGAATTTCAAAACATGCATTTTGAAAAGTTTTGTTATAAACATGGCATATCTCACAACTTTTCTGCTCCTAGAACTCAACAACAAAATGAAGTTGTTGAAAGAAAGAACAGAACACTTCAAGAATGTGCAAAAACTATGTTGAGTGAATTCAAACTTCCTAAATACTTTTGGGCAGATGCAGTCTCTACAGCTTGTTATGTACTTAATAGAGTATTGCTTAGACCAATTCTTGATAAAACTCCATATGAGCTTTTGAATGATAGAACTCCTAGTATTGCATATTTCAAAGTATTTGGTTGCAGGTGTTTCATACTAAACAATGGAAAAGCATCTTTAGGCAAGTTTGATGAAAAAGCTGATGATGGTATATTCTTAGGTTATTCTATGAATAGCAAAGTCTATCGTGTTTTCAATAAAAAGAACTTAACTATGGAAGAATCTATTCATGTTGTATTTGATGAGTTCTTATGTCAAAAAGAGAGAAAAGGTAATTCCCTTGCAGGTTCAGATGATGAAAAGTCTGAGAAATTAGAAAAGAATGAAGATTATGCGAAAAATCTGCTGATGCTGACAGACAGGATGAACCAGTCGACTATAACTTTGGATCAGTCGACTACTCTGCAACAGACAATGCCTTATCTAAATCCTGGAGGACTCAAAAAGGATTGTCTCTGGATAACATCATTGGGAATGTTGAAAAGGGAGTTACAACTCGAAATTCTCTACATGATTTCTGTAATCACATGGCATTTGTTTCACAAGTAGAACCAAGAAATATAAATGATGCATTACTTGATAATAATTGGATTATTGCTATGCTTGAAGAGTTAAATCAGTTTGTTAGAAATAATGTTTGGCATCTAGTACCTAGAAATAATGAAATGAATGTTATAGGAACAAAGTGGGTTTTCAAAAACAAACTTGATGAAAATGGTATAATAACCAGAAACAAAGCTAGACTTGTAGCCAAAGGATATAATCAGGAAGAAGGCATTGATTATGATGAGACTTATGCACCAGTTGCTAGGTTAGAAGCCATTAGATTGTTGCTTGCATTTGCATGTCTTAAAAGCTTCAAACTCTATCAAATGGATGTTAAAAGTGCTTTTCTAAATGGATTTATAAATGAGGATGTGTATGTTGAATAGCCACCTGGCTTTATTGATCCTAAGTTTCCTAATCATGTTTACAAACTTAAAAAGGCTTTGTATGGTCTTAAATAGGCACCTAGGCAGTGGTATGAAAGACTTACAACTTTCCTCATATCACAAGGTTTTAAAAGAGGAGTTGTTGATAAAACTCTTTTCACTAAGAAAGTTTTTAATGATCTCATATTAGTGCAAATTTATGTTGATGATATCATTTTTGGTTCATCTAATCCCTCTCTTTGCCAAGAGTTTGCAGAATCCATGAAAGGTGAATTTGAGATGCCTATGATGGGAGAGTTAAATTTCTTCCTAGGATTGCAGGTTAAACAGATGCAAAATGGAACTTTCATAAATCAATCAAAGTACTGCAATGAGTTATTGAAGAAGTTCAACATGGAGAGCTGCAAAGAGGCCTCTACTCCAATGTCCTCAAGTTGTTATCTTGACTTGGATGAATCAGGAAAATCAGTTGATGCAACTATGTATAGAGGTTTGATTGGTTCTTTGTTGTACATCACTGCTAGCAGATCTGACATTATGTTTGCTGTATGTCTATGTGCAAGATTTCAAGCCAACCCAAAGGAATCACATCTCACTACTGCAAAACGAATTCTGAAGTATCTCAAAGGAACAGTGAATGTTGGATTGTGGTATTCTAATGGGAATGAATTAAATTTAGTTGGCTATATTGATTCTGATTTTGCAGGTTGCAAATTAGACAGGAAAAGCACAAGTGAAACATGCCACTTGTTTGGAAATTGCTTGATTTCTTGGACCAGTAAGAAACAAGCATGTGTTGCAGTTTCCACAGCAGAAGCTGAATATATAGCTGCTGGTAGCTGCACTGCACAAATCTTATGGTTAAAACAACAGCTAAGTGATTTCAATTTGCATCTTTCTGATATTCCCATCTTATGTGATAATACCAGTGCTATCAATTTAACTAAGAACCCCATTCAGCACTCTAGAACTAAGCATATTGAAATAAGGCACCACTTTATAAGAGATCATATAGAAAAGAAAGATTGTAGGATTGAATTCATCTCCACTAATGATCAGTTAGCTGATATTTTCACTAAACCTCTTGGTCGTGATAGGTTTTCCAAACTTAGAAATGAATTGGGAATCCTAAACATCAATCATATTTCTTAAATTTTCTTCTACAGAGTTAAACAGTTTGTTAATTCTATGAAATAGCTGACTTATTTCATTTAACTGACAAAAATATTTTGCTGATGCAGATATTAGTGTGTTAATTTCTTGTAACAGTCTACTTATTTCACTTAACTGACAATATTGCTTTACTGTTGCAGAAAATAGCTTGCTTATTTCTATGAAATAACAGACGTATTTCATTTAATGTGTCTGCTGGTGTTGTTTCAATCAGAACAGCCTATTAATTACTTTGACTAGCTGACTAATTCCATTAATTGTAATTAAATTCAATTGAATTTTCAAGAAATCAGTTTAAATTTCATCAAAACAATTCAAACCAGATCAGTAAATGACAAATTCGTATATTGGGTGCACTGTCATTCAAAGCATGAGCAATTTTAGATGCATGTGAGGTTACTTTATTGGGTTTGCAAAACTGAGTTTCCACTTCTCAACATATTCTCTCTGCACTCTCTGATACTGAGCATCTGTGATTGAGTAAAGATCTGTTCAAAATATTCACTCATCAATATTCGGTTGACCATGCATACCAATCTCTCTATATAGTTCTAATCTTCCTGCATATCAAATACCACAACTGTGCATCTCTAACGCTGCATTTTCGCATACTGCTACACCTTCTCAGTTTCTCAGATTAAAAATGTCTACAAATGAATATTTCCTCGTAGAGAGTGATGACTCTGATGCACCAATTGCTACTGCATTTCAAAGATTAAGAAGGTCATCACGAAATCGTGCATCCACACAAGCTGCTGCTCATTAACCAGCAAGAACTAGGAATAGAGGATCCACATCTGGGACTCCAGAGCAACCTATTCAGGTTCCAGAATCAGCTGTTGGACCTTCGAATCCAACAGAAAGGAGGTTTCCAAAAAGGTATAAGGTACGTGTGAGGCTCCCTTAACCAGTGCCTCCTGCAGAAAATGATTCAGACGAGGAGACTGAATCAGAACCTGATGAAAACAATGAAATAGTTGAAGCAGTGGAGTTAAAGATGCAGAGGAAGTTGATCCTCACTCCAAAGATATTGAAGTTCAACTGGCTCAATAATGAGAACCTGATTTTCGTGAAGAACACCCTTCAAACATAGGGACTGCGACAGTTTGTTGAACTGGAAGGTAACTTCTATATTGACCTGATTAAGTTGTTTTATGCTAACCTTAAGGCAGAAAACAACGTGTTGGTCTCTCAAGTGAGAGGAAGAGAAATCAGAATAGACAACTCATTATGGAGAAGGATTGTTGGTCTAAAGAATGAAGGTATAAAAATCAGTAAGGGAAATACAGGGGCTGTACCAGACTTTAACAAGGATGTTGTCTATAAGTCTTGCCTGCGCAATAGTGATGAAGCTTTTATCCTCAAATACAATGTTGGAAGGATGAAACGTGATGAAAGGCTTTTGGCATTTATTCTAGCTTGGCAGCTCATTCCCAGGGGGAGCAACCATGCTCAACTGATGGAGGAAGACTTAGCCTCGATTCATTGCATGAAAAACAATATCAAGGTCAACTGGATATATGTAATCAAAGGACATATGTTCAAGGCTAAGCGACTAAATGATCACAAGCTTCCTTATGCCATCCTTATTTCCAAGTTTCTTGATCACTTCAACTTCCCCACTGAAGGAGAAACCACACGCATTGTCAATCACAAGCATCTGTTTGACAATTATTATCTCCGTAAGATGGGCCTGTTCAAGATCAATGATGACTGTACTTATGAAGCTGGATCTTCCTCATCTGCACCAAGATCAACCTTTAATGCTGGCACTTCATCTGGGAACCAGCAAGACTACTCAGCTTATCAAATGGTTCATTACTCAGCACCTCTAGCATATCAGGGAGTACCTATGTCAAAATTTGAACGTATGTTAATTTCTAGACTTAATGTGCTTTCCTACATGCAGCGCAACACACATGAGACAATGGTGGCCAGGTTTACTAACATAGACTATGAAATCGAGCTTATCCAACAACAACTTGCTGAACTTCAAGTTACAGTGGAAAGCTATGATGCCTCCTTTACACAAAACTCTGCTGCCACGGAAGAGGATAATGTTGAAGATGATAAAGATGATGATGATGGTGATGAGGATGAAGATGATGATGCTTGAGCTCTTATATCTCTGATTTTTTTTATTTTCAGTATTATATTTCTGCAATTAAAACAATTTGGGTTTGTAATATTACTCATATACTTACATTCTGCTAATATCTGCACTTTAGAACCTGATAATAATTGCTCTATACTGTCTATATCTGCTATTTGCTAATGTCAAAGGGGGAGATAATCTTCCATATCTTCTCTTTGTGTTTTTACAGGTTTTGCAGGTTGACATCATCAAATAGGGGGAGTTTGTTGATGATTTCGGATTTGATGATGTTTTAAGAATGTTGTTGGGTCTTTGATTAATGGTTCTTGATTCTACAGATTAGTGGAGATGTTATATTATCTTTATATAGTTAACTAATTGAAATATAATAATCTGTTGTTTTTATTTATCTTCAATTAGTCTGCTAATCCTGTTGCTTTAGTCGACTATTTTCATTAACGTACCAGGAATATGAGTTTAATGAAAATAGCTAACTGCTTTGCTGCTTCAGTCGACTATTTTGTTCCAGACCCCTTTTATGCAGAAAACAGCAAAACGCGCATTTGAAGCTTTCAACAGAGCACGACCCATAGCTCTTAACTTTGCCTATATATACAACTCACAAGGACGAATCAAGGTGCGAAAGAATTCAAGAGAATACACACAAGAGTTGCAAACGTTCAGAGCAAAAGACATCTGCAGAATTCATTTACTGTTTTAGCGTTTCAAGAAGATTATTGCTTTCACTTTTCTTTTTATTCTTTAATCTCTGGGGAGAGATTTGTGAGAGGGTTTTTAGGACCCTGTTATTTGTGATTGGAGTGATCACAGTGACTCAGTGTGAGTCAGTGGGTTAAGTTCTATTCTATAGTGTTTAGAATAGGTTCTTTGAGTTTCTTGTAGTGTTCAAGAAAGATTTGTGTAAAGAATTCATTTCTGATATTGATTTAGATCTGTTGGAGTAGCAGATTGCCAACTGGATGTAGTTCTTGCATAAAGAACGAACGAACCAGTATAATCCTTTGTGTATTCTTCTTATCCTTCATCATCTGTTATATTCTGCATTAAGAACTAACTTACTATTTTTCATTAACCAGTCGACTAATTCTCAGTATATTGCATCAGTAAAATTTCTGATACGAAAAAGTTTTCAGTAAACCTTTATATCAATTCAACCTCCCCCTTCTTGATATACTTCCGCATCTAACACTTTTCTTTGATTAAATGGCCTAAAATTGTTGTTGTGTCTTCATTGTTGATTGAAATTGTAACTACCTCTTCACCTCAAGTTGTCACAACCTGCTGTAAAATATATATTTTCACCTATAGAGCCTATTTCGTCCTCACTTATATTGTTCAAATTTACTTTGCTCTCCAAGACTTCTTCGTTTACATTCTGGGACCTAGTTCAATAAAGCTCCAAATATTGTAAGTTTTCAAATAAGTGGACATTAACAATGACCAATAATTATAATTTAATTTTCCATATAATTTGGGGTCAATCCAACAATATTATATTTTATGGCCATTTCTTTCTCTCAAATAAACTATTTTTTTATAAAGTGAAAATTCTCTTATTCTTCTCACCCTCAATATTTTTTAATACTAAATCTCACAAACCTACAAATTAGTGTTTGATCTTACCAGGTGTAATATAACCCTTTAATCAAATAGAGATGATAATATAGAGAGAAACTCTCACATAAAAATAACAACCAAGAAGAAGAGAGTTAAAAAATTTCTTCAATATTAACAAATAAAATTATGGTACAGAAAGTGTCTTTTATAGACTTAGTAAACTAATATAACATTACGTTTTAACAAATCTATATAGAAAGAAAAAGAAAGTGACCAAACAAGTTGTTGTTTTAAGAATATATAATCTTAAAATTTTAAATTTCTAATATTTAAAGCTTGTAGAGAGTAGTACCACTTTGCAAGAACTTATATATAATCTTCATACTGTTTGTTATTAAGTCTTTGCTTTCATATTTGTTTTGTTTTAAATTATTAAAATATTTTTAGTTTATTAATTAATCTAAAAACGTTGTTTGATATTTTATTGGGTTCTTAGTTTTATAATTTATTTTTAAAATATATATTTCATAATTTTTTATGTTTTTATAATTATTTTTTTTATTCAATTATTATTTGATAATATTTTAATTTAAAATTTATGTTATTATAATTTTAATATTTGTTATTAGAGAAATCAAAATATGTATAATTTTGATATTGAATTCATGTTACTAATTTTTACTTTTTATAAAAAGTTATTTAATTAATATTTATAACATCTAACGGTGATGGATGAGAAAGAAACAAAAATTTTATATCCATTCAATATACATTTAAATTAATGCGAGAATAAGAATAAAAAAGGGAAAAATAGTCTCAATCCTACCAATTTTCATCTCTATCTATACGATTTTTGTTGATTTTCGACATTAAAGTACTGGTACTTGTTTGGGAGATTTGAATGTGTTTTAAAAATTAATTTTTAAAAATAAAAATTAGAATTAACATAAAGTTTAAACTGAAATAAAATATTATTATAAAATTTTAATACATAAAAGAAGTGTATTTCAAATTACAAAAATATTAATAAAAATAAGCTGAAAAATTAAAATTAAAATTATTTTATTTATGATTTTCATTTTCTTTATTTTAATTCTGTTTTATATATAATATAAAATATAACTATTAATAAAATAAAAAATTAATTATTTTATTTTATTTACTATTTTATTTTTTATTTTATTATTTTTTTAATTATTTATTTCTATAATATAAAATATATTACTAAAAAATATATTTAAATTTATTTTATATTATTTATTATTTTAATATCTTAATATTTTATTTTATTATAATATAGAATGTATTAATAAGAAATTATTAAAAAAATTAATGTTTATAATTAATATAATTATACAAAATAATTAACATAATTAATTACATTTTTTACGTAATTAATTATGTCATAAATATCTTACTATGTACATAATTGTTCAAATATGAAAAAAAAAACATAGTCAATTAACTTTGTTTTGATATTGTATTTATCACTTTTAATTTAAAATTAATCTTGTTTTTTATGTTTTTAACCTTGTTTTGCAAATTTCTTTTGTGTAAACAGTTCATCTGTATAAATTATAAAAATTAACCTAATATAAAAGTGTCTAATTGAATGCAATATCCATCTAAAAAATATATAAATTAAGATAACTTTTTTACAAGTATAAAAACTTTATCATTTTTTTATCATAAGATAAAAAAATATATAAATATAACTATTTAGAGTAAAATTTTTTTAGTAATTTTAAAATAATTGTGATACACTAATAGTTGCTAGTTTGATTTAAATTGATAGTACGAATTGTTGCTAATAAATATTTGAAGGTTTTATTTAAAGATATGGATTTTTGAAAAATGGGTTATAATAGAAGAAAAGTGTATCTACCCAACATTCTCCATCATTTAAATTGATAAAATAATAAAAAATAATATTATTGATGGAGTATGAATTTGATAGTGGTATTCTTATATAAACTTTTAGCCTGTTCAAATTTAATAAGATAATAATAAATATTTAAATAAATTAATTAAGAAATATGATGTTGTCTTTCATATAATATCTATTTCTAAAAGAATTATGATATATTATTAAAAAGAATTATATACATCATCATATTTTTTTTATATTTATATTTTTTTATTTAATTAAATGAAGAAACGCATATTAATACATGGGGGGTTGATTTATGTGAAATAATGTATTTAGGATTTATTGGATGTTTAATTTTTATGTTATTTATTACATGATTAGCTTACCTCTAAGTTTTGAGCATTTTTACTTTTTTTGTGATGTTTTGAACATCAGTAATTTTACTTCGAAATATGAGCAATTATTTATAAATAATATTTAGTTTAACTATACAAACTAAGGATCTTTATCTTGGTTTAAAATCTTGAACATCTTCAACTCAATCTCGTGTCTTGCGCTACTCTTTAGTAATAAGTAGGAAAATATGTTTAACTTGACTTTATACATTAAACATTTCTAACTTAGTTACACTTGAACATCTCTAACCCCATTTTATGTCTTGAACATCTCTAACCCCATTTTATGTCTTGAACATCTCTAGTTCGATTTTGTAAAATCTAATATTTTAGATTATAAAAATATTATATTATAAAGATATTTGGTTACAAAAATATTAGATCATAAAGATATTATATTATAAAGATATTTATTTAGTTAGAAAAATATTAGATTATAAGGATATTTAGTTATAAAGATATTAGATCATAAAGATATTGTTATAAAAATATTCAGTTATAAGGATATTAGATTATAAAGATATTGGATTATAGAGATATTTAATTATACAGATATGAGATTATAAAGATATTATATATAATATTATAAAGATATTAGATTATAAAGATAATACAATATTAAAAAAAGGGCTAGTTGGGTAGTTTGCTTTTACATACCTTTATTCTCTCTACCTCTATTCTCTCTATTCTCTCCACTCTCTCTACACTCTCTCTAAGGTTTAGATACTGAAACCCTAACAGTTTCTAGATCTAGAAAAAGCAATAGGAGGCTAACGGTGTAAGGAGGAGTTCTACCCAATCAATTTTGTGAACGGGTAAGTCTAGGTCCATTTATTTTTAAGAATTCTCTTTTGGAAAGTTTATGGTTTTTGAAGATTTTTCTCAATGAATTCTCTTTGTGGGGAGATGTTATCCAGGAATTTGAGATAAAAGATGAGCTAAGGATTAGGATTGCAATTTGTCCATCTGAGCAAGGAACAAACAAAATCTAGGTTAGGAAAGTTAATGTTCAAAAATGTATAACTTGATATTAAGAAAGTTAATGTTAATATATATATATATATAACTAGTATGTTTTTGTATATTATTGTGATATTGATTGTAATGTGTGAAAAACCTTATTTTTGTATTGTTTATGATGTTTAAGTTGATATTTGAATGTTTGTTGATAATCTATGGGATGGGAAAACTTGTTTGAGGGGTAGAAACAAAAATTTTCTTCCCTAGAGGGTTTTGGTCTCGATCATATTCTTGCTTATTCTTCTTGAATGAATATATATATTGCCTTTGCAGTCTTCCTTTGTGGGATAAAATTAAGTCTTTAATATTGCAAAAAAATCTTTATATCTTCATCATCAAAACTCCACTCTTCATGATTTAAATCAGATTAAATCTTCACAAAAACTTCTGAGTAACTTTTTACTCTTGCTTGAAAAAAGTCAACAATTATCTCTAAATAAAATTGAGAAAAATTGAGTGGTTATGTATGACCTATGATGTTTTTGTGTGAGGTCGAGTAGAGCCAAGGGTTGGTGCCCATAATCTATTGATGTGTGTTGATGAGATGTTTGGTACCCGGGGAGGTACAACTTTGTGTGAAGCCGAGTAGAGCCAAGGGTTGGTGCCCATAATCTACTGATGTGTGTTGACGAGATGTTTGGTACCTGTGGAGGTACAACTTTGTGTGAGGCCGAGTAGAGCCAAAGGTTGGTGCCCATAATCTACTGATGTGTTTTGATGAGATGTTTGGTACCCGGGGAGGTACAACTTGCATTTTAGTGTGATGAGCTATGCTAGAGCGGATTCAATGAGATCCCAGGTTCCACTGGTAGTCCTAGTCACGTAGACTAAGATGTCAGGTGGTGAGGAGCCGATGGGGGGTTGCTGGAGACCTGCTTTGAGGCTACATTGAGGTAGGCCAGGCCAGAGTAGGGTTGATAGTAGTTCTACCCTGTGGGTAGGGTGGTCAGAGTGTTATTGTGCCGGTACAGTAGCCGACCATAATGAGACCCACAGGTGTTAATCTTTGAGTTCGGGCATAGTAGCCTTGTCTTCCGGAAGATGTTTTCTTTTTAGGACATTTTGAATATACATGAAAATGTTGTGGTTATGTGCATTACATGATAATATTATTTGTGTTGGTACTTTTAAATTATTAAAGATGCATTAGATTTTAGAGCATTTAAGTATGTTCTATGATAAATGTGAATAAGAATTATGTGATGATGAATATTACATGATACTATTATTTTGTGTTGTTATATTTTTGAATTATTAGCTTACCCTACAATTGCCGATTGTTTGGCCTGCGATGATCGTGTTTTACTACACGAGAGTATATATTTTAATAGGTGAGAGAGATGCTTCTGAGTCCCAGGACTAGATTGGAAGATGAAGTAGCAGTTATATACATATATTTATATATGTTTTTATATCTCATAATAGAATTTTGTCCTAGTAGAGATTTTCTTTTGTATTGAATACAAATCATATATATACATAATATATTTTTATCATCAGTTAATGGAAGTTATATTTGCACATTGAATATGATAATAGTAGCATTTCTTGGGTCATTACAGATTCTATGTCCTGAACAACTCTAGTTCGATTCTTGAACAATGCTTGGTTTTATGTCTTGAACATTTCTTACTTGATTTCGTGCCTTAAGTATCTCTAGTTTAGTTCCACATCTTATCTATAACTTGACTCTACAATTTAAGGTTCTTTACCTGAATTTCATGTGTTCGAACGTTTTTAGCTTAACTTTACCACTTTAGTATTCATAGATAATATTGTACTTTAATTCATTCTTTTTCTTTTATGTAAAAAAGTGAAAGAATACTACATTATTTTAAACAATAAATAAATAAACGCTTTTAATTTATACTAAAAATTGTGTTATATAAGAACTTAAATGCTTTTAACAAATAGTAAAGTTATAAGATAAACTATATACAAAATTTAAAGAGTTTTACTTATTATAAATAATATGTTCTAATTGGTTTGAATAAAAAGTGTGCTTTGAATATTAATAATATTAATAATTGGTTTGAATATTAATCAAAAGTGTTATAAATTTAAAGAGTTTTACTTGTTATAAATAATATGTTTTACTTATCACACATAACAAAGCACAAAGTTTTTTTATTTAATACTAAATAATGTAATTCAACATACTTCCAATAAACACTTTTTCTCCTTTAATATTAAAAAGTGTATATCTTTTAATTAAATAGTCAATAACAAGTTTACTCTCATATATTTATGATTAAATATTAATAATCTCTACATTAACTCTTGTGCATGTATTTATGCACTAACCCTTTCATTAAATTTATAAAACATAAAACACTAAACATTGTAAACTGATGATTATAGAAAAAAAATCTAATAACTCTTAGTCTAAGCACTAACTATACTATTTTTTTTTTCAACAACACTAACTATTATACTTCAATTTTTATAAATAAATACTAAACATTATATTTATTTATTTATTATTTATTTTTATAAATGAACATTAAATAATATATTTTAATATTTGTAAATAAGTACTAAAATAATAAAATTATATTTTTGACCAAAGGATTTATATACTAATAATAAAATTAGTTCATAAAAAATTATTTACAAAAATTATGGAGTTGAAACTTGAATAACTTTTGTATCTATCCAATAGTAAGAAATAACATTTTTCTAAAAAATAATTTATTAATATTTATGTTACAAAATATATTATATTAATGGATAGTTAAAAAACACGTATATTATTAATTATTATATTTTTTGTTGTTAAGGAGACTTAAGTCTGAACAATCTTCAACAATTCTTTTTTTTATAAATAATATTTTTACTATGCCAACTGTATATATCATGAGTATAATACTTGTGCCTTTTTTAAATTAAACTCTTTATAAATCTAAGTTTATTATTTATGAATTCTTAGTAATTCTAAACTTACTAATAAAAAGAAAAAACACATACATATGCATTGACTTTGACCCACTAATAATAGGTTGTATTTTACTTTACTCCTCTAGATTTTGTTACACCTAATTCTAATATTTAATCATGATGAGCATTTTATATAGGTGAGAGTTTGCTAATAACTATTTGCAATTTAATTTAAGAAGGTCTCCTTTAGAAAAAAAACTATTTAATAAAAATATTACTTTGTAATTGTAACTGCTTGCATGTATATTCAGTTATAAAGATATTTAGTTATAAAGATATTCAGTTATAAAAATATTAGATTATAAAGATATTTAGTTATAAAAATATTAGATCATAAAGATATTATATTATAAAGATGTTCAATTATAAAAATATTAGATTATAAAGATATTTAGTTATAAAGATATTAGATCATAAAGATATTATGTTATAAAAATATTCAGTTATAAAGATATTAGATTATAAAGATATTGGATTATAGAGATATTTGATTATACAGATATGAGATTATAAAGATATTATACATTATATTATAAAGATATCAGATTATAAAGATAATACAATATAAAATAAAAAGGGGCTAGTTAGGTAGTTTGTTTTCACATACCTCTATTTTCTCTACCTCTATTCTCTCTATTCTCTTCATTCTCTCTACACTCTCTCTAAGGTTTAGATACTGAAACCCTAACGGTCTCTAGATCTAGAAGAAGCAATAGGAGGCTAATAATGTAAGGAGGAGTTCTACCCAATCAGTTTTGTGAACGGGTAAGTCTAGGTCCATTTATTCTTAAGAATTTTCTTTTGGAAAGTTTATGATTTTTGAAGATTTTTTCTCAATGAATTCTCTTTATGGGGAGATGTTATCCAGGATTTTGAGATAAAAGATGAACTAAGGATTAAGATTTCAATTTTTCCATTTAAGCAAGGAACAAACAAAAATCCAGGTTAGGGAAGTTAATGTTCAAAAATATATAAATTGATATTAAGAAAATTAATGTTATATATATAAATATATATGATTAGTATGTTTTGTATATTATTGTTGTATTGAGTGTAATGTGTGAAAAACCTTGTTTTTGTATTGTTTATGATGTTTAAGTTGATATTTGGATTTTTGTTGACAATCAGTGGAATGAAAAATTTGTTTGGGGGGTAGAAACGAAAGTTTCTTTCCCTGGAGGGTTTTGGTCTCAATCCTATTCTTGTTTATAAATTTAGATTATTATCTCTAAATAAAATTGAGAAAAATTGATTGCTTATGTATGACCTATGATGTTTTCGTGTGAGGCCGAGTAGAGCCAAGGGTTGGTGCCCATAATCTACCGATATGTGTTGATAAGATGTTTGGTACCTGGGGAGGTACAACTTTATGTGAGGCCGAGTAGGGCCTGGGATTGGTGCCCATAATCTACTGATGTGTGTTGATGAGATGTTTGGTACCCGGGGAGGTACAACTTTATGTGAGGCCGAGTAGAGCCTCGGGTTGGTGCCCATAATCTACTGATGTGTGTTGATGAGATGTTTGGTACCCGAGGAGGTACAACTTGTATTTTAGGTGGTGAGCTATGCTAGAGCGGATTTAAGGTTTCACTGGTAGTCCCGGTCACGTAAACTAAGATGACAGGTGGTGAGGAGCCGATGGCGGGATGCTGAAGACCTACTCTGAGGCTACATTGAGGTAGGTCAGGGCCAGAGTAGGGTCGACAGTAGTCCTACCCTATGGGTAGGGTGGTCAGAGTGTTATTGTGCCGGTACAATAGCCGACCACAATGTGACCCACAGGTGTTAGTCTCTGAGTTTGGGTATAGTAGTCATGTCTTCCGGAAGATGTTTTCTTTTTAGGACATTTTGAATGTGCATGAGAATGTTGTGGCTATGTTTATTACATGATAATATTATTTGTGTTGTTACTTTTCAATTATTAAAGATGCATTAGATTTTAGAGCATTTAAGTATGTTTTATGATAAATGTGCATGAAAATGATGTAATGATGGATATTACATGAATATTATTATTTTGCGTTGTTATATTTTTGAATTATTAGCTTACCCTACAATTGTCGATTGTTTGACCTGCGATGATCGTGTTTCACTGCACGGGAGCAGATATCTTTTAATAGGTGAGAGAGATGCTTCTGAGTCTAGGACTAGATTGAAAGATGAAGTAGCAGTTATATACATATATTTATATATGTTTTTATATCTCGTAATAGAATTTTGTCCTAGTATGGATTTTATTTTGTAACAAATACAAATCATATATATATATAATATTTTTATCACCAATTAATATAAGTTACATTTGCACATTGAATATGATAATAGTAGTGATTTCTTGGGTCGTTACAATAATGGTATCAGAGCAGTTCTTTCCTAGTATTGACCTAGGGGGATTGGTTTGCCATGGTAGTTTGTTGTACATAAAGTAATTGATGTGATCTTTTCCAATCAATTTTGAAATCTCAATTTCATTGTGTTGATGATTTAAGATTTGATGATGTTTATTTAGCTTTGATGATTGTGTTTATATTGTGCTGGATGTGTGGTTAATGTTTCTGAAATGATCTAGGATTACTAGAGATGTTAGATTACCTGTAAATGATTAATCAATTGAATAATGATAAACTGTTGTGTAAATGATTAATCAATTGAATCCTCTATCTTTTCTTGCTTTAATTGTGGGTAGCTAGGACATGTCAAGGTAGATTGTCCTCTTTTGAATCAAAGAAAGGATAGAAGCCCAGAAAGAAATGAAAGAAGAGACAAAGACAAACGAAATCAACACTTCAAGAAAGGCAAGAAAGCATATATGGCTTGGGATGACAGTGATTCCAGCAAATCATCAAGTTCAGATTCTGAATCTGTAAATCAAGCCAATTTGTGCCTTGTAGCCAATGAAGAAACAGCTAGTCAAGTAAGTTCGTGTGATTCTGATATGAGTGAGAATTATGACACCTTGTTTGATGCATTTAGAGAATTACATGATGAAGCAAAAAATTTGGACTATCAGAATAATCGGCTAAAAGGACTGAATAACTGGCTAGAAAATAAGGTACTAGAACTGGAAGATCCAAATAGTAGACTGAAAGATGAAAATAGTCAACTAAAAGATAATGTCCTGCAACTGAAAAACCAGATCGAGTCTGATAAATCTGAGAATGATAAAATTGAATCTGTAAAGTGTGAAAATTGTATTAACCTTCAAAATAAAGTTGGTTATTTGATTAAAACATTGGCAAAGTTTCAAATTGGTCATAATACCCTTAATCAACTTCTACATTCTCAAATTGGTTTTTCAAATGGAAATGGCCTTGGTTATGGAAAACGTTATCATGCTGCTAAGAACAAATCTTATCCCAGTAACAGATTTAAAACATGTTCTTATTGCTTGAAACATGGTCATTTATCTAGATTTTGCTATGTCAAGAATTTTGGGATTTCAAGAGGTGAATTCTATTGGAAACCCAAATCATATGCTGCTCCTAACTTCAAAGGACCCAACCTGTTTTGGGGACCTAAATTTGTAAATTAACTTTGTTTTGCAGATTTGTCATAGAGTAAAGAAAGCTTCATGGTATCTAGATAGTGGTTGCTCTAAACACATGATAGGTGATAAATCAAAGTTGATGAACTTCAAAGCATTTGAAGCTGGTTCAGTTACTTTTGGAGACAATAGCAAAGGCAAAATCAAAGGATCTGGAGACATTGGAGACTGTTCTTCTTCACAGATTAAGGATGTACTTTTTGTTGAAGGACTAAAACACAATCTGCTAAGCATAAGTCAGGTTTGTGACAAAGGTATGAAAGTCACTTTTGATGCAGAATTTTGTGTCATATACAACTGTAAAACTGCAGATATTGTGCATATTAGGAGAAGGGTAAACAATGTTTACATGCTGGACATTAACCCCTCAAATCTCAAGAACATCTGCTTGTTAACCAAAGAAGATGAAAGCTGGCTATGGCATAGAAGGTGTGGACATATCAACATGCAGTTATTGAACAAGATCAGCTGCAAAAGTCTTGTAAGAGGGCTTCCAAATGTGAAATTTGTGAAGGACAAAGTGTGTGCAGTTTGCCAAAAAGGAAAGCAGTCCAAAAGCTCATTTGAGTCAAAGAATATCATTTCAACAAGGAGACCACTTGAACTTTTGCATCTTGATTTGTTTGGTCCATCAAGAACTATAAGTATTGGAAACAACTCATATGTTCTTGTTATTGTTGATGATTTCTCAAGGTATACTTGGACACTTTTTCTTTCTTCAAAAGATGAAACTTTTCATGCATTCAAAAGATTTGCTAAGATCATTTCAAATGAAAAAGATCTTAAAATTGTTTCTTTAAGAAGTGATCATGGAACTAAGTTTCAAAACATGCATTTTGAAAAGTTTTGTTCTAAATATGGCATTTCTCACAACTTTTCTGCACCTAGAACTCCACAGCAAAATGGAGTTGTTGAAAGAAAGAACAGGACTCTCCAAGAATGTACAAGGACAATGTTGAGTGAATCAAAGCTTCCAAAATATTTTTGGGCAGATGCAGTCTCTACAGCCTGTTATGTACTTAATAGAGTTTTGCTTAGACCAATACTAGATAAAACACCATATGAGCTTTTGAATGATAAAATTCATAGTATTGCATATTTCAAAGTCTTTGGATGCAGGTGCTTCATACTCAACAATGGAAAAGCATCATTAGGTAAATTTGATGAAAAAGCTGATGATGGTATTTTCCTTGGTTATTCCATGACTAGCAAAGCATACCGTGTTTTCAACAAAAAGAACCTAACTGTGGAAGAATCTATTCATGTTGTTTTTTATGAGATCTTATGCCAAAATGAGAGAAAAGGTAATTCTCTTGCAGGTTCTGATGATGAGAAGTCTGAGAAATCCGAGAAGAATGAAGATTATGCAGAAAAATCTGCTGAAATTGACAGATAGGATGAACCAGTCGACTATAACTCTGGATCAGTCTACTACTCTATAGCAGACAATGCATTATCCAAATCCTGGAGAACACAAAAAGGATTGTCTCTAGATAACATCATTGGGAATGTTGAAAAGGGAGTAACAACTCAAAACTCTCTACATGAATTCTGCAATCACATGGCATTTGTTTCACAAATAGAACCTAGAAATTTTCATGATACATTGCTTGATCATAATTGGATAACTGCTATGAATGAAGAGTTGAATCAGTTTGTTAGGAATGATGTTTGGCATCTAGTACCCAGGAACAATGAAATGAATGTGATAGGATCAAAGTGGGTTTTCAAAAACAAACTTGATGAAAATGGTGTAATAACTAGAAACAAAGCTAGACTTGTAGCAAAAGGGTATAATCAGGAAGAAGACATTGATTATGATGAGACTTATGCACCAGTTGCTAGATTAGAAGCCATTAGGTTATTGCTTGCATTTGCATGTCTTAAATGCTTCAAACTCTATCAAATGGATGTTAAAAGTGCTTTTCTTAATGGTTTTATAAATGAGGATGTGTATGTTGAACAGCCACCTGGTTTTGTTGATTCTAAGTTTCCTAACCATGTTTACAAACTCAAAAAGGCATTGTATGGTCTTAAACAGGCACCTAGGCAGTGGTATGAAAGACTCACAACCTTCCTTATATCACAAGGTTTTAAAAGAGGAGTTGTGGATAAAACTCTTTTCACAAAGAAAGTTGTCAATGATCTTATACTTGTGCAGATTTATGTTGATGACATTATCTTTGGATCATCTAATCCCTCTCTTTGCCAAGAGTTTGCAGAATCAATGCAAGGTGAATTTGAGATGTCTATGATGGGAGAATTGAATTTCTTCCTAGGTTTGTAGGTCAAACAGTTGGAGAATGGAACCTTCATAAACCAATCTAAATACTGCAATGAATTGCTGAAGAAGTTCAACATGGAGAGCTGCAAAGAAGCCAATACACCAATGTCCTCAAGCTATTATCTTGATATTGATGAATCTGGAAAATCAGTTGATGCAACTATGTATAGAGGTTTGATTGGATCTTTGTTATACATTACTGCTAGCAAACCTGACATCATGTTTGTTGTATGTCTATGTGCAAGATTCCAAGCTAATCCAAAGGAATCACATCTCACAGCTGCAAAACGAATTTTGAAGTATCTCAAAGGAACTGTGAATGTTGGGCTATGGTATTCAACTGGTAATGAGTTAAATCTGGTTGGATATACTGATTCTGATTTTGCAGGTTGCAAATTAGACAGGAAAAGCACCAGTGGAACATGTCACTTGTTTAGAAATTGTTTAATTTCGTGGACAAGCAAGAAACAAGCTTGTGTTGCACTTTCTACAGCAGAAGCTGAATACATAGCTGCTGGTAGCTGTACTGCACAGATTTTGTGGTTGAAACAACAACTAAGTGATTTCAATTTGCATCTTTCTGATATCCCAATCTTATGTGATAATACCAGTGCAATCAACCTAACTAAGAATCCTATATAGCACTCTAGAACTAAGCACATTGAAATAAGGCATCATTTTATAAGAGATCACATAGAAAAGAAGGATTGTAGGATTGAATTAATCTCTACTAATGATCAGTTAGCTGATATATTCACTAAACCTCTTGGTCGTGATAGGTTTTTCAAACTTAGAAATGAATTGGGCATCCTGAATATTAATCATCTTTCTTAAAATTTCTTCTGCTGAGTTGATTAGTTTGTTAATTCCATGAAATAGTTGGCTTATTTCATTAAACTGACAATAATATCTTACTGTTGCAGATTTCAATGTGTTATTTTCGTGAAACAGTCGATTTATTTCATTTAACTGACAACAGTGCTTTACTGTTACGAAAATAACTTGCTTATTTTCAGGAAATAACATGCTTATTTCATTAATTGTACCTGCAGATGTTGTTTGAATCAGAACAAACCCATTAATTTCTTTGACTAACAGACTAATCTCTGTAACTGCAATTAAATTCAATTGTAGTTTCAAGAAATCAGTGTTTAATCAAATCAATTTTAGTCATATCTGTACAAGTCGTGCATTCTGTGCATTATCATTCAAAGCATGAACTGTTATAGGTGCATGTGTATTCACTTTATTGGGGTTTCAAAATTGGGTTTCCATTTCTCAATATATTCTCTGCATCTTCTGAGAACTGTGCATCTGTGGTTGAGTATGAATCTGTTCAAAATATTTGCTCATTAATAGACGGTTGAACATGCATACTTTTCTTCCTATATTGTCCCAATACATCTGCATATTACAAGACTTAAATTGTTTCTCTCTATAGTCTATATTTTCGCATACTACCTAACATTTCAGATTCACAAATTGAAATGTCGAACCTTGAGCATGGTGCTAGTGATGACTCAGATGCTCCTATAGGCAATATGGTTCAAAGGCTGAGAAGATCATTGAGGAACAGAACATCATCACACACAACTGCATCTCAATATGGGAGAGCAAACAGAGGCTCAACATCTGGAACTCAAGCAGATCCCATTCAAATTTTAGAACAGACGGCTGAACCTTTAGAGAGAAGGTTTCCGAAAAGATACAAAGTAAGGGTCAGACTTCCTCAACGAATGAATCCTCCTCCTCCTCCTGCAGAAGAACCCAATGAAGAAACTAAGTCTGACGAAGAAGAAGAAGAAGAAAACAACGAGGTTGTTGTATCTGTAAAACACCGAATGCAGATGAAGCAAATTCTTACACCAAAAATACTCAAGTTCAGCTGGCTAGAAAATGAAAACTTGACCTTCGTGAGGAATTCTCTTCATGCATAAGGTCTTCAGCAATTTGTAGAGCTTGAAGGTAATTTCTACATTGACCTGGTTAAACTCTTTTATGCTAACTGTTAAATAAAGACGGCAGTGTAAAAACCAAGAGGGGGAGGAGTGAATTGGGTTTTTAAAGAAATTTTCTCTTTCAAATAAATTTTCAGGTTTTGAAAAACTTTCAAAAACTTGGATGTGAATTTTTCCAATCCTTTGATTAACGCTTTTGGGATTAGCAATTGTAATAATGATCCACAAATAAAAGATAAAGAGAAAGAGAAAGAACACAGAGATTTATACTGGTTCAGATTAAGCCAATCCTACATCCAGTTCCCAACCACCACAAATCCGTGATGATTTTCCCCACTATCTTTAATTGAAATTACAAACACCAATTCATGCAATAACAAATAAAGATAAACGGAAACACCTCCTCAGACACACTAAGGATGAAACACCTCCTTAGACACACTAAGGATGAAACCCACCTCTCTTGACACACAAGAGATGAAACACCTCCCTTAGAACAGATCCAAGGGATGAATTTTCCCTTTACAAAAAACAGTAAAAGAATACACCTGAAATGTGCTGGATAGAAAGCTTAAGCACAATGATCACCACTTCCAAAGACTTATAAAACTGAAGAGAGCAGGAAAGCGGCTTTGAAAAAGCTAAGGCGCAGAAACACTTTGAATATTTTGTGTTTGTTCAGATGTATTAAACCTAAGACATTCTATTTCATTTTATAATTCGAAAATGCTCCAAAGTTTCCATTCTTAGGTTGATTTAGAATTAATTTCGCAAAAACGACTCATTTAATCGATTATATTAAAAGCTTAATCGATTATATCATGTTTAAAAACTGGAAAACTGAAATCGTCTGATTTAATCGATTAGATTAAGGCCATAATCGATTATATTAACCCATAATCAATATAATCGATTATCAAAGACACTTAATCGATTATTTTGCTCGTTAAACATTTTTAATTCAAATTTTAAGTTAAATAATCGATTATCTACGTATGGTAATCGATTAAAAGCGTAGAAAAACGTTTTTGCGAGAAAACACCTTGCTCTCTTGTTTGGGAAGGTCTTGAATGGGATTTATGACTTACTCTTTTTATCCAACACCCAAAACAGAACCTTCTTCTACTCTAGCTCCTTCAGCTCTTTGAGAAAATCTTCATCAATCTTCTCTCTTAAAAGCTTTGAATGCTCTTTATGCCTTTCCTTTCTTATCAAGCAACCTTCCTTTGTGAGATGGCACAAGTCTTTAATGTTGATTGAAACTTCCTAAAAACTTCATCATCAAAACTGTAGGTCTCCATAAAACTCTGGACTTGAAATATGCCAACACTAACATGAAGGTGGAAAACAATGCACTTGTTTCCCAAATAAGAGGCAGGGAAGTGCGGATAGATAACACTCTTTGGAGAAGAGTTGCTGGTTTAAGAAATGATGGAATCAAAATAAGCAAAGGCAACACTGGAGCAGTTCCAAACTTCAACAAGGAAGCCGTGTACAAAGATTGCTTGCGCCACTGTGATGAGGCCATGATCCTCAAGTATAATGTAGGAAGAATGAAGCGTGACGAGAGACTCCTGGCTTTCCTTCTTGCGTGGCAGCTCATACCCAGGGGGAGCAATCACGCACAACTCATGGAGGAAGATTTAGCTCTGATACATTGCCTGAAAAATCGCATCAAAGTGAACTGGATTTATGTGATCAAAGGTCACATGTTTAAGGCCAACCGTCTGATCGATCACAAGCTGCCATATGCCATCTTGATCTCCAAATTTCTGGACTACTTTAGCTTTTCCACTGAAGGTGAAACAACCAAGATTATCAATCATAAACATATGTTTGATAACTACTACCTTCGCAAAATGGGACTCACTAAGACAAATGGTGAGTGGGCGTATGAGGCTGGAGCATCATCATCTGGTTATGGAACAACCTTCACATCTGGAGCTTCAAATCAGCTGGATTATGCAGCATATCAAATGGTTCCCTATATTGCACCTCCAACTTACTAGGGAGTTCCAATGTCTGAGTTTGAACAAATGCTTATTTCAAGACTTAATGTACTAACTTCTATGCAGTGTGATACCCACGAAACTATGGTAGCCAGGTTCACCAATGTCGATACTGAGATTGACTTAATCCAGCGACAGCTTGCTGAACTCCAAGTCACGGTGGATGGTCTTGATGGTTCCAACAATCAGACAACAACTGCTATGGAAGAAGACGAAGCTGATGATGATGATGAGGATGATGATGAAGAGGATGAATGATTTTATCTACTGCTATTTTTATGTTTTAAGCTTTATTTTTCTGCATTAAGAACAATTCTGGGTCTGTAATATTTGCATACACTATTATTCTGGTTAATCTGCACTTTTGAACACTCTATAACTGCTATACCTGCTATTTGCTAATATCCAAGGGGGAGATAATCTACCATCTCTTCTCTTTGTGTTTGTTTTGTTTTGCAGGTTGACATCATCAAATAGGGGGAGTTTGTTGATGATTTAAGATTTGATGATGTTTATTTAGCTTTGATGATTGTGTTTATATTGTGCTGGATGTGTGGTTAATGTTTCTGAAATGATTTAGGATTACTAGAGATGTTAGATTACCTGTAAATGATTAATCAATTGAATAATGATAAACTGTTGTTTTTGTTATTCATCAGTTATTCTACTAATTCTGTTGCTCTAGTAGACTATTTTCATTAAATGTACCAGGAATACAGGTTTAATGAAAATAACAAACTGGTCTGGGTCTTCAGTCGACTATTCTGTTGCTGGCACCTACCTTATGCAGAAAACGTGCAGAACACGAGTTTTAAAGATTTTAAAACAGGCTGACCCAATGCAATTCATTTGTCTATAAATACAACATTCAAGGACGCATCAACAAGAAAAGAATTCAGGAGAAAACTCTCAAGTGCTGCATACATTCAGAAGAAAAAGATTTCTACAGAGTTTTTCGTTTTTACTGTATACTGTCAAGATTTTCTTTCTTTCACTGTATTTTGTATTCTTTGATCTCGGGTTAGAGATTCGTAGGTGGGTTTTAGAACCCTGTGTGTGTGATCGGGGTGATCACAGTGACTCAGTGTGAGTCAGTGGGTGTAGAGCTATTCTATAGTGTTTAGAATAGGTTCTTTGATTTTCTTGTAGTGTTCTAGAAAGGATTTGTTGTAAAGAACATGATTTTGATAGTGATTAGGATCTGTGGAGTTGCAGATCACCAACTGGATGTAGTTCTTTCATAAAGAACGAACCAGTATAATCCTTGGTGTTATATTTTCTCTTCCTTCATCATCTGTCATATTCTGCAGTAAGAACTAACCTACTATTTCGCAATTATCAGTCGGCTAATTCTCAGTAAACTGCACCAGTAAATTTTCTGATGCAAAAAAGTTTTCAATAAAGCTATATATCAATTCAACCCCCCCTTCTTGATATAATTCCGCATCTAACACATTGGAATGAGATTATTGTTTTTAATAGTATAAACATATTAAGGAAGGAAGGAATCTGGATCAAGTAATGAGGGTGCACACTCATAACTAAATCAAGATGAATTTCGGTCTTAATTGAAAGAATATCATATAAATAGTCATATGATGTATGATTATGGGGAGACACACTCTCTTGTGTCAGGTGCTTGTGTGAAATATTTGTAGCTTTCATTGAAGTTGTAATGTGACAGTGATGAAAAACCATTTAGCCACATCTTTTCCTAGAGCACTAGACATAAGCATATATGAAGATTGAGCGTTAATTATGCTTGGTGGGCCCAATTTTAACCTTGAAGGGGCCATGCACTAGTTTGTAAATATTATCTAGAGTAAGATAATAATAAGGTTCCTCTTTGGGCCTAGTGGTTTAGGATAATTTGGGTCTTGTATTTGGGCCAAATAGTGTAGGGTCTTTGACTTGTATTTGGGCCTGGAGGTATAAATGGAATGGTAAGGTTAAAACAAGCAAACTAGGGTTTAACTGGACTCCCTAAGACCCAACTTAAACTTAGTCTGTGCGAAGCCAAGATGGGACGTCTAGACACTCACACTTCTGCATGAAACTCACACTTTGTGCATGAGTGATGTGTGGAAAGCATGAGTGCTTAGGTGGTACTCACTCTCTCCAGTTTTCATCAAACTTTAGAGTTTCTAAATGAGATTCAAATTGGAATTTTCCTTTCTTTTATGTCTAAATTTTTGGACCCTCTGACTGTTATATAAATAGGGACCTCCACCTCTTGTAAATTTACTTTAGAGAATAATAGAGCTATGATGCTAAAATTGCTTCTCACTTTCTCTTGAGTCACCTTATAAACCTTTTTCTCTATGAAGCTTCTTCCTATACACCTCCCTTGTGAGGTTGAGAGTCTAGTTTTCTCCTCTTGGAGCTTGATATGCCACTCATCATATTTCTTTCATCTTGTTTTCCGCCACTCTTCCATGGAGATTCATTCAAGTTACTTTATCATAGTAGTTGAGGGACGTCAATACAAGGTGAATATGATATGTTTGCCTTTGAAGGATTTGAAAGTGATCTTTGAGATGGATTGGTTATCTACCAATTCTTTCATATGATAGATTATGGTCGAAAGAAGCTAGTGTTTCCTAGCCCTTAGAGTGAGGAACAAGTGTCAGTTTATCAATTGCAGAAGAATGATGGATAAAGCTTAGTGTTATGTGTTACTAGCTTAGATGAAAGAGCTCTGGTAGAAATATACATGTAGTGCAGTTATTTATGGATGTCTTTCTAGAGGAAATTCTAAAGTTGTCATTAGCAAAGGAGATTAATTTTCTACATAAATCCCATTACTAGTGAAGGGCCAGTGTCTGTGGCTTTGTACTGGATAGCGTTTGTTGAGTTACCAAAGTTGATGAATAGATGGAGATTCTATGAGAGAAACAATTCAGTTGTTCGAGTGTTTCTCCTTGAGGAGCTTCGATGTTATTGGTAATGAAGAAGGATGTGTCATTAAGATTGTGCATTGATTAAGCAACTGAACAAAACTCACTATAAAGAATAAATATATGTATGCATATGTATTTATATATATATATATATATATTATATATAATATTTTAGATGAAAATCATTCCAGCTTAATGGTTGAAGTATTAGCCTTCAACTTTAAGGTCTTGTGTTCAAATTCTGTACTCATAATCAAATAATACCTTTACTTTAAAAAGGTACAATAAGCCATATACGCATATTAAAAATAAGTATGAATATTTTGAATAACACTTTTTAGTTATTAGATATTTTAATTTACATATAATTCAGCGGAAGTAGGAGTAAGCAAACAAAAGCATACCAAATGTATCACCTTATCCTTCATCTCTTTTTGTGTGTTGGTTTCTTATGAGACTGTGTTCGCTCTTTTTATTGCCCATCTCTTATTTTTTTAGCTTCTTTCTTGTATCTCCAAAAAAATCTAGAAATCCCCCCTCTCTACTCTTGTACCCCCTCTTTATATGAGTTGGATGAAGAGAGAAAAGAAATAAAAACTAAAGATTTGAAGATTAGTGGGATATTGGTAGTGGGGAAATATAAGGAAAGTGGGTCTTCTATAAAAAGTGGAGGTTGTGAGAGAGTGGAAGCTGTGGAGAGTAGAAAAAATCACCTAAAAAAGAGGAGAAAAAGAAAAAAAAATCAGAAAAAGGAAAAACTAAAAAAAGAATTTATGATATATTTAAATTACAAATTCTCTCCCTTTTTAAATTATTTTAAATTATCAATATTATTTTATTATATATACATATATAAAAGAAAATATTTTTATCATCTTATTAAAATAAAAACATATTTTCTTATAAAAATATTTCTATTTTTTATTATCTGTTTATTTATTTTTTTGTATTTAAGATTTTAATTAATAATTTTTTTTCTATATTTTAGAGTTAAGTCTATTTTATTAATTTATTATTTTTATTATCTTCCGAATAAAATTTGGAGTTGAAAGGTTGTGATTGTAAAGGTAGAGGTAGTATCTGCAATCCAATCTTGGGAATATGTTTCCACTTTTGTAGATCCATTTTCTCAACTCTCTTTTTAACATAACCTAAAGATTTTGTCAGGTAAGTTTATGATCACAAATTCTATATAGTTTGTGGTATATTCTATATATAATTATATTAGAAGCTAATATAAATTGGTGATATTGGTAGGGATGACAAATGAACCCGTCCCAGTGGATATTAACCGAACCTGCCCCGAGTTTGACGGGGAATCCCCGTGATGAGTCATTATTTTCCCTTATTTTCTTACCTTTCTGTACTTGTTTTCATCCCTAATTTGTGCTTAATTGTTTATATTTTGTACTAATTTCTATTAGGGCTATAATTGGACCAGAAATTCATATTTTAATTAATTTGAATTTTCTAAGTTTAATTATTCCAATTTTTATTTTCAGGACAGTTTTAAATTATTTTGGGCTTGGAATTAATTCATGGACTTCAAGAGGAGCTGCTACGTCACAATTTGGATTTTGGGCCCAATGGATCTAGGGTTTCGTGCCCATGCAATGCAGCTACAAGTAG
This sequence comes from Lablab purpureus, assembly GCA_030347555.1. NCBI lineage: Eukaryota > Viridiplantae > Streptophyta > Magnoliopsida > Fabales > Fabaceae > Lablab > Lablab purpureus. Next base: position 7,938,865 of record CM059261.1, on the reverse strand, counting down.
GGCAGCTGTGGGAGCGCGACACACAACAACACAGACGACAACAGCAGCAGTAGATTCAATTAGGGTTTCTTTTACGTTTTGCCTTACGGCAGCAACAGATATTTTTAGGTTTACGTTTTCTTCAGAGCGAGAGAGACCATTGAGTTTACGTTTTGTTTTTGGTTTTCAATTCAGAATTCGTTTACTGTTCCATTGTTTCGCAATTCCAGTTTTACGTTTTCGTTTTCGTTTTCTATTTCGTATTTCATTTTCGTTTTCTATTTCATTTTTCAATTTCATATTTCAATTTCATTTTCGTTTTCTATTTCAATTTCCGTTTTCTGCAATGCATTTTTTGTTTTCTGAATTAATGGAAGGCTAAAACCCCAGGGTGGGACTCTTGGGCATGTTGCACTCACTGATGGAGGTTCTGTGCGTTTTATGGTTTCGTACGTTTGATTCTCCTCTGTGAAGCCTCTGTTCTGGAGGATGCTTAATCCCTTGGAAGGAGACCTTACAAGGTTCACGTTTGCTTAATTCGTGTAGGGAAGTCTTGGGTTAACTTTCGCTTAGTTGGTTAATCTAGACGGAACAAGGATTAAACGGACTGATAATCTGTTGTGAGCCAAGGATGTCAGAGATGCATTGTGTTCAAGAGTCTTGCCTATTTTAATTACTGCAATTAATTTGTTGTTTATCTGCTATATTTTAATTAACTGTTATCTGTCCAAAACCCCCCCATTGCATGATTCAATCTTTTGACAGTGAAAATTGGTCCTTGAGAGACGACCTAGGAGTCACTTCTTCTAGTACTGCATTTAATTGTTTTTTATTTGACCGAGTACGACATCGATCACCCCGCATTTACTAGGTATGGGTATGGGTATGGGTATTACCTGATTTTTTAAATTGGGTATGGGGACCGGGATGTGTATGTACATATCCGCCCTGTCCCCGTCCCCATACCCGTCCCAATACCCGTTCCCGTTTGAAATTACTAAAACACCCATAATATTTTTAGTATTAATATATTTCTATTAAATTAATTTTAAAATTATGTTTGAAAATAAAATTTAATTTAAATATTATGAGTGACGGTTAATTTTTTATTGGTACTAAGCATGATATTTAATAAGTTAATAACTTTTTTCAATAAATCATAATTTTATTTAGGAAAAAGAGATTTGTTAATTAATACTAGTAGCCAGAGAAGAGAACCTTTCTTATTTGTATTATCTTTCTAATATTTTTATCTTCTTTTTTTCTCTCTTTGTGACTTCTCATTTCCAACCCTAAATCCATATAAACTTTGTCTTCTCTCTTCCAAACTCTCAATTTCCAATCATCTCTTTCAAAATCAAAATTCATACTATGATCTAGAGAGCGAAAGGAGTACTTCTACCCAATCAACTTCAGGTTCAGGTAAAAATTTTGTATCTTTTCGTGTTCCCTCTTTTTTTTATTCCTCTGATCGTAAGGATTAAACTTTCTTATTTGAATAGGACCTTGTAAGAGAATCATTAGACACTTGGCTTGAGGTGTTATGAGAATATTATTTTATGTGATGATATATATATGTGTATGTGTTAAGAATTGTTATGTGTTTTATTAAATGGTTTATAAATGGCAGAAATTTTAGCTTTTCCTTTTTTGAATTATTTCTATAATTTGCAATGATCATGTTAATTTGTAAGAGAAGGGGTGGAAAAAATTCAAGAAAGTGTATCATATTGGACAACAACACCTAAGAGGATGGAAAAATTTGAGGAAACAGCAAGACAGTTGCAAATTTCTTTCACTAAAAGGCTAAGTTTAGATTGCTCAACCAGATGGAATTCCACTTATAAGATGATTGATATTGCCATATGTTATAAGGATGTGTTTGTTCGGTTGAAGCAACGTGAAGCTCAATAATACACTTGTTTGCCAACCGATTTACAATGGGAATTTGCAAAAGATGTTTGTCGAAGACTAAGACTATTCAATGACATCACAGAAATAATTTCTGGCTCCAAATACCCAACTGCCAATCTCTTTTTTCCAAATATTTGTGAGATCAAGCTTGTAATAGATGATTGGGTTAAATCTTCTAGTACAACCATTCAAAATATGGCTGAGAAAATGTTAAAGAAATTTGAAAGTTATTGCGTCATTCATGATATATTGGCAATTACTTCAATTTTAGATTTGAGGTACAAGATGGACTTGCTCGAATATTATTTTTATAAGTTGTATGATATTGATTGTGATTCTAAACTTAGTAGGATTCGTCAAATGTGTTATGATTTGGTTTCGGAATATCAATCAAGAAAGAGTGAAATTTCTTCTTGTGGATTTACATTGTTTGAGGAGAGAAAGGATGTTAATAATGATGTGAGTGAATTTTTAGAGTTTATGGCAGAAAAGGAAAAATCTAGAACTTCATTATGAAAACAGAGTTTGATCATTACTTAGAAGAGGATAATTTGCCATTTACACCAGATTTCGATATCTTATTATGGTGGAAAACAAATGGGTTAAAGTATCCAACCCTTCAGGCAATTGCAAGAGATGTTTTAGCTATTCCAATCACAACTGTTGCTTCTGAATTTGCTTTTAGCACTAGTGGTCAAATATTAAATCCTCATCGTAGTCGACTTCATCATATTACAGTAGAGGCTTTGATGTGTGCTAAAAGTTGGCTATGGAACTTGTTACCATAGAGGCGAAAGTCATCACTCTTTGAAGCTAAAAGTTTAAGTTTTGATGAATTCTCAAGTAAGCCAAATCAAGATCATCAAATGAAGAATTGAAGAATTGAAGAATTGGAGCTCAAGCTGAAGAATTTAGTATGTCAAATCATTCTGGAATAAGAGAATCAAAAGAGGAAAACATAGATTAGACACTCCTTCACTAGTGACCTTTTAAAAATGGATAAAACTAATTTATGCCTACATAATCGATTATGCTTAGAACATAATCGATTATGATACCCATTTTTTAAAAATAGTTCTGTTATAATCGATTAGGTTGCAAACATAATCGATTATGTCGTGATTTTTAAAAATATCATTTTTGGCACTCACATAATCGATTATGGACATAACGTAATCGATTATGGGCAACAGATTTTCAAAAATAAATATTTTTTTAAATATAAATCGATTTTTAAAAAAGGTAAACCTCTTCCCATATTTTCTCAAAGATTTTCCTTTAGTTATTCAAAGAATTAAAACTTATTTTTGAAATTATTGATTTTATTTTTTGAATTATTTTTTAAATTTAATTCAAAATAATTTCTTTATAATTAACCTAATCTAGGAGGAAAATATATACTTAATAGAACTGACTTTGAGCACGAAAATACTCAAGCTTTCAATCTAAGTTCTTGAATTTTGATTAAGTCACTTGTGGAAGGAGCTAACGGTTTGTGCTACCATTTTGGATTCTCTCTTTCCAGGTGATACTATTCCTGTTATTGTTTGATTATCTATAAACACCATAGTTGGTGTAGTTTTTCATCCCTTGTGATTTTTTTCAAGGGAGGTGTTTCATCTCTTGTGGGATTCAAGAGAGGTGTTCAGTCTTTAGGTTTATTATTTTGCATGTTTCAATTGTAATATTGGTTGTAATTGAATTTTCTAAAGATAGTGATTGGGGAGTCATTCTCAAATTGAGGTGACTGGGAACTGGATGTAGGGTTGGCTATACCCGAACTAGTATAAATCTTTGTGTACTTCTCTTCCCTTATCTCTTTACTTTATTTACTGCTTCCGCTTAAGCACTCAATTAAAATATATTAAGCAAAGATAAACAAGAAAATTTAAAAAGGGTAAATTTATTTGTGACATCTTAAAAAGCATCAATTCACCCCCCTCTTGATGCCATTTTGTCTAACAAGTGGTATCAGAGCTTGGACTGATAAGTTATTTCTAAAAGATCCTTAAGATGTCTTTGCAGAATCAGGTTTACAGGGAAGGTGCATCAATCAATAGACCACCACTCTTTGAAGGTGACAATTATCCCTTTTGAAAGGCAAGAATGGAGATATTCCTACAAACCCTTGATTTTGGAGTATGGGATGCTGTACTAAATGGTCCCTTCACGCCAATGGTGATGCTTGCTGAAGGACCCACACCAAAGACGTTTCATCAATGGATGCCAGATGAAAACAAACGAGCACAATATGATGTAAGAGCTCATAATGCTATTGTTTATGCTGTAACTCGTAATGAATTTTACAGGATATCAAGATGCAAAACGGCGAAAGAAATGTGGGAGACATTGGAGGTGACTCATGAAGGAACGAATGAAGTGAAAAGAGCAAGGAAAAACACACTCGTCCAAGAATACGAGTTGCTGGCTATAGGGAAAAATGAAAGCATCAGTGATTTTCAAACACAGTTCACTCATATCGTAAATCACCTAGAAGCACTAGGAAAAAGTTTTGTAAATGAGGAGCTGAACACCAAAATTCTCAAGTCACTGGATAGAAATTGGCAACCAAAAGTCACCGCAATATCAGAATCTAAAGATTTGACAAAGATGAATGTAGCAACACTCTTTGGAAAATTGAGAAAACACAAGATGGAGCTACAAAGACTAAAGAATGGAGAAGAAAAAGTTAAAGTCAAAAACATCGCACTCAAGGCTGAAAAATCAATAGAAAAGGAAGACAATGAAGGTGAGTTTTCTGACAATGATATTTCTTTATTGGTAAAACGGTTGTCCCGGTTTATGAAGAACAGGAAAAATGGCCGAACAACAAGGAAAGAAAAGGACGCAACGGGTTTTGGTCCTCTATTTGGAGGTTCGAATCCTTCTGTCCCAGAGTATATCTATTTATGATGTATATCATATTTGAATACAGATTGTATCTCATAATTTAAAGGGACCCCCCCCCCTTTTTTTGTTTTTGGGTTTATGGATGCAACCGGTTCGGTCATATAAAGTCGGAATGTCCCTTTGCCAAAAAGGAAGATAAAGAAAAGGAGAAAAAGAAAGCAAAGAAGCCATTCAAGTCAAATAAAAAGAAGGCATATATCGCATGGGAGGACAACAGCTCAACAACCTCTGAAAGCTCAACAGAAGGTAGTGATGAAGAGGAAGAGGCCAACTTGTGTCTAATGGAAAATAGTGAAGATGAAGCTACCTCAAAGGTAAGTTCCACAAACTCTTATGATTAATATGATGAATTACATGCAGAGTATCAAAATCTTTATATGAATTTTAATAACTTGGCTAAAAAGCATTCTTCATTAAAACAAAATTTTCAAGCTTTAGAAAATATACTAAGTCATGTGGAGAAGGAAAATGAAGGATTGAAAAAGGATTTGGAAAAATATAAATCAATTTCTAAAAATAAGGAAGTTATCAAACCTTGTGAAAATTGTAATCATCTTGAAACTAAAATTTTTAAATTAGAGAAAATTTTAAATAAATTTTTAGACTCTACTCAAAATCTTGATAATATGCTTAGTGTACAAAGAGGGAGCTCTAGCAAAGCTGGACTTGGTTACACTCCCAAGAAAAGTATAGAACCCCTCAAAACCATCTTTGTAAAAGAATCAAGAAAAACAAATTTTGAAGTTAAACAAAATTTTCAAAGAAAATCTTTTAAATATCCTTCACATAGATTAAGTTGTTTTTATTGCATGAAAATTGGTCATACATCAAATAAATGTTTTGTAAAACATGTTGGCATACCTAGTGGTAGATTTAAACGGGTTCTTAAAGATCACATGCATAAAAATTGCTTGCATTAAATCAAATTCATTCGCATTTAATCGATTATGAAACAACGTAATAAATTATGGTTCTTAAATTGCTCGCGGACAATCGATTATGACAGAACAAATTTGTTTTTCGAAAAATTATTTGCACGCTGATAATTAATTACAAGATTGTATAATCGATTAAATAACGTTAAATTTCATATTTATTATCCATAAAGGTGAGAAAGCTTATTTCTACTAACTACTAAGGACCCAAAACTATAAAGGGTACCTAAATTATTATGTTTGTGATACAGTTAACCTACAAGCACAAGAAATCAATTTGGTTTCTTGATAGTGGATGTTCAAGACACATGACCGGTGATAAAGAAAAATTTCAAAGCCTCATCAAGAAAAGTCAAGGCCATGTTACATATGGCAACAACAACAGAGGAAAAATTCTTGGCTTAGGAACAATGAAAATTAGTGATGACTTCATGATTCAAGAAGTATTGCTCGTAGAAGGATTAAAGCATAATCTTTTAAGCATAAGTCAACTATGTGACAAGGGACTTAAGATAGTTTTTGAATCAAAGACATGCAACATAGTCAAGAAGGAATCAAATGAGATTGTCCTAATAGGTACTAGACTTAATAACATTTATATTACTGATCTTGACGTTGCATCCTCTAGGACCATCTCCTGTCTTGTAACTAAGGAAGAGGATTCGTGGTTATGGCATAGGAGAGTTGCACACATTCATATGCATCATTTAAGTAGATTAATATCAAAAGATTTAGTAATTGGTCTTCCAAAATTAAATTTTGAAAAAGATTGAATTTGTGCAGCATGCCAAAAAGGAAAGAAAACCAAAAATTCCTTTAAAAGTAAGAAAATCCTTTCTACCTCAAAACCATTAGAACTTTTACATATGGATTTATTTGGACCTTCCAAAACAAGAAGCTTAGGTGGTAATTACTATGCTTTAGTAATAGTAGATGATTATTCTAGATTTACTTGGACTTTGTTTTTAGCAACTAAAAATAATGCCTTCAACTCTTTTAAAAAATTTGCCAAGCCTATTCAAAATGAAAAAGATCTAAAAATAAAGTTTTTACGAAGTGATCATGGTGGGGAATTTCAAAATGATTTGTTTGAAACCTTTTGTGAAGAACTAGGAATCTCACATAATTTTTCTTGTCCAAGAACTCCTCAACAAAATGGAGTAGTAGAAAGAAAGAATAGGTCATTAGAAGAATTAGCTAGAACAATGTTAAATGAAAATAATCTTCCAAAATACTTTTGGGCTGATGCAGTTTCTACAACATGTTATGTATTAAACAGAACTTTAATTTTTAAAACTAACTCCTTATGAACTTTTTAAAGGTAGAAAACCAAACATTTCTCATCTCAAAGTTTTTTGTTGCAGATTTTTTGTGTTAAATAATGGAAAGAATAACCTTGGGAAATTCGATTCAAAAGTAGATGAAGCAATATTTTTAGGTTACTCTTTAACTAGTACATCATGTAGAATATACAATAAGAGAACATTACATGTAGAAGAATCTATTCATATAACTTTTGATGAATTTTTGGACCTTGAGGAAAACCCTCTTGAGTCATGAAAGAAATCTATAGATATAGAAGAAGAACAAGATGCAATTGAAAAAGATCAACCACAAGATGAAAATGTTGAGAAACTTAGAAAAAGTCTAGAAGATTTGAACATCAGTGAACCTACAAATGTTCAAGATCTTCCCAAAGAGTGGAGAACACCCAGAGGACTATCATTGGAAAATGTTATTGGAAATGTTAATCAAAGAGTTACCACAAGAAGTAAAATGAATAACTTCTACATGAATGTAGCTTTTGTGTCACAAGTAGAACCCAAAAGCATAGAAGAAGCCTTACAAGATGAATATTGGATTCAATCCATGCAAGAGGAATTAAATCAATCCAAAAGGAATGAAGTGTGGGATCTTGTACCAAGAAAAAATTCTATGCAAGTAATCGGAGCAAAATGGGTATTCAGAAACAAGTTAGATGAAAGCGGAAACATAACCAAGAATAAGGCAAGACTAGTAGCAAAAGGATATAGTCAAGAAGAAGGTATTGACTATGATGAAACCTACACCCCAGTTGCAAGACTGGAGGCAATAATACTTCTACTAGCTTATGCAACAATTATGAAGTTCAAGTTACATCAAATGGATGTAAAAAGTGTTTTCCTAAATGGATATATCAAAGAGGAAGTCTATGTTTGTCAACCTCCTGGTTTTGAAGATTATCAATGTCCGAATCATGTCTACAAGCTAAAGAAGGCACTCTATGGACTTAAACAAGCACCTAGATCTTGGTATGAAAGACTGAGCAACTTCCAGGTAAGCCATAATTATAGAAGAGGTAAAGTAGATCCAACCTTGTTTATAAAAGAATCAAAGAAAAATATTATCATAGTTCAAATTTATGTTGATGATATTATATTTGGATCAACTAACAATGATCTTTGCCAAGAGTTTGCTAAGATTATGCAGGGTGAGTTCGAGATGTCAGTGATGGGTGAGCTAACATTTTTCCTTGGACTACAAATAAAACAAAACACCAAAGGCATCTTTATCTCACAAACTAAATACTGCTCGGAACTATTAAAGAAATTTGAATTGGAAAATGCAAAGGAAGCAGCTACTCCAATGGCAACATCTTGCTATTTAGATCAAGATGAAAAAGGTAGGATGGTGGACCAAACCAAATACAGAGGTATGATCGGTTCCTTACTTTTACAGCAAGTAGACCAGATATTATGCATAGTGTGTGTTTTTGTGCTAGATTTCAATCTAATCCTAAAGAATCACACCTAGTTGCTGTTAAAAGAATAAGTAAATACCTAAAAGGAACAAAATCATTTGGCCTTTGCTACCCCTCAGGAGTTTCACCTAGCCTCATAGGATATTCAGATTCAGATTATGGAGGTTGTAAACTGGACAGGAAAAGTACTATTGGCATTTTTCAAGTCCAGAGTTTTATGGACACCTACAGTTTTGATGATGAAGTTTTTAGGAAGTTTCAATCAACATTAAAGACTTGTGCCATCTCACAAAGGAAGGTTGCTTGATAAGAAAGGAAAGGCATAAAGAGCATTCAAAGCTTTCAAAAGAGAAGATTGATGAAGATTTTCTCAAGAGCTGAAGGATCAAAGGTAGAAGGTTCTGTTTTGGGTGTTGGATAAAAAGAGTAAGTCATAAATCCCATTCAAGACCTTCCCAAACAAGAGAGCAAGGTGTTTTCTCGCAAAAACGTTTTTCTACGCTTTTAATCGATTACCATACGTAGATAATCGATTATTTAACTTAAAATTTGAATAAAAAATGTTTAACGAGCAATATAATCGATTAAGTGTCTTTGATAATCGATTATATTGATTCTGGGTTAATATAATCGATTATGGCCTTAATCTAATCGATTAAATCAGAGCGATATTTGTTTTCCAGTTTTTAAACATGATATAATCGATTAAGCTTTTAATATAATCGATTAAATGAGTCGTTTTGCGAAATTAATTCTAAATCAACCTAAGAATGGAAACTTTGGAGCTTTTTCAAATTATAAAATGAAAGAGAATGTCTTAGGTTTAACACATCTGAACAAACACAAAACATTCAAAGTGTTTCCGCGCCTTAGCTTTTTCAAAGCCGCTTTCCTGCTCTCTTCAGTTTGATCAAGTCTTTGGAAGTGGTGATCAGTGTGCTTAAGCTTTCTATCCAGCACATTTCGGTGTATTCTTTTACTTGTTTTACGTAAAGGGAAAATTCATCCCTTGGATTGGTTCTAAGGGAGGTGTTTCATCTCTTGTGTGTCAAGAGAGGTGGGTTTCATCCTCGGTGTGTGCAGGGAGGTGTTTCATCCTTAGTGTGTCCGAGGAGGTGTTTCCGTTTATCTTTATTTGTTATTGCATGAATTGGTGTTTGTAATTTCAATTAAAGATAGTGGGGAAAATCATCACGGATTTGTGGTGGTTGGGAACTGGATGTAGGATTGGCTTAATCCAAACCAGTATAAATCTCTGTGTTCTTTCTCTTTCTCTTTATCTCTTAATTGTGGATCATTATTACAATTGCTAATCCCAACAGCGTTAATCAAAGGATTAGAAAAATTCACATCCAAGTTTTTAAAAGTTTTTCAAAACCTGAAAATTTATTTAAAAGAGAAAATTAGTTTAAAAACCCAATTCACCCCCCCTCTTGGATTTTACACTGTCGTCTTTATTTAACAAGTACAAGTGGTACATGTCATCTACTTGGTTGTTCACTTGTTTCTTGGCACTCCAAGAAACAGGCTTGTGTTGCTCTATCCACAACTGAAGCTGAATATATAGCAGCCGGAAATTGTTGTGCACAGATTTTATGGATAAAACATCAGCTAGAAGATTATAACATATTCTTAGATCACATCGCTCTTAAGTGTGATAGTACTAGTGCAATCAATTTAACTAGAAATCCCATTATGCACTCTAGAACTAAACACATAGAAATTAGGCATCATTTTATTAGAGATCATATACTAAAAGGAGATTGCCTAATTGAATATATCGATACACAACATCATTTGGCTGATATATTTACCAAACCTTTGCCTAGAGATAGATTCTATGAATTGCGCATAGCCTTAGGAATATTGGATGGAAATTCAATTTAAAATTTAAAATGTTTTTTTTGTGAAAATCGATTATGTAAATAACATAATCGATTATGGTGCCTTTAATCTGTTTTTTGTTAATTTTTCCATTCATAATCGATTATCAAATTTTCTTAATCAATTATTTTTTTTCGCACTCTGTGATAATCGATTATGTCACTAACATAATCGATTATGTCGTTTTAAAAAAAAAATCCTTCTTTCTGGGCTCACATAATCGATTATGTGAAGAACATAATCAATTATGCGATAACATTTTTCTGCAAAATCGCTCGTTTTTTCAAAATATGACCGTTCTGATTCATTCCAACGGTCACTGAACGCTTTCCTGTGCTTTTGAACGTTTTCCCAACGACTATAAGCTCGTCAATCAACCCATTAACTTGAATTGGGGTTTTGTTTATAAATACCCCTTTTCTCACTCCCTTTGCCATTTCAACCCTAGTTTTGTCTTGCTATTTGGAATCCTCATTCGTGCGTGTTCTTCTTCTTTGTTTTTCACTCTCACACATTCCTTCAATTGCTTCCATGGCCTCCTCTTCCCAACCATGAAAGTGTTGACATATTTCAAGTTTAAAGTGTTGATGAAGTTCTCTCAATAAGTCATGAAGATTAAAGTTTTGATGATTAAGATTTAAAGTTCTCTAAACAACATTAAAGACTTGTGTCATCTCACAAAGGAAGGTTGCTTCATAAAAAAGGCAAGACATAAAGGTTCATAAAAGCTTTCAAGAGAGAAGATTGATGAAGATTATCTCAAGAGCTGGAGTTTCAAGTTTAGAAGTTTCTGTTTTGAGTGAAGGATAAAAAGAGTAAGTCATAAATCCCATTCAAGACCATTTCAAACTTGAGAGCAAGTCGTTTTCTCGCAAAAACGTTTTTCTACGCTTTTAATCGATTAAGTTACGAAATCTAATCGGTTATTTCACTTAAAATTTGAATCCAAATAGTTTAACGAACAAAATAATCGATTAAGTGTTTTTGATAATCGATTATATTGCTTCTGGGTTCATATAATCAATTATGGCCTCTAATCGATTATATCAGGCAAAATGTGTTTTTCAGTTTTTAACTCTGATATAATCGATTATACCTTTTAGATAATCGATTAAATACGACGTTTTTGCGAATTCAATGCTGAATCAACCTAAGAATGGAAACTTTGGAGTATTTTCGAATTATAAAATGAAAGGGAACGTCTTAGGTTCAATACATCTTATTGAAACACATATTCAAAGTGTTCTTGCGCTAAAGTTTTTCAAACCGCTTTCTTGCTCTCTCAAGGTTGATCTAAGTTCTTGGAAGTGGTGATCATTGTGCTTAAAGCTTTCAATCCAGCACTCAATCAGGTGTTTTCTTTACTGTTTTTCTGAATTGGTGTAATTCATCACTTGGATCTATTCTAAGGGAGGTGTGTTCATCTCTTGTGTGTCAAGAGAGGTGGGAATCATCCTCAGTGTGTCTGAGGAGGTGAATTCATCCTTAGTGTGTCTAAGGAGGTGTTTCCTTTATCTTTATTTGTTATTGCATGAATTGGTGTTTGTAATTTCAATTAAAGATAGTGGGGTGATCATCACATGTTTGTGGTGATTGGGAACCAGACGTAGGATTGGCTAAATCCGAACCAGTATAAATATCTGTGTTATTTCTCTTTCCCTATCTCTTTATTTTATTGTGGATCATTCTAACAATTGCAATTCAAACTGCGCTTATCACAGGTTAAGGAAAATTCGAATCTTGTTTTCAGAACATTTATTTAAAATTTGGAAAATTATTTTAAAGGGAAAAAGTTTCTTAAAAATCCAATTCACCCCCTCTTGATTTTTACACTGTCGTTATTTCTAACAATTGGCCTCAGAGCTGGTTTTTGAAAGTTACTCAAAATCAAGATCCTTATGGAAGGTAAAAATCAATCTTTTACTGAAGGTGCATCTATTCATAGACCACCACTCTTTACTGGTGAAAACTATCCTTTTTGGAAAAAGAGGATGGAGATTTTCCTTAGGTCTAATGATCAAGGTGTTTGGGATGCAGTTGTAAATGGTCCATATATTCCTATGACTGTTGTTAATGAAGTGCAGATACCCAAAGTGAGAGCAAGTTGGACGAAGGATGAGTACAACGAATATCAATGTGATATAAGGGCATGCAATATGATATCATCTGTTTTAACTGTTGATGAGTTTTACATGTTATCTGATTGCACTACAGCAAAGGAGATGTGGGACACTCTTGAAGTCACACACGAAGGAACGGAGGATGTCAAAAGATCAAGCAAAAACACCTTGATTCAAGAATATGAGATGTTCCATATGAGCAAAGGGGAAACCATCTACGATGTTCAGAAAAGATTTACTCACATTGTAAATCACCTCAAGGCGTTAGGTAAGAAATTTGACACTGAGGAATTAAATGTGAAAATCTTAAAATCTTTGGACAGGACATGGCAATCCAAGGTGATGGCTATCACGGAATCCAAGAATCTCACAAGCATGAACATGATCACTCTCTTTGGAAAGCTTAGACAACACAAAATTGAGCTTGGACGCTTCAAAGGAGAAGAAGAAGACGTCAAAAGGAAAGGTGTTGTTCTTAAAGCCGAATCCTACAAGGATGAGAGTAGTGATTCAGATGACAATCTTGAATGCAGTGACATCAAGTTGTTTGTCAAGAAATACAAGAAGTTCATCAAAAGAAAAAACAAAGGGAATTTCAAGAAAGGTAAGAAAGCTGAAAATTTAAATTCTCTTGATAATTTTAAATGTTATGGTTGTGGAAAAAGGGGACACTTGAAGTCGGATTGCCCCAACATCAAGCAAGATGAAGAAAAAGAAAAGAAAAACAAAAAGCCTTTTGACAAGAAGAAAAAGAAGGCGTACATTTCTTGGGAAGACAATGAAGTGAGTTCTTCTGAAAGTGCAAGTGACTCAGAAGAAGAAGCAAACATTTGTCTCATGGCGGATGATGATGCTGAATTCACATGTAGCAAGGTAAGTGATTTCGGTCTTCCAAATAATTATGATGAATTGCTTGAAGAGTTTCTTGATTTTTGTGAAAAATCTGAAAAACTTACTTCTTTTCATAATAAATTAAAAAATGACTATAAGAGTCTTGAAAAGAAAATTATTGATTTGGAAGAAGACAAAAAGGTTTTGAAAGAAGATTTGGAAAAAGCAAAAATTCCTTGCAAATGCAAAACGAAAATTCCTGTTTGCGAAAATTGTAATGTTCTTGCAAATAAAGTATCTTATCTTGAAACATCTTTTTCAAAAATTACCATGGGAAATAGAAATTTAAATGATGTTTTAAATGTGCAAAAAGGTTTATATCAAAAAGCAGGACTTGGTTATAATTTTAGATTTAATCATAAACCTACCAAAACTGTTTTTGTAAAAGGAGAAACGTCTAACCCAAATAAGGTTTTTGAAAATATAAATATCTCAAAGAAAACCAATGTTCCTACAAAGAAGGTTTTTGAAAATATATATTTCTCAAGAAAAACGAATGTTCCTACATGTTTTTATTGTATGCGTAAAGGTCATTCGGTAAATAAATGCAATATTAGACGTTTTAGTGTTCCTAATGGGAAATACAAATGGGTTTCCAAAGGAAAAATTGTTTCTAACCCATGAGGACCCTAATAAGTGATGTTAGGGGACCTAAATATTTTTGTTTATGATCCAGGATGGTCCCAAGTCTAGGAAGTCTTTATGGTATCTTGATAGTGGATGTTCAAGACATATGACGGGTGATAAAAGCAAATTCAAAAGCTTCAAAAAGAAATAACAAGGTTTTGCAACCTATGGAGACAACAACAAGGGAAAGATCATTGGTAGTGGAGTTATTGGAGAGTCTTTAAAGATTCATGACGTTCTTCTTGTTGATGGGTTGAACCACAATTTGCTAAGCATTAGTCAACTTTGTGATAAAGGTTTAAAGGTAACTTTTGATAGTGATCTTTGCAAAATTCATCACAAGGACTCAAATGAAATCGCCCTCATTGGTAAGAGACATAATAATATTTATTTAATTGATATTGATAGTGCATCTACATCTAGAAATTTATCTTGTTTAGTTGCTAAAGAAGAAGATCCATGGTTATGGCATAGAAGAGCTGCTCACATTCATATGCCACATCTAAGTAAACTCATATCAAAAGAGTTAGTAATTGGTTTGCTAAAACTGATTTTTGAAAAGAATAAAATATGTGCAGCTTGCCAAAAAGGGAAGCAAACTAAAAATTATTTTAAGTCTAAAAATGTTGTTTCCACTTCTAAACCTTTACAATTATTGCACATGGATTTATTTGGTCCTTCTAGAACAAAAAGTTTTGGTGGCTATTATTATGCTCTTGTGATTGTTGATGATTACTCTAGATTTACTTGGATTCTTTTTCTTTCATCTAAAAGTGATGCTTTCAAAGAATTTAGAAAATTTACCAAGGTTATTCAAAATGAAAAGGATTTGAAAATCAAGTTTTTAAGAAGTGATCATGGCGGTGAATTTCAAAATGCTTCTTTTGAAAAATTTTGTGAAGAACAAGGTATTTCTCATAATTTTTCAGCACTAAGAACACCTCAACAAAATGGTGTAGTTGAAAGGAAAAATAGATCTTTAGAAGAGCTTGCTAGAACTATGTTAACTGAAAATAATTTACCTAAATATTTTTGGGCTGATGTCGTAAGCACCGCTTGTTATGTTTTAAATAGGATTTTAATAAGACCTATTTTGAAATTAACACCATATGAGCTTTTCAAAGGAAGAAAACCAAATATTTCTCATTTTAGAATTTTTGGATGCAAATGTTTTGTTTTGAATAATGGAAAAGATAGCCTTGGAAAATTTGATGCTAAATCCGATGAAGCTACATTTTTAGGTTATTCCTTGAATAGTAAAGCATATAGATTTTTTAACAAAAGGACTTTAAATGTTGAAGAATCTATACATGTTGTCTTTGATGAATATCTAGACCTTGAGGAAACCCCTCTTGAGTCAAAAAGAATCTTTGTAGATGATGAAGGAGAATATCAAGAAGGAACTCCTTTAGAAGAAGCTATTGAAGAAATCAAATTGGATGATAATCCTCCTCAAGATGAAAGTCTACCAAAAGAATGGAGACCACCAAAAGAAGTATCTTTGGACAATGTCATTGGAGATATCTCAAAAAGTGTAAGAACAAGGAGGAACATGAATAATTTTTGCATGAATGTTGCTTTTGTTTCACAGATTGAACCAAAGACCATAGAAGAAGCTTTGATGGATGATCATTGGTGTATAGCAATGCAAGAAGAGCTAAATCAGTTTGAGAGAAATCAGGTATGGGATTTAATTCCTAAAACTAACAATATGCAGGTTATTGACACCAGATGGGCTTTTAGAAATAAGCTTGATGAAGATGGAAATATCACCAAGAATAAAGCAAGGCTGGTTGCAAAAGGTTATAAACAAGAAGAAGGAATAGACTATGATGAAACTTATGCTCCCGTAGCAAGACTAGAAGCTATTCGTTTGTTGCTAGCATATGCCTCCATTATGGGTTTCAAATTGTTTCAAATGGATGTAAAAAGTACTTTCCTATACATCAAGGAAGAAGTCTATGTAGAACAACCTCCAGGTTTTGAAGATTTCAAAAATCCAAACCACGTCTACAAGTTGAAGAAAGCCTTATATGGACTAAAACAAGCTCCAAGTATTTTTCCTTTGTTATTATCTCCATATGTGACAAAACCTCCATTTTTCAAGGTGAGTTTGACAAACTTTCTTTTGTCACCACACATATGTCTTGAACAGCCACTATCTAGATACCACAATGATTCTTTGGCCTTCAAGAACACCTACAAAACACAATCAATGGAGAAAATTTGGTACCCACATCAATTTGGGTCCAACAAAATTAGTTACCTTTCTATCACTTTTTGGCTTCCAAATATATTTACCACTAGGAACACCAAATTTTCTGATTTTGCAAGATTTTGAAGTATGTCCCTTGTTCATACAATAAAAGCATGTAATGAATGAAGTGCTGGATGGTTTTCCATATGAAAAGAAATTTCTATAAGATTTTTGTTTCTTTTGAAAACCATTTGTAAATCCAAGTCTAGCTCTATTTGTTACACAATTTTGAAAGCCTAAGAGGGTATCCAAATTGGCTATTCCCATGGTGAATCTAGCTAGAGCTTTGTTCAAATACTCAATTTTATTTTCCAAAATTCTGCAGTTTTTGCAAACCATTTTAGCATGATCACAATTGCAATTTGAAGCTTTATAAATCATTTCAAGATTCTCAAAATCAGTTTTTGAATTTTCCAGCTCCTTTTCTATCTCTTTAACCTTGTTCTCTAACCAATTATTCATACCTTTAAGCTTATTGTTTGAACAAGCAACTTTATTAGCTTCTTCATGCAATTCCAGAAAATTTTGCAGCAGCTGATCATAATGAAGACCATTTTGAGTTGTTGAGGAACTTACACTACTTGCTGTATCACAATCAGCCGTAAGACAAAGATTGGCCCTTTCATCTTCACTTGAAGAATCAATACTAGAGGAGACATCATTCTCATCCCATGCTATATAAGCCTTCTTGGTTTTGGATGATTTTTCATGCTTCTTTTCTCCATTCTTTTCTTTGTTTTGTGAATATGGACATTCAAACTTAATATGTCCCTGTTTTCCACAACCAAAACAAGTAAAGTTAGAAGAAGCTAAATCAGATTTTTTATTGTACCTCTTGTTTTTGTAACCTTTGTTCTTGTATTTCAAGAACTTGTTGAACTTTCTCACTAAGAGCTTCAGATTTTCTGCATCACTTTCTTCATGTATTTCATCATCACTATTCTCCTCCTTATGAACCAAAGTCTTCAAGGCCAGCCCCTTCTTTTTCTTGTCACTTTCTTCTTATTCAGCAAGTCTATTAAGCTCAAGTTCATGCTCCCTTAGCTTTCCAAAAAGTGCAGCAACACTCATTGTTGTTAGGTCCTTAGATTCAGAAATTGTTGTTACTTTGGGTTGCCAACTTCTATTCAAACATTTCAGCACTTTTATGTTCAGCTCCTCTTTCTCAAACACTTTTCCAAGACCTATTAGATGATTTACAATGTGTGTAAATCTTTTCTGCACATCTGAAACTGTTTCTCCTGGTAGCATCCTAAACATCTCATATTCTTGGATTAAAGTGTGTTTCCTAGCTCTTTTCTCATATTCTTCAACATTTAAACTTTCCCAAGGCTTCTCTTCTTTAGGGATATACGGTCCATTGATTATAGCATTCCAAATACCTTTATCAATTAATTCAATGAAAATTTTCATTCTTACTTTCCAAAATGGATAGTTTACCCCTGAAAACATTGGTGGCCTGTTTATAGAAGCACCCTCTGCAAAAGGCAATTTTCCTTCAGCCATGTTTTGAAATTTTCAAAAAACTTGAATATTTTTCAAGAACCAGCTCTTGATACCAATTGTTGGAATAAATGGCTGAGTTTAAGAGGGGGGTGAATTAAACTCTTAAAGATTTTCGAAATTCAAGGCCAATTTATCAAAACCAGATTCAAAATGAAGAGGAAAATCAATTCTTTAAGGATTCTTGAAATGCTTTTACCAATGTATCATATATCCAATTCAATTATCAATTCAAATTTCAATTACAGAATTTAAAGGAGTAGAGAAAGAAGATCAACACAAGAGATTTATACTGGTTCACCTTTCAACAAAGGCTACATCTAGTTTCCTAAACACCCAAATCAAATCAATTCACTAAATTTCAGTTTTTACATGAACCCTACATGAAAAACTAAAACCAGAATAATACACCTGATCTTGAACCCTACAAGATCTGTATTCCCTTGTAAAACCCTATTACAAGAACACCTTAATCACCCTGATTAAGAGAACCAAACGCAGCAAATAATTACACAAGAATTTGGAATGAATTCACCTGGAAAATCAGTGCAGGACTGAAAAACAGAGCACGCAGAAAAACAGAGTATGATTTCTCAAGATTCTCAATTCAATTTGATCTTGGACTCCTTGATTGATTTCACAAATTGATTTAGAATACTTGAAAAGCTTTCTTGAATAGTGGGTTTCTCTGTCATTGATTCGTCAATCAGTTCTTTGAATTCCAAAGTATTTGTAACAAAACTGTTCCAGTGGTTTAAAACTGTTTCTGATGAAATCAGTCAGTTGAAACGCGATTTAACTAGTTGTTTTCATTATTATGAATTTTCCAGAGAGCACCCTGTTAACTTTTTGGCAAGCGCACCAAATCATTCGAGTAATAATTCGGAAAGTCCGAGTATCGTTTCCCAAAGGACTTGTGCAATACACGACAATAATTGCAATTGATAACTAAATTAGACAAAGAATATTTTCATAATTTGTTTTAGTGTTTAAAGAAATAAAATTGTGCAAACAACAATAAAAACTCTTTTTGGTATTTTCACAAACACTTAGAAGGCGATAAAGATATAAAATGATATGGAATGTAAATGTTAGGATTAGATTTCACCAAAACTCACTCTCATGCATATAATCACTCAACTTCTCTCCACTTTAATGTAAATGTCAACCCACTAGTTTACTCAAACCCTAATCCCTTAGTGGAATAGGCCTAAGTTTCCCTATTATGAGTCAATTCCTTGATCTCCTAATAAGAAAACTTGCTATCACAACAAGTGTTTAAGACAACTAATGAATCAAGTTCCATTCCTAGATACAAGTTTCATTAGGTATTTTGCTTCAATCCAAGATTACAAAAGATAATTTCCAAAACCTAATGAATCAAATATCAAGCTATGGGTGATCAAACCACAACAAGCATTAAGCATAGAAACAAAATACTAACATTGAATGGAAAGACATATATATAAAAATAAACAAGGAGATTACATGAGAGTTTGTTTGGCTACATCTAATCCCAACAAAATGGGTTTTAGACTTCATTGTCATGAAGAGTACAAAAAATAAAGGATGAGTAATGGAAGAAGAATGATAATCCAAGAGGAGGAAGATGGTCTCCAAGGAAGCCCTAAAAGCTCCAAGTTGCGTTCCACTCGAGTTTTCTTGCCAAGCACCCCCTTTCTCTCGAAGAGTATGAATAAATAGGCATAAGGGTGTCATGTCAGCAAGTTGGCGCCCGGCGGGTTCCATTTCGCGCCCGGCGGGTTCCATTTCGCGCCCGGCGCACTCATTCAAATGTGGTCTCGGCCCAACTGGCGCCCTACCTCACTAAAGTGGCGCCCGGTCGGAGGTGAATTCTGGAGCCTGGCGCCCGGCCTCAGGTGACTGGCGCCCGGCCCCAGGTGACTGATCAGGTCTCTGTCCATATAGCGTCGGGCTTGTTTCAGGGGCGCCCAGCGCCGGGAACTTTCTTTAATTTCAGTCAAGGCCTTCCTTCTCCATCCCTAGGATTCAAAACTTGCTTCTTTCAACCTCAAATGTTTCCTATACCACTGTTAGACAAAAAATATGGGGATTAGTAGTATAATTAGATAAGATTAACCAATTTCAAATTACTTACAAAAAGTATCAAAAAGAGAACCAAGCAAGTTAAAAGCTTAAGAAAGAGTTGATTTTGTTAATGTGGAAAGACTAAAAGAAGTGGTAAAAATTAACATTATCAACTCCCCCAAACTTAGAACTTTGCTTGTCCTCAAGCCAAAGGTAACTTGCCATAACAAGACAATTAATCAACAGAGGCACCACAACTAAGAAGCAAGTTCACATAATCACTTCAGATGTCATTCATGTATGTTTTTGTTCAAATCCTTATGCAGAGAAGATGTGTTTCCCTGTCAAGCTTCAATTATGGTGCCCACATTGCAACAATAATAAGAATGCAGACAAAAGTTTAATGAGAGACTAACAAGCATGGCTGACCATATACATTGATCAACTAACGGAGTCATCCTCACTGGAATAAGTGTCTCACTCAAGCACACTAGTGTATAAGGATATGTGTTTATCTCTCTTCCACCACTAATTCCACACAATTTAACTTTGCTTTTTGTTTCAAAAGAGCCAATATTATTCACAAACATGCAAACATCACAAGGACTTCTATGGGTTATATTGTGGTCAGGCTAAGAAGAAAGCTTGTTTTTTCTAGGTAGCAAAGACTTTGAGCAAAGAGAGCAATTACATCAACTCATGAACTTGACCTCTGAAAACTAGAATGAAACCAAATATCTTCTTATACCCAAATTATTATTACATTTTTTTTCTTTTTCTTTTTGATTCTCTATCTTCTATTTTTTTTTTAAAGAAAAGAACTACTTTACAATGTTGTGCTACATCAACCACAACCTCTTTTGAGTTTTCCTTTATACTCCCCTATGTATCAATTTTGATGATTTCCCCCAAACTTGAATCACACTAATGACCATGAAATGCTTGCTCTCTCAACTCAAAGTGAGGTGGTCAACTGCTTTTCAATATGACTTAACGGTTCAAGGATGAAGGAAAAATTTCTTTTGAGGCTCAAAGGGGAACACAAAGGTTTTATTCCTGAAGAACAAGGTTGGCTATTTGGCTCAAACAATAACGCAAAATGGAGGGAAAAAAATGGCCTTGATCATATGCAGACATGCAAGTGAATAATTAGCAGTGAAACTCAAGCAAAGTCAATTGTAAGTCAAAAGTGGTGGCACTCAACAATATAAACTTTGAAGCACAAAATCTCACATGGTTGAACTTTTTTGGTTTTCCAAAAGTTGTCAAATAGTCTTCCACAATCATTAGCCGCAGTAAAAAAAATGAATGCATTATCACCACAAGAACATGAGAACAACCACTAACTGAAACTCAACAAAAGCAGCAACATAATCTCCATGCAATTTATAAAGTTCAATTATAAGCAAGCACAAAAGATTATCATTAGTAACATGCAAAACTTACTCCAAGTCATGAAATCGACTGCATCATATTTGTCAAACTAGCCAAGTCAGTTTGAACTACTATCAACTAAAATGTAAAGACTAAAGTTTAAAAACTAAAGAGTAAAAACAGAAATGTAAATCAGGACTATCATCACAAATGAATTCAAACAAAGTCCTGCAAAAAGTGAGAATCTCCATCAAATTCTCATCATGATGTGTGGTTCTCTCCTTTTGCTTCCTCATTAGCAGCTCCAATCTCATTTTCATCATGCCCTCTAGCAAACGAGGCCTGGGCCCCAGGCTAAACATGCATAATTCGTCTCAACTGAAGATATGTGAAACTCAGGAGTGATGCTCGGTAAGTGCAGCCAAAGACCTATTAGGAACTACGGAGGAAGACATTCTAAAACAAAATAACACAACACCAAGTCAAGTTATCATCATAGTAAAATGGAGAATTTCACAACAAAGTATGTCTATGTATGCTTAGAAATATGAAGAGGAATAAAATACAATCAAAGAAAACAACAAGCAATCACTGGACACAAATCCCAACATCTCGGGCACCAAAACCAAAATTTAGACACTGTAGCACTGGGGCCGGGCACCAAGCACCCGGGGTCGGGCGCCATAAGACAAAATAACTCCCTAAAGCTTTGGGGCCGGGCGCAAGGTACATGGGGCCGGGCACCAGATCAGAAATTTTTCAATTCAATCTTAAAACTGATGTGGCGCCGGGCGTGAGTTGACTGAGGCTGGGCGGTGGAAGATCAGCTTTTTGCTTTTCTGTACTTTTCAACCTCTTAACCTTTGCAACCAACAAAACATTGAGAACAAAACAACTATGACAAACAAAATAATAATAAAAACTATACTACCACATTGAAAACAAGCATGAAAACAACATTTAATTGGTGAACATGAAAAACTAAATAAGAAAAGGTTTAGAGCTCTGGGTTGCCTCCCAGGAAGCACTTCTTTAACGTCATGAGCTTGACGGATGATTTAATCATGGCGAATAGGTCTTTGGGGTGAGTCTCTCCATTTCACCACCCAAATATGGCTTCAACATTCTTCTGGTTACAACTTTTGTTCTTCTAGAATATGGGCTTTCAATTTCCACAGTGCCATCAACCTTGATATCCTTGACCACCCACAAACTTGACCATTTTGTCTTTAATCTTCTAGGGATGAGTTTCATCTTAAAGCTACCAAACATAATTGGTTGACCTAGTTTAAGTTCATTTTTCATTATAATTGTATCATGAAAAACCTTGACTTCTTGTTCCTTGAACAATGGGGAGAGCTTATTGGCATTGAGTTTATTTTCCACAAATTCATGCATTGAAGACTCTTTCTTGTCTTCAAGCACTTGTGGAATACAACAATTTAAAGCTTTCTCCAGAATATTTGAAGTGTGAAATTTCCTTTTGGTTGAAGGAAGGGCTTCATTTGACACATCAATCCTTAGACAATTTTTTGTACCATTAGAATGTTGAGAACCCTAAAAAACATTAAAAGTCACCTCATCATCTTGAGCTCTCACTTTGAGCTTTCCATCATCTACATCAATAATTACTCTGGCAGTTTTCATGAAAGGTCTGCCAAGTATCAAGGGAACCTCCATGTCCTCCTCTATGTCCATCACCACAAAATCCACAGGAAACATGAATTTGTCCACCTTGACGAGGACATCTTCAACCACACCATGAGGGTGTTTAATTGATCTGTCAGCCAACTGTAATGTCATCTTGGTAGGTCTTGCCTCCAAGTCACCTATCCTTTTCATCATAGCCAAAGGCATTAAGTTGATGCTAGCCCCCAAATCTAATAAAGCCTTCCCCATAGGTAAAACACCTATGGTCACTGGGATAGTGAAACTTCCTGGATCCTTGGATTTGAGGGGCAAGGATTTTTTAATGATAGCGCTACAGTCAGCCTCTAATTCAATAGTTTCTTCCTCTATGAACCTCCTTTTCTTAGATAGTAATTCCTTCATGAACTTTGCATAAGTGGGCATTTGCTCTAAGGCCTCTAAAAATGGGATATTGATCTGCAGCCTCTTGAAAATATCTTGGAATCTAGCAAATTGTCTTTCTTTGTCTTTTCTTGAAGGAGCATGAGGGTAAGGAAGATTCTTCACTGGTGGTGTCTTAGATACCTCTTTCTTTTTCTCTTTTTTCATTTTCTCACTTTCTTTTTCTCTCTCTTTATTTTCTTGTTCTTCTACCACACTCCCCTCATTCACTTTCTCTTCTTCTATATTTTTTCTTTTTCACTCTTTTTCTCATCATCAAAAATTTTCTCTCCATCACCTAACTCTAACACCTTTCCGCTTCTTGTGATGACAACTTTACAATGCTCCTTAGGATTGACTTGGGTGTTGGTGGAGAATGACCTCCCTTGTTGGTCTGCCAATTGTTTTGCTAATTGCCCCACTTGTAGCTCCAAAATTTTAATTGAAGCATCAGTGTTCTTTTGATTTTGGAAGGAGAGTTGCATGAACTGTTGGAGTATGTCTTCCAATTTGGTAGTCCTCTCATACAATGGTGGGTGTTGTTGTTGTTGGTGAGGCCTACTATAAGATGCTCCATGCTCTTGCCTACCTCCATAATGATAAGTGCCATTAGTTAACCAATTCATGTTCTCTTTTTGGTCACTTAAAGGTCTTAAATGCAAATTTTGAAGTGATAATTACCCCAATTGTTAGAATTATTTAACTTAAGCTGTTAATGGTGAATCATGCTCAAAAGGATCATTTAATCCCAATTTTTGTTGAATTATAGGTGATCAATGAAGAAAGGAAAGAAGAAAACATTGATGAAGACTCCAAGAGAAGAATTTAAGCCTACATTCAAGTATTGGTAGCCTAAAATGAATCATCTCGCCTAATCTAAGGAGGAAAGCGATGCACTGGAGAAGGCTCGCTTAAGCGAGACATCCGTCGCTTAAGCGAGATTGGAAAATTTGACGATTGCCACTGGAGCAGTCTCGCCCAAGCGAGACTCTGATCACTTGAGCGAGATCACCTGTTTCGCCTGGGCGACGTTTGCTGGCTTGAGCGAAAAGTCACTAACCTAATCACGTTTTAGGTTATAAAATCGAGGAAAGGCGTAGCAGTGAGGCATCCAGTGAGCGCCGCAGCTGAGCAGTCAGGGAAAATTTGCAGAGGCGTTGAATGCTATTGGGAGAAGGCAAAGGCACTTCATTTGAGGAGTCTGGATCATTCTCTCTCTGTTTCTGTCATTGGTAATGGCTACCATGAGTAGCTAAACTCTTCCTTTGGGATTAGATGTAATTTGTAGAACTCGAATATGTTTCAGTGAATTATAGATTTGTGCTGTTCAGTTTTATATACAGTATTGGTAATTCATCTTGTTTTATCGTTTTACATAATTCTATTTGATCACTAGTTTTGTGTTTCTAGGTTTTTGGATTTGACCGGAAGGTATTTTTGAAAACTGGATTAAGATGAAATTACTTGTCATATTGTGATGCTAGGAATAGATTACATTATCTCAATAGCTGAAAACATTTGAACTTAATGTGGGATGATTTATGAGTAATCAAGGAATTGATGCGAATGAATTTATCTTTTGAATTATATTTGTGAGGAATCAAGATATATGATTTTAGAGTGTTGCTTCAATATTGTGAAATTGAACAGTGCATATTTATCCTTAATTGGAACATTGAAGAGGAAAATAGAGAACATCTAATCCCAATATTTCCACCTTTATAACCCTCAGATTTAATTCTTGTTTTTTTTCTATTAAAATTATATAAACCCAACACATATTCCTTTTTACAATGAAATTTATTGATTGTCTTATATGCTTAATGAGTTAAATTATTACAGTTTGAATTAACAATTCCTCGTGGGAACGATACTCTTACTCATTTTTATTATACTACGGTTGACATTTGGTACGCTTGCCAATAGTTTTAACAAGTATTTTTGGCGCCGTTGCCGGGGACTTGTTTTTTTTGAATTGTTTAGTTAAGCTCATTAAGTATTGTTAATAATTTTATTTATTTTATTTATTTATTATTAATTTTATTATTTTTAATTTTTAATTTTTAATTTTATTTTTAATTTTTAGTTTTATTTATTTATTTAATATTATTTTAGTTAAATTATCATCTGCTTGCTAATCCTTGCTTGAGTGTCTTATAGTAGATGCGTTTGAGAGGTCAGGTTCAGAAAGAGCATTTGGAATTTGATCCGGAGATAGAAAAGATAGTAAGGCGGAATAGAGGCAGAAAAAGAAAAGAGAAGCAAGAGTCCAGCTCACAACACTCACCTATTCATTCAGATCAAGAATTTATTCAGATAGAACAGAATCTTGAAGAAATGGCTGAGGAAGTACCAAACCCCCCTGTCAGGAGGACACTTGGAGACTATGTTATGCAGCAGGGACCAAGGCATTTTTCAAGCATAGCAATAACAAATACTAAAGCCTTGGAGATGAAGCCAGCCTTCTTGAGTTTGATTAGTGCTCATCAATTTACTGGGATGGATCATGAAGACCCATATACTCATCTTGCAACTTTTTAGGAGCTGGTTGGAACCATGGGCTTTGCAGCAGGAGACATGGAGGCAGTACATCTGAGGTTGTTCCCTTTTTCATTAGCGGGAAAAGCCAAAGAATGGTTGATATCACATCCTAATCAGAGTTTGACCAATTGGAATGATGTTGTGGAGAAGTTTTTGAAAAGATTTTTTCCACCAGCCCGTTATATAAAGGCAAAGTCAAATGTGTCTAATTTCAGGCAAGGATCAGATGAACCATTTTGTGAAGCTTGGGAAAGATTCAAATCTTTGCTCAGGAGATGTCCCAATCATGGGTTTGAAGATATAGCTCAGGTGAGTATGTTTTGCAATGGGTTGAGGCCTGATACTAAGATGTTAGTAGATGCAACAGCAGGAGGAACAATGATGTCTGTAGACGCAGAACAAACTACAAGAATCATTGAGGCATTAGCTTCTACAGATCAGCAAGCTCAACATGATAGACATATTGTTCAAAAGAGGGGGATGCTTAATCTTAACACTTCAAATGCACTATTAGCTCAAAATAAGATCTTGACTCAGCAGATTGAAGCATTGACAAAGTAGATGTCTAATTTGCCTCAACAACTACATACTGTACAGTTTTCTTCTCCAAACTAGTAGTTGAGATGTGATTTTTGTGGAGGCAACCATCCAGATGGACATTGTTCACATCAGAATAGCTCACAAGAAGAGGAAGTCCATTATATGAGCAATCAAGGGAGGCCAGGAAACTTCTCCAACAATAATAATTATTCTAACAATTTTTCACAGGGTTGGAGAAACAATCAAAATCAAAATTTTGGTTGGAAGCAGGATGCTGGTTCATCTAACAGGCAGCCACCATTTCAACATCAACAACAATATCCTTCAATGCAAGATAGAACAACCAAGTTGGAGGATACTTTGGAGAAATTCATGCAGGTTTCCTTGTCCAACCAGAAAAATACTGAAGCTTCTATTAGAAATCTTGAGAAAAATACTGAAGCTTCTATTAGAAATCTTGAGATACAGGTTGGACAGCTAGCTAAGCAGTTAGCGGATCAATAAGGAGGACAATTCTCTGCCAACACACAGACCAATCCCAAGGAACATTGTAATGCAATCACAACAAGGAGTGGTAAAGTTATAGGTGCAGGAATTGGTGAGAAGATAGTTGTTGAGGAGATGGCTTATGAAAAAGAAGAGTTGAAAGAGAGTGATAAGAGTGAAAAAGAGAGTGATAGGAGTGAAAAAGGGAGTGAGAAAATGAGTGAAGAAGAAAAAAATGAGGGGGACAATAAAAAAGAAGATAAGGGTGATGGTAGAGGAGAGAAAGATAGGAAGAGGGAGAAGGATGAAGCACAAATCCCTCAGATGAAGAACTTACCATATCCTCACAATCCCTCCAAGAGAGATAAGGAGAGGCAGTTTGCAAGATTCATGGATATATTCAAGCGACTGTAGATAAATATACCTTTTGTTGAGGCACTAGAGCAGATGCCAACTTATGCCAAATTTATGAAGGAGCTCTTGACTAAGAAAAGGAGATTCACGAAGAGACAGTGGAGCTAGAAGCGAGGTGCGAGTGCTATAATTCAAAAATCTTTGCCTCGGAAATCCAAGGACCCCAGGAGCTTCACTATTCCGATCACTATTGGAACACTGCTGGTGGGGAAGGCATTACTTGACTTGGGTGCTAGCATAAATTTGATGTCGTTATCTATGGTAAAGAGAATAGGGGATCTTGAGGTGAGGCCTACAAGAATGACTTTGCAGTTGGCTGACAAGTCCATGAAGTACCCCTATGGAGTGGCAGAAGATGTGTTAGTTAAAGTTGACAAATTTGTGTTTCCAGTAGATTTTGTTGTCATGGATATTGAAGAGGATGCTGAAGTTCCTCTTATACTGGGAAGACGTTTTATGAAAACTGCCAAGGTCATCATTGATGTGGATGATGGCAAATTAAAGGTCAGAATGCAAGATGATGAAGTCAACTTTAATGTTTTTAAGGCCATCCAGCACCCCAAGGAAAAACAACAATGTTTCAGAATGGAGGCTACTGATGAATTAATTTTAGCAAAGAAGAAGCAGCTGACAACATCAAGTCCTTTAGAAAAAGCTAATGAAGGTGCAATAGGGTGGGCTTTATCTAATTTAAAGGGTATCAGTCCCTCTTATTGTGTGCACAAGATTCACATGGAACAGGATTATAAGCCGGTAATTCAACCGCAAAGGAGATTGAACCCCACCATGAAAGAAGTGGTTAAGAAAAAAGTGCTGAAATTGCTTGATGCTAGTGTGATCTATCCCATATCTGACAGTGCCTGGGTCAGTCCGGTCCAGGTAGTTCCTAAGAAGGGAGGTATGACTGTTGTATGTAATGAGAAGAACGAATTGATTCCCACAAGAACAGTCACCGGGTGGAGGATGTGTATTGATTATAGAAAGTTGAAAAAGTTATCACCATTATTCTGCTGGAAGAGAATCAAAGATACAGGCGTCAAGCTATATGACGTTAAACGAGCGCTTCCTGGGAGGCAACCCAGTTTTCTATCACCTAACATTTAGTTTATTTGTTCGCAATTTTTATTTTTTTATTTTTTTTATTTTTTATTTTTTATTTTTATGTTTATTATTTTCATGTTTTATTATCTTCATGTTTTATTATTTTCATGTTTTAGTGTTTTCAGTTGGAATGTATTTGAGCATGATTTAATTGAGTCTGATGTAATTAAGCCTGATGTATTTGAGTGTCCTATTTGTGTGATCATTGTGGTTCATATTTGATCTTTGGCACTTAAATATGTTGCTTGAAGGCTGTTGGAAAAGTTTGTGGGAGTAGTTCAAGAGAATGAAAAAGTAGATTTGATTTAATTGGAATAGCTCAGTAGATGGAAATTTAGGTGAAACATGCAGGATTGTGTTTGAATCCTTAATCTAGTTGGATTTAGGATAAGGGTGTTTGATTTGAACAAATTAAATGGCTGTGACAATAATTGACAAAACAGAGGCCTTAGACAGTAGCCATGTGAGTGAGTGAATCCTGATACAGTTGAGAGTTTTCACTGTTGAATGTGCAGTTATTGTTTCTTGATTTTCTGGTCTTTTTGCATTACATAAGGAATCATGGAAGTGATTAAGGCATATTTTGTGAATATCTTGTTAAGCCCAGGGCCAAACAGCTAATTTGTATACATTGTGACAATTTTTTTTTTTGTAACCCAGTTGAGCTGATCATTTTATTGTACCCTAACCTTGAATGCATATATTTTCCTACCTTGAGTCATGCTTAGGGAAATGGAGCATAGGTACATATTATAACTTTAAGCTGGAATTTGTTTATGTTAGGCAGGTTATAAAGTGAGTGAAAGTATCAAATAATTCACTCTTTACAATTTTTTTTTGAAAGTTTGGGTGTGAATGAATAAATCAAGTATTCCACTCCTTTTCCCTTTGCATAAAAAAAAGGGAGAAAAGAAAAGAAAAGAAAAAGAAAAGAAAAGAAAAGAAAAGAAAGGGAAGAGGAAGAAAAAGGGGATTACAATTTTAGAAAATTTTAGGGTCCAATAATGAGTTACAAATGAAGCTTTGAGGCAAGTATAAATATGCTCTCTTTCTTTTAAGCATGCATTTGAAATCCTGAAAAACCAATTCTTTTTTTTGGAACCCAGCCCCATTACAACCTTTGAAAAGACCTTATGATCCATGTTGACTTTGTGTGTTTGTGATGTGACTGGAAATGAAAAGTAACTTTGATTTGCTCAAATTCAGTGGATGTAGAGAGAAACACTCACCTGTGAGGTTTTAGAGGGAATTTTTTGTTACATGTTAATTTTGTTGCAGCTGTTTATTTGGGAGTTGATTGCACCTGAACCTTATCTTAATTGGGTGTTGGAAACATATGTAGTTCTGCTGTGATCCTTGATCCTTATATGAAAGTTGTTTCGATTGAATCTTGTGAATGAACTGTTAATGTTTGAATGTCTCTTTGAACAAACTCTGTTTTCAGTAAGTTACTTTGCTTGAGGGCAAGCAAGATTCTAGGTTGGGGGGAGTTGATAAGTGCCATTAGTTAACCAATTCATGTTCTCTTTTTGGTCACTTAAAGGTCTTAAATGCAAATTTTGAAGTGATAATTACCCCAATTGTTAGAATTATTTAACTTAAGATGTTAATGGTGAATCATGCTCCAAAGGATCATTTAATCCCAATTTTTGTTGAATTATAGGTGATCAATGAAGAAAGGAAAGAAGAAAACATTGATGAAGACTCCAAGAGAAGAATTTAAGCCTACATTCAAGTATTGGTAGCCTAAACTGAATCATCTCGCCTAATCTAAGGAGGAAAGTGATGCACTGGAGAAGGCTCGCTTAAGCGAGACATCCCTCGCTTAAGCGAGATTGGAAAATCTGATGATTGCCACTGGAGCAGTCTCGCCCAAGCGAGACTCTGATCGCTTGAGCGAGATCACCTGTTTCGCCTGGGCGACGTTTGCTGGCTTGAGAGAAAAGTCACTAACCTAATCACGTTTTAGGTTATAAAATCGAGGAAAGGCATAGCAGTGAGGCATCCAGTGAGCGCTACAGCTGAGCAGTCAGGGAAAATTTGCAGAGGCGTTGAATGCTATTGGGAGAAGGAAAAGGCACTTCATTTGAGGAGTCTGGATCATTCTCTCTCTGTTTCTGTCATTGGTAATGGCTACCATGAGTAGTTAAACTCTTCCTTTGGGATTAGATGTAATCTGTAGAACTCGAATATGTTTCAGTGAATTATAGATTTGTGCTGTTCAGTTTTATATACAGTATTGGTAATTCATCTTGTTTTATCGTTTTACATAATTCTATTTGATCACTAGTTTTGTGTTTCTAGGTTTTTGGATTTGACCGGAAGGTATTTTTGAAAACTGGATTAAGATGAAATTACTTGTCATATTGTGATGCTAGGAATAGATTACATTATCTTAATAGCTGAAAACATTTGAACTTAATGCGGGATGATTTATGAGTAATCAAGGAATTGATGCGAATGAATTTATCTTTTGAATTATATTTGTGAGGAATCAAGATATATGATTTTAGAGTGTTGCTTTAATATTGTGAAATTGAACAGTGCATATCTTTAATTGGAACATTGAAGAGGAAAATAGAGAACATCTAATCCCAATATTTCCACCTTTATAACCCTCAGATTTAATTCTTGTTTTTTTTCTATTAAAATTATATAAACCCAACACATATTCCTTTTTACAATGAAATTTATTGATTGTCTTATATGCTTAATGAGTGAAATTATTACAGTTTGAATTAACAATTCCTCGTGGGAACGATACTCTTACTCATTTTTATTATACTACGGTTGACATTTGGTATGCTTGCCAATAGTTTTAACACATAATTAGCATTAGTATTTCTCCACCCTTGATTGTAGGAGTTTGGTAAAGGGTTATTGGAGAAATTTTGATGTCCTTGATTCCCCATATAATTAACTTCTTCACCTTGGGAACCACTAGGAGCTTGACAAAACCCATTGGAGTGATCACCTCCACAAAAATCACACCTCATCACTTGTTAAGCTGAGTAGGTATTTGCGTGCATGGCATGTAATTGTTGAGGCAACTTGGCCATTTGTTGATTGAGAACTTCCATTTGCTGAGAAAGAAGCTTGTGTTGAGCTAAAAGGGCATCTTGAGAATTCAACTCCAATACTCCCCTTTTCTGTGATTGAGTCCTACCATGTTGACTTCGCAAGTCTGTGAAAGCCATAGATTCAATGATAATGATGGCCTCCTCAGCAGTCTTGAACAAAACAGAGCCACCAAAAGAAGCATCCAAAATCATCTTAGTTTGTGGTTGCAATCCATTACAGAAAGTTTGAACTTGCATCTCTATTTCAAAACCATGATTGGGACACTTCCTCAACAATGCCTTGTATCTTTCCCATGCTTCACACAGGGGCTCATCAACCTTTTGAACAAAAGTAGCAATGGCTGCCTTAGCTTCTATGTTCTTGGATGGAGGGAAGAAACGAGAAAAGAATTTAGTTTCCACATCTCTCCAACTAGTCAGACTTTGGTTAGGCTGAGATTGTAGCCAAGCCTTAGCCTTTCCAGTGAGAGAAAATGGGAACAACCGCAAGAACAAAGCCTCTTCATCCTCTCCCATGATCCCAACTGAGCCACACAACTCATAGAAAGTGTAGAGATGTGTGTGTGGGTCTTCATGATCCATGCCAGCAAATTGATTAGAATTGATGAGCTGTAAGAGAGCAGGCTTCATTTCTGCGATTTTCGCGTTCATAGAGGGCCTCACAATGCTAGAGAAATTTCTAGGACTGGTGTATGTAATTGAGTCCCCTATGGTTCTCCTACGGTTTTGATTCTCTTCAGCCATTTCTTTTTCAAAGGATAATTCAAGATCCCGAGTGTTAATGGTAGTAGAAGATAAAGATTGAAAGACAACTTGTTGAGCTAGTAATCTCTGTCTCCTTGTGTCACTGTTGTTTCTTCTAACAGTCCTTTCTATTTCAGGATCGTCAAGCAATGGTTCCGAAGAAACAGTTATCCTTGTACGGATGGTACCTTGCATACACAGGAACACAAAAGAAACTAGAACAACAAGTTAGCCCAATGAATTGTATATACAATGAAAAGAAAGAATAAAAGAATGACGTCTAAAATAGCTATAAGTGCACAATCGCCTTGTATTAGAACACAAGTCCCCGGCAACGGTGCCAAAAACTTGTTAACTTTTTGGCAAGCGCACCAAATCGTTCAAGTAATAATTTGGAAAGTCCGAGTATCGTTTCCCAAAGGACTTGTGCAATACACGACAATAATTGCAATTGATAACTAAATTAGACAAAGAATATTTTCATAATTTGTTTTAGTGTTTAAAGAAATAAAATTGTTCAAACAACAATAAAAACTCTTTTTGGTATTTTCACAAACACTTAGAAGGCGATAAAGATATAAAATGATATGGAATGTAAATGTTAGGATTAGATTTCACCAAAACTCACTCTCATGCATATAATCACTCAACTTCTCTCCACTTTAATGTAAATGTCAACCCACTAGTTTACTCAAACCCTAATCCCTTAGTGGAATAGGCCTAAGTTTCCCTATTATGAGTCAATTCCTTGATCTCCTAATAAGAAAACTTGCTATCACAACAAGTGTTTAAGACAACTAATGAATCAAGTTCCATTCCTAGATACAAGTTTCATTAGGTATTTTGCTTCAATCCAAGATTACAAAAGATAATTTCCAAAACCTAATGAATCAAATATCAAGCTATGGGTGATCAAACCACAACAAGCATTAAGCATAGAAACAAAATACTAACATTGAATGGAAAGACATATATATATAAATAAACAAGGAGATTACAAGAGAGTTTGTTTGGCTACATCTAATCCCAACAAAATGGGATTTAGCTCTTCATTGTCATGAAGAGTACAAAAAATAAAGGATGAGTAATGGAAGAAGAATGATAACCCAAGAGGAGGAAGATGGTCTCCAAGGAAGCCCTAGAAGCTCCAAGTCGCGTTCCACTCGAGTTTTCTTACCAAGCACCCCCTTTCTCTCGAAGAGTATGAATAAATAGGCATAAGGGTGCCATGTCAGCAAGTTGGCGCCCGGCGGGTTCCATTTCGCGCCCGGCGCACTCATTCAAATGTGGTCTCGGCCCAACTGGCGCCCGGCCTCACTAAAGTGGCGCCAGGCCTGAGGTGAATTTTGGAGCCTAGCGCCCGGCCTCAGGTGATTGGTGCTCGGCCCCAGGTGACTGATCAGGTCTCTGTCCATATAGCGTCGGGCCTGCTTCAGGGGCTCCCAACGCCAAGAACTTTCTTTAATTTCCATCAAGGCCTTCCTTCTCCATCCCTAGGATTCCAAACTTGCTTCTTTCAACCTCAAATGTTTCCTATACCACTGTTAGACAAAAAATATGGGGATTAGTAGTATAATTAGATAAGATTAACCAATTTCAAATTACTTACAAAAAGTATCAAAAAGAGAACCAAGCAAGTTAAAAGCTTAAGAAAGAGTTGATTTTGTTAATGTGGAAAGACTAAAAGAAGTGGTAAAAATTAACATTATCACACCCCTTTTCTAAAAATTGAAAACAGTCAGTTGAAAAAACGATTTAACTAGCTTTTCCAGAGAGCTAGAATTTTTAACAATAGCTCCAGAATTTCAACTGGTTTAAATTCAGAAAAACAGCTAGCTAAAATTAGCCAAAACAAAGCTTTAAAAACCAAGAACATTTTAACTGATTGAAACCACATTTTTAACAAGTTAAAAACCAGTTAAGACTTTTGAAAACATTTTAAAACCTTTTAAAACATTTCAAATCATTTTAAAGCACAAGATTAAGTCCAAGATTAATTGAAATGCATCTTACCACACATCCTAAGACACTCTAATCCTAAGACACAATCTTCATACTTCAAGCACCATCATCTTCATCATCAAAGGTGGTTGGAGACATCAAATCTACTTGAAACCAAGTCTTCAAGTCCAACACTTTTATATTTATTTATTTCTATACATATTTAATATTGAATTACTTAAATAATTCTTTTTTTTTGTAGAACACTATTTCAGGTTATATTATGTAGGAATTTGTAGTGTTGATTGATAAGATTATTATGTTCAAATTAGAGTATAAAACTATTTAGGGTTAAAAAAGTTTATATTTGATGACAATATCTTTCAAATGTTCAATGATGGTTAAATGAAGTAAGTGGTAAGTATATAATTCTTTTATCTAGGTAGTTTTATATCATTCTCATTCACATTCACTTTTATATGAATATTAATGATGTTTTTATGAATGATGTATATTTTGGAAAAAGATAATTCTATAGAATAAAACATTCAAGCAATGATGTTTCATGTCAAAACTATTTTTTCTCTAAAGCATTCAAAGTTTGTATGGTCTAATTTTTTGTGATTTCACATGATTTTTTAACTAAATTTTGAAATGTATCCAATGATTTTGAATTCCAAAATGTTGACTTGAACATTGACATTATTATAAGTAAAGATCTTGAACTGATTTCACTAAAAACATTAAAACTGAAAAATGAGTAAAAAATTGTAAATGTGAAGTCATATGAAGTCAACTACATTTATGTAATTTAAGTCATTGCTTATGTAGATGTCATGGGAGTACTAACTGATATTGGAACTGAAGAGAGATAAAAAAAAATTGGAAAAGATAAACCTGGATATAGTCTCTAAAGAGGTTAATGAGTAACATAGATGTTTTTCTAACAAAAAATATTTTGTTCTTTAAATTGTAATGAATGTGTTTGGATTGTTATAAGACTTTATAATTTATTTTGTTATTACTTCATTGACTATTTGTTGATTAATTATACTAATTGAAAATTTGTACAGAAACAACCTCATATAAAATGTATGAACATTGTTTTACTATAGTCTTAGATTTTGATTTTACAAATTTATAATAATTCTACAATTTTTATTTTACATGGAACTCAATTTGGCTACATTGTTAATGAAGCACGTAACAACAAAAAAAAATGTTATCTAAATTGACTCTTGATTATTTTATAAATAATTTTTTTTCAAAACAAATTGTTATGTTAAATTTAACTAATGAGGTAGTCCTTATAAGAATGACCTTCGTAATTTTGATGTATTATATAAGCAAACATTTTTATAATTTTTTTTACTATCAAACATATTGATGATGAGCAATGATATAATGCTTACATCTTCAATAAAGAAAGATACTTATTCAATCTCTAATATTTATTACCAAAGACATTAAAAACCATACGGATATACTGACTGACTTTTTATATATAAAACAATTATTCTTTTTAATATGGTTTTATATTTTAGTTCTACCGTCAATTTAATCAGCATATAATTTTTACTTTAGATAAAAATCAGTTTACTAATATTGACTAACACATTGGAAATCTATATATAAAGTATTGAGTTATCTTAGTTAATTTACAACTGTTTATAAAAAAAAATTCTTTTCTTCAAAAATATAATGTTATTCTCAAAATTGAATTTACGTTAACTTTAACGTAAACAATTATTTCAGGTTTGGATCAAAATAATTCAAGAAAACACAAGAAGAAAAAGAAATATTTTTACTCAAAATTAGTTAATATAAATAATATTATTTTATAATAATTTTAATCCATATTTGTTTACAATAATTTTAATATATATTTTATTATTTTTCTTATATTATATTGCACAAATATAAATTATATATTTTAAAAAATAGAGATAAAAATATGTATAATTTCACTTATAAATATAATATTAATTTCATGAAACTTATTTGTGAATAAATAATACATATTAATTACTATTTAATTAATAAAATTATTAATTAGTTTAAAATTACATTATATCTAATTTATGTTTTTCATCCTAACAATTTTCATTTTTATGTACAGATTTATATAATTTTATGAATGTTATTTTAGGAATGAATGAATGAATTTTACAAAAAATTACAGAATGAAATTTAAATTTAATTTATGAAAAATTATATTACTTATAATACATAAATAAATGTTAAAATTTTATAAAATTAAATAAAAATATTTGTATTTTTTTTTACAATTAACATTTTACAAAATATTTTTTAAGAAAAAATTCAAATAACTTTATGTAATTAATTTAGTTTAAATTATTTATTAAAATTTATTAAAAAAATTCAACATTGTTGTTTAAAACTCAAGTTTAAAAATATTTTTAGATGAATAAATATATATTTTTTATTGTTTATTATGAATTGTTTAAGATTTTTTTACAAACATATTAAAAATAAAAATATATAATAAATATATTACTATATTATTAAAAATTAAAAAAATTACTTAAATAATAAGTGAATATTTTATTTTTAATATATTAACATTTTAATGAATATTAAAATTTTTAATAAAAATAATTAACCATATTTTCATAATTACAATAAATACGAGTTAAGATCAATTATTTTCTAAAATTGAATTTGTCTTTCATGTAAGTATTCATACGTTCCATTACATGTTGTTTCTAGAATAAAAAAAAATAAAAAAATATTCCTATTGAATAAAGATAGAATGTAACTACTACAATGTTATCTACATATAAATATTTAAAAATCTTTAAAATAAAAAACATATAATTCTAGTCATAAATATCTCTATTTATTTATTTATTTATTTAGTTATCACATTTAAATTAAAAATTTCTTATTTAATGAAATGTATGATAAGTTATCTTAAATATGACAAGTTTATATATATATATATATAAATAAAAGTACAAATTGAAGAGAGAAAAAATGTATTTTGCTATTTAGATACCAATTATTATTATTATTTTGTTTTTCTTTAAAATATTTTTATTAAAGTATTAATTTTAAATTTATTTAATGGATTCTAATTCATGTAAGAAAATCAAATCTATGATTAAGAAAGACAATTTTAAATTATAAAAGTAAAAAATAAATTAATCAAGTCTGTAGTCCATTCAATTCAACTATATAATTCTACAACTCTTTATTTTCATACACTAAAATAGAATTATTAACTGTTAATTCTTTTCATTTTGATTTTTAATTTTATATCATCACATTCTTTCTAACAAATGTGAATGAGTTAGACTTATTTCTACTATAAAAGTAAAACATTTATTACTATTAATCCTTTAAAATAGAATAATTTTATTGTATTTAAATTATATTTTCATGAACTCACATTTATATCATAAATATATTTTATTTTTAAAATTAAACTTAGCTTCATAATTATTTATTCAATGAGATGCAAATTTATAAAATTTATTATCATTTTAAAGTTATCCTAAATTCTTTGACTTAAAGTTATATAAAGATAATTTATGATGAAAATTTATATTTTCTTTTCATCAAAGTACACATTGAAGAACATTTAAGTATCTGTCATTATTATTATTTTGCAATTCTTTCAAATATTTTAATTAAATTATTTATTTTAAATTTATTTAATTGACTAATTCATGTAGGAAAACAAAATTTATAATTAAGTGTGACAATTCTAAATTATAAAAATAAAAGACAAATAGATAATTTTTGTATAGTTGATTCAATTTAGTTATAATTGTACACTTATTTATTTTCATGCATTAAAATAAAAATTATATTTTTTCAAATAAATGTGAATAAAACTTTCGGAAGTATTCAATTTTATAAAATAAAATAATTATGCTATAGCATTTTCATAAATTTAAATAATAAATATATTTTATTTTTAATGGAATCCGTGAATTGCACGTGTACAAATACTAGTTTTATTCAAAAGCATGCTAGAGCAGCCAAAAAATTCAAAGGATGGTTTGCATTTATTAGAAGAAATAGAATAAAAGGTTCCATGATTATATATCTTCGTATTTTTTAATAAAATATATTTATCGTTGTAGTTTGTAGTTTTTTGTTTTACTTTTTAGGTTTCACAAGCCTTATATATATGGCTTCCTTTCTGCTTTGTATGTATGAAAAATATCAATACACTTTTTTGTATGTATTTTAGTTTACACAATAGTTTTTCTTTTGGTTGTTCATCATTTTCTTGAATGAATGCTTTTGTAAGGAATATCACACACATGAATATCATAATCCAATATTCATATAGAGTAAATTTATTGAATAATTTTAAAATTATATTTAACATATTTTTTTATTAATTAACAATTAAATTATTAATGCATAGTATTTGGACAGTATTTATAAAACTTACAGTTACAGACGTAATATTATTTTTTTATACAATAATAGCTGAGGAAAAAATTATTCAATAATATACACTTTAAATATAATGTGGTGGTTCAAAGCTTAGGAAACTCTTGAATGGAAAAAAACATTAAAATAGGAAACAATCAAAAGACTAAACTTTGAAACTGGATAGAGGAAAATGATTAACCCATTTAAAAACGATTCGCAAACTAGAAACATACTAAAAATTACCAAATAAAAATAGTAACAAAAAATATTAAGGATTAACATGTAAAGAAATAAATAAATAAAATACATGTCAGCTGGATAATGTGCCATGATGGTTTAAAAATTTCCACTTATAGTAAAGTATCATAAATGTTTTTTCTAATTATTTTATACAATTTTGAGAGATTGACACATGGCAAAAGTTGGTTTTTGTGCTCCCCTCCATTGTATAATTTATTGATTGATATATCTGAAATATATCCACAAAAAATTGAAAAAAAATAGGCTTTCAAACAAAGAACTTTGTAAAAGCAACGAACTAAAAAATGGTTGTAGCATGTGCGATGTTGTTGTAGGGTTTCACAGTGCTTCTAGCACACTTTTAGAAAGGTATGGGCCACAGCCAAAAAGTAAGGTTTGAGATGGAAGAAAAATAGGCTTTCAAACAAAGAACTATGTAAGAGTAACGAATGAAAAAAATGGTGGTGTGCACTATTTTGGGGTTTGACAATACTTCTAGCATGCTTTTGTAAAGTTGTGTGCAACTGCCAAAAATTAGGGTTTTAGATGGAGGAAAAATAATGTAAGCTCTAATAGAGTAATAAGTCACAAGAGAAAGAGAGAATGAGGAGAAGAAATGAAGCAGGAAGATTAATGTATGCTAGCTATGAGAGAGTAATACTCTACAAGAGAGAGAAAAAAAAGGAGAAGAAATCAAGCATTTGGGTTTGCATTATGTAAGTGAGACTTGTATCAACAATGGAGCGCACCACTTGTCAGCTTGATCAACTGGATAATGTGTCATGATGGTTTAAAAATTCTCACTTATAGAAATTATCATAAATGTTTTTTTTTAATTATTTTTCTAAAATTTTTAGGGATTCACACATGGAAAAAATTGTTTTTTGTGCTCCTCTCCATTTTATAATTTATTGATATTGATGTATAATTTATTGATTTCATTTTATGTATTTTTCTACTTCTTTCATACAAATCGATTTCTTTCTATGTATAATTAAAATTTTTATTTCTAAATAAATATATAATATAATATATATTATAATCATATAAAATTTATATTATTATACAATATATCATATACAATATATAATTTTAATAATAAATATAGAATATAAAATATATAATGTAATATACAGTTTTTTAAAATATATATATATATATATAAACATGTAAAAAAGAAAAAATAACAAAAAAATTGATCGGAATTTGGTTTCTAGGGAAATGAATTTTGGCAGGGATAAAAGCTCGGGGATAGAAAATACAATTGAAAATTTGGTTCTCATGAATTCAAATTCTGACTACTATAGTGTGCATGGACCATTTCTGTATTTTCTTAAAAAAATATTATCTTAGAAAAAAATTCGTTACGAATTTGATTTTTAGAGGACCAAATTCTAACAAGGAAAAAAAGCAGAGGATCAAGATGAGATGTCAAAATTCAGCTCCCAAACATCGTGTTCGAACCTGCTACAGTAAACAGGTCTAATTATGTAAGTAAAGTCATCACAAATTCAAATGTGTAATTTTTTTAAATATTAAATTTATCAAAAAGAATTCCTTGTCTATCCAAATTTATAATATAAAATATAATTTCTAATAATAATTTTTATATGAAATATTATATTTTTATTGTAATTTTTTAAAATTCTGCAACTTAATTTAATAATAAAAAATTTCTATATGTTCAATTTTTTCCAATGTTTATTTACTATTGTTTTTTTTCAAATTTTCTCTTTATCTTTCCAAATTTTTTTAAAAGAAAAGAAATAAAACCTTTCCAAAATTCGGTTCCCCAGACACCGAATTTTGGTTGGGTGTGTCACTCATTGTAACAAATTTCAAATTAATTTGTGTTATTGAGGGAAATAAAGGGGTTTATTATAAAAATATTATTAAAATCCATGCTTGAACAGGCTAAAGTTCCTATATGTTCAATTATAGAATTTAAGTTTTTTAAAAAATAAAAAAACCCTACTCAAAATTTAGTTTTTGGATAATCTAATTTTGAGAAGAAAAAAAACCATCGAGAATTGAAAATGAAGGTCGAAATTTGGCTCTTGGACCGAATTCTGATATGTTATAGTAAATAAGTCAAGATGTGTAAATAAAGTCTCTATAAGTCCATTTTTGTATTTTTTTTAAGTATTAATTTAGAAAAAAAAAATCTTATTTTCATTCTTTCTCTAGTTGTTTTAAAAAAAATCAAAATTTCCTGATGTGAACTCTGTGGAGGTGTACTTGTGATTTATGCTAGAAATCAAGCTTAAAATTTGGATGTTGAATATCCAAATTTGAAACATATTGAAGGAAATAAAGATTGGAACCATCTATTATGAGAAATCAATCAATCAATAAATTATACTACAATTGAAGGGAACACAAAAAGAAAACTTTTAACATGTGTCAACCCCTTAAAAATCTACAAAATAATTAAAAAAAACAATTATCAAACTTTACTATAAATGAGTTTTTTAAACTATTGTGGAACATTCTATGCTTGACACGCGTCCCACTCACCCAATACACCCAATACAAACAGACACTCAATCATACTCCAAGAGTCTTTTGTCTTTTCCACTCCCCATTCATTCTCTCTTCTCTCACACACAACATTTATTAAGTGTGCTTACTCTTTCTTTTTAAATATCTCTCACACACTGTTGTTTTCTCTCTCCTTTAATTGCTCATGTGAATGCTGAAAAGGATCATTGACCAATATTGGTGAGGATGATAAAAGTTTCCATTTTCTTTGCAGATTGTTCTTCAAGATAAAGAGGTTCATCCTTTAAACTATATCAGATACTTAGAAGGATTGGGCCAGTAGCTTATGAGTTAGCTCTACCTCCTCCTCTATCCAGATTGCACAGTGTGTTCCATGTCTCCCAGCTGAGGAAGTATGTGTTTGATCCCAGCCACATCTTGGAGCCTGATGAGGTGCAGATTAGGGAAGATTTGTCTTTTGAGGCTACTCCCATCAGAATCTTAGAGGTCCAGTCCAGGCAGCTTAGGAGGAAGACCATCAGTATGGTCAAGGTGCTATGGAACACCTGAGTAGGTGATTCCACTTGGGAGTTGGAGGAACAAATGAGGAAAGCTTACCCTCATCTCTTTGTCTAGTAAGTTTCATTTTCGTGGACGAAAATTTTTCTAGTTGGAGAAAATGTAAGGACCCAGAGAAATGAAAGCTGCGTAGAGAGGTAAGGTTAAAGTAATGAAGAACACAGAGGGATGGGTCCCCTGCTTTTGAAACTAATAAAAACACTTTTTGTTCTTCATTCCTTAAAAACACTTTCTCTCTCCTCAAGCTCTCTCTCTCTCTAAACCCTTCCTTCTCTGACTTCTCTCCTCTGCTTCTCACTCGATTCTTGGCCGATTGAAGAACGGAGACCACCATTGGACTCGTGGCGAAGAACAGTAGAGGATTGGTCGATTAGATTTTTGATTCGGGTAAGTTTTCTTCTTTGCGCACTTTTAGGGTTCCAATTTGGGGATTTTTTATTTGAAGATCGATTCTTGGTCATTTTGGGTTTCCTGGAGTTCCTTTGTGTTCCTTGATGTTTCTTGATCATAATGGTGTATTTTATTCGTCGTTTAGGTCCCCTTTTGTGTTAGTTGCAAGTGCTCTTTGAAAAGGAAAAACATTTGGGTGCTTTAGGAGAAGCTTGGATTTTCAGGTAAGGAGGGGGAGCACTTTTGGTTCTATTTGTTGGAATAAATGGCTGAGTTTAAGAGGGGGGGTGAATTAAACTCTTAAAGATTTTCGAAATTCAAACCCAATTAAGAAAAACCAGATTCAGAATGAAGGTGAAAAACCAGTTTTTATAAGTTCTTGAAATGCTTTTTATCAATGTATCATATATCCAATTCAATTACAAATTAAGATTTCAATTACAGAATGTAAAAGATTAGGGAAAGAAGATCAACACAGAAGATTTATACTAGTTCACCTTTCAACAAAGGCTACATCCAGTTTCCTAAACACTCAAATCCAATCAATTCACTAAAAATCAGTTTTTACATGAACACTACATGAAAAACGAAAATCAGAAAAACTGCACTAGATCTTGAACCCTACAAGACCTTTAAACTCTTGTAAAACCCTATTACAAGAACTACTTAATCACCCTGATTAAGAGACGCAAACGCAGCTAATCAAACACAAAAGATTGGATTGAATTCACCTGGAAATTCAGTCCTAGACTGAAAAACAGAGCACGCAACAGTGGAAAAAACAGAGTATGATTTCTTTGCAAGATTCCCTATTCAATTCGTTCTTGGACTTCTTGGAGTGATTCGTAAATTGATTTAGAGTATATGTAAAACGTTCTTGCACAGTGGGTTGCTCTGAAAATGATTCGTCAATGAGTTCTTTGAATTTTAAAGTATTTATAGAAAAGCTGTTCCAGTGAATTAAAACTGATTCTGATGAAAACAGTCGGTTGAAAACGCGATTTAACTGGTTGTTTTCATTAAAAGGAATTTTCCAGAGAGCACCCCTTTTCTGAAACTTGAAAACAGTCAGTTGAAAACACGATTTAACTAGCTATTCCAGAAAACTGGAATTTCTTAACAAAGGCTCCAAAATTTCAACTGGTTTAAATTCAGAAAAACAGCTAGCTAAAATTTGCCAAAAAACAAAGATTTGAAACTGAAGAACAGTTTAACTGATTGAAATCATATTTTTAATCAGTTAAAAAACAGTTAATACCTTTGAAAACATTTTAAAACCTTTTAAAACATTTCAAATCATTTTAAAACCCAAGATTAAGTCCAAGATTAATTGAAATGGATCTTACCACACATCCTAAGACACTCTAATCCTGAGACATGATCTTCATTCTTCAAGCACCATCATCTTCATCATCAAAGGTGGTTGGAGACATCAAATCCACTTGAAACCAAGTCTTCAAGTCCAACACTATTCAGTTGTTGAAGTGGTAGAGTACCTTGCATTTGTGAAACTGGTTTGGAAAATAGGGCTTGTCTTTTACAAAATTGGTGTGACATTAGTTTGCTGTTATTTTTAAAATTG
Source organism: Lablab purpureus (assembly GCA_030347555.1). Lineage (NCBI taxonomy): Eukaryota > Viridiplantae > Streptophyta > Magnoliopsida > Fabales > Fabaceae > Lablab > Lablab purpureus. The sequence goes on along the minus strand of CM059261.1, from coordinate 7,895,080 downwards.
AATGATTTCTTGAGCTAGAATGAAAAGTGTTCGATTGATGCTTTGTAAGTGGTATTCCTTGTTTTGACTGACTGAGATGTGTAGATGAAATACCATGTGCTGCATAATGTAAGTTGTGTTGAATGTATCATATAAGTGAGTGTGGAAATGAACTTGTGGATTAATGTCTTTATGTTGAGTTCATTGAATTGAAAGTTCTAAGATGAGTAAAATATGGAATTGAGCCACCAATTGAGAATAGCATGGGAGGGAAGTTTTCCCCACATTACTGCATGTTTTGATACTTTATTGAATATGTATGAACTGTTGGATGGTTGTATTAGGTACCCAAAATTGAGAGGATACTCAGTTTTAGGGGAGGTGTTGCTCAATTTCGAACAGCACTCACTCAAGCGAGCCCCGTCTCGCTCAAGCGAGACCTCCCAATGCTCCAGACCCTGCCCTCGGGTTTGTTTTCGCTCAGGCGAGAATGACCTCGCCCAAGCGAGTGTCCCCTGTTTGTTGACTGTAAATTCTTATAAATTATGAGATATGTTGAGTAGTGGATTGATTTAATATGATTTTACATGAATGTTCTAAGTATGAGATGATGTCTATGATGCATATGAGTGTGATGTTGATTATTGGCAGTAAGACCAGTGTGATGAGTACCTGGCACTAAGGCCAATGTAATGATGAGAGCAAAGGATGAATAGAGAAAATGTTGAGGAATGATATGTTTGTATGCAATAAATGTAGTGTATGTATGATTTGGGATATCTGAAGGGAATAATCCAGACTTCACTAGTGGTTAGAGTCAGATAGACACTAACACTAGTTGTGAGAAGTCGATGGATACGGAATTAGGATCACCCTCGGGAAGGGTCTAAGTTCTGTTACCCTGACATCCATGGGTCTGGATGGGGATGTAACTCCATGTGATGATTCAGGTGTTAGTTCCTGAGTTTAGGGTTTAGGGTTTAGGTTTTAAAAAACAACATTTGTTTTCCCATTAACCTCTTTAGAGATGACATCCAACTTTATCTTTTTTCCATTTTTTTCTAAAACTCAGTTCCAATGTCGGTGAGTACTACCATGACATCTGCATAAACAATGACTTCATTGAACTACATAAATGTAATTGACTTCATATGAATTTGCATGAATCACAATTTGTACTCATTTCTAAATTTTAATGTTTTTTCAATATCTTAAAGGAAAAATCATCCTCTATTGAGTGCAAACTATTTGCATCATCTCTTTGAAGTGGAATCACTTTCAGATCTTTGCTTATAACAATGTCAACGCTCAAGTCAACATTTTGGAACCTAAATCATTGGATACATTTGAAGACTTAGTTAATAAACCCTCTTAAATCACATGAAATAAGACTATACAAACTTTGTTATGATTTAGAAAAAAGTAGTTTTCACTCGAAAAAATAACTATGCAATGCAAACACATGAAGTATCATTAATTGAATGCTTTCTTTTGTAGAATTGAGTTTTTCCATAATATACATCCTTCAAACAAACACCATTAATATTCATAACAAAGTGAATGTGAATGACAAGGATACAAAGTTACCTATATAAAAGAATGATGTATTTATCATTGACATCATCAATGAATCAATAATCAATAATCAATAAAATAAATAAAACTCGAGTGAAAACTACTTTTTTCTAAATCATAACAAAGTTTGTATAGTCTTATTTCATGTGATTTAACAGGGTTTATTAACTAAGTCTTTAAATGTATCCAATGATTTAGGTTCCAAAATGTTGACTTGAGCGTTGACATTGTTATAAGCAAAGATCTGAAAGTGATTCCACTTCAAAGAGATGATGCAAATAGTTTGCACTCAATAGAGGATGATTTTTCCTTTAAGATATTGAAAAAACATTAAAATTTAGAAATGAGTACAAATTGTGATGCATGCAAATTCATGTGAAGTCAATTACATTTATGTAGTTCAATGAAGTCATTGTTTATGCAGATGTCATGGTAGTACTCACCGACATTGGAACTGAGTTTTAGAAAAAAAATGGAAAAAAGATAAAGTTGGATGTCATCTCTAAAGAGGTTAATGGGAAAACAAATGTTGTTTTTTAAAACCTAAACCCTAAACCCTAAACTCAGGAACTATATGTTGAGTGGACTTTTCTCTCTCCTCAAAGACTCTTCTCTTCATCACCTCACCTCACCCAACACATTCCTCTTCCTCACCATTTTTCTCTATTGTCAACCACTTTCCTCATACCTCTCCCTACACGCTACCTCTCCCTACTCTCTCAGCTTTATCCTTTCTCTGACCATGTGCTCAGCTTTTGTCTCTCATACAATTATCTAAGATTTCACTTCTCATGTCTTCCATTGAGGACTCTTGGGTTTGCTCTCGATTTTGTGCATATTTTTACCTAGAAATAGCGTTTGCAACATTTGTCGCGTTGATTCTTAGTTCTGGTAAGGTCAAAATCTTCAAAGAGGAAAGACATGGTAAGGTAATCTTTTAACATCGAGCTAGGTTTTTGTTGTTAATATCTTAATAATTTTTTGGATTTATTCTTTTAATATATGATTTTTCTGGTTTGCGATTCCAACTAGATTTTTTTTCTTAGTAACTTTTACTCAATCAAAGTGGTGAGTTTGGTGAGTTTTCTTTTCTAATATTAGTTTTTTTATATCTTAAAATAGTGATTCATAATTGATTTGTATTTATTTATTTTTATCTTGGTGAAAATGTGTTTTTTGTTCTTTGCAACCTTTTATTCATGATATTGGAACTGTCATTTGTTGTAACTTTTGCCTAAAAGAGGTAACATTTGATTTCAAATTTGAAACTTGAAAATCCCGCACATTTGCGAGGGTGTGCCTTCAATCTGGATGATATATAACCCACATTATTTGTTTCATTTGCGAGGGTTATGTACTTTGTTTCATTGTTAGTTTCACTCGAGGGATCCCACATTAGACATGGAAGAATCAAACAAATATGGCATGATTGCTCATGTGAATGCTGAAAAGGATCATTGACCAATATTGGTGAGGATGATAAAAGTTTCCATTTTCTTTGCAGATTGTTCTTCAAGATAAAGAGGTTCATCCTTTAAACTATTTAGTGTTTGAACAATAAGCTACTGGCCCAATCCTTCTAAGTATCTGATATGGTCCAATGAACTTAGGAGTCAACTTTCTTGACTTCATGACTCTGCCCACACTAGTCATGGGTGTAGCCCTTAGAAATACATGCTCCCCTACTTCAAATTCCAAAGGCCTTCTTCTTCTATCCGCATAAGACTTTTGACGACTCTGAGAAGTCCTCTTCCTCTCCTGAATCATCCTGACTTTCTCAGTGGTCTGCTGAAGTAACTCGGGTCCCACTAAGGTCTTTTCACCATCTTGGTACCAACACAAAGGAATCCTACATTTTCTCCCATACAAAGCCTCAAAAGGCGCCATTCCAACACTAGAGTGGAAACTATTATTATAAGTGAACTCCACTAAGGGCATTACCTCATCCCAACTACCAAGGTGATCTAGCACGCATGTTCTCAATAAGTCCTCAAGAGTCTGAATTGTCCTCTCAGACTGACCATCTATCTGGGGATGGTAAGCGGTGCTCAAATTCAGTGTGGTACCCAAAGCTGCCTGCAAGGTCTGCCAGAAACGGGAAGTGAATCTAGAGTCTCGGTCTGATACTATGCTGGAAGGAATGCCACGAAGTCTCACGATCTCTCTAATATATAGTTGTGCAAGGCGATCCATGGAGATCCTCAAATTCACCGGCAGAAAGTGTGCACTCTTGGTTAATCGATCCACAATAACCCACACAGAGTCATGTCCTCTGACTGTCCGTGGCAAGTGGGTGACAAAATCCATGGCTATACTATCCCACTTCCACTCCGGGATTTCCAACTGCTGAAGCACACCACCAGGCCTCTGATGCTCAACCTTTGCTTTCTGGAAAGTTAAACAGCTAGCCACATACTCAGATATCTCCTTCTTCATGCCAGGCCACCAGAAAGACTTGATACATTTTTGTCATACCAGGGTGTAGACTAAGCCTACTCTTGTGCCCTTCATCCAAAATTACTTTCTTTAGCTCTATATCAGCCGGAACACAAATTCTCTTTTTGAATCTCAGTAGGCCATCAGCCTCTACTGAGAACTCTGAATGTTGACCCTCCTTGAGACTACTCATGATTCTCACCAATTGGCCATCATTCTCTTGCCTCTCTTTGATTCTCCCAAAGAAATCATTGGTAATCATCAACTTACAGCATCTGACACACTCTGGAGAAAACTCTACACTGAGGTTGAGGTCCCTGAACTGTTCAATTAGCTCAAGTTCCTTCACCATCAATGCAGAAATGCCAATAGCCTTTCTGCTCAAAGCATCAGCCACCACATTGGCTTTTCCCGGATGGTACATCAACTGGAAATCGTAGTCCTTCAGAAACTCCATCCATCTTCTTTGCCTCATATTCAGCTCCTTCTGATCAAAGAGGTATTTCAAACTCTTATGATCACTGAATACATCAAACTTTGCCCCAAATAAATAATGTCTTCAGATCTTCAGTGCAAACACCACAGCTGTTAATTCTAAGTCATGAGTGGGGTAGTTCTTCTCATGATTCTTCAATTGTCTGGAAGCATAAGCTACCACTTTTTTATCCTGCATCAACACACAACCCAATCCTAAGAGAGATGCATCACAGAATACTTCAAAGGGGTCCTTTGGGTTAGGAATAATCAAGATGGGTAAACTGGTCAATCTTTCTTTCAATTCCATGAAGCTGCTTTCACACTTATCTGTCCAAGCAAAAGGCTGGTCTTTTCTAGTAAACCTTGTCAAAGGGGCCACTATTCTTGAAAATCCCTCTATAAACCTCCGATAGTACCCAGCCAAACCCACAAACTCCTTATCTCTGATACTGATTTGGGACGCTCCCATTGCAACACTGCCTCCACCTTGGAGGGATCTACAGCAATACCTGCAGCTGAAATAACATGCCCCAAGAATTTCACCTCGTTCAACCAAAACTCACACTTAGATAACTTTGCATACAGCTTCTTCTCCCTTAGTATGCCCAAAATTACTCTCAAGTGCTCCTCATGCTCTTCAGCACTATGCGAGTAGATGAGGATGTCATCAATGAAAACTACCACAAACTTATCTAGGAAAGGCCTGAAAATCCTATTCATGTAGTCCATGAAGACGGCTGGTGCATTAGTCACTCCAAAAGGCATCACTACATACTCATAGTGACCATACCGAGACCTGAAGGCTGTCTTCTGAACATCTTCAGCCTTCACCAAAATCTGATGGTATCCGGATCGCAAGTCTATCTTGGAAAAGACAACTGCCCCATGGAGTTGATCCATCAAATCATCAATCCTTGGAAGAGGATATTTGTTTTTAATAGTCAGCTTATTTAGCTGTCTATAGTCTATGCACAATCTGGAACCTCCATCTTTCTTCTTCACCAATAATACTGGTGCGCCCCAGGGAGACACACTAGGCCTTATGAACTGCCTATCCAAAAGGTCCTCTATCTGTTTCTTTAGCTCACTCAACTCAGCTGGGGCCATTCTGTTTGGTGCCATAGAAACTGGTCCTGCTCCTGGCACTAGGTCAATGGAGAATTCCACTTCTCTCTTTGGGGGCAACCCCGGTATTTCTTCAGGAAATACGTCTGCAAACTCCTTAACCACTGGTATCTCTACTCCCTGACTCTCTTCTACCTCCATCTGAGTCAGGACCATGAAACATTGAGCTCCTCCTACCAAATCCTTCCAAGCTTGTTGAGCTGAAATAATTTCCACTTCCTCCGAACTTGGGAAGATCAACTTCTTCAAACCATAATCTATAAGAACTCTGTTGGCCGACAACCAATCCATTCCTAGAATTACATCTAGGTCCTTCAAAGGTAAACAAATCAAGTTCACCTTTGACTTATGCCCCTCAACAATCACGGAACAAACTATGCATACCCTAGATGCAATCACCAAGCTTGTTGTTGGTGTAGAAACATGCAAATCTAGCAAGAGATCTTGAACTGGCAACTACAGTCCTTCTACACACACATCTGACACAAAAGAGTGTGTCGCCCCAGAATCAAACAAGACATGCAAAACATTACCAGCTATAGAGCATGCACCTCGAACCAAACGATCTGACTGAGATGCCTCTGCCCCAGTAATAGCAAATACTCTGCCAGCTGCCCTTGGCCTGGCTCCCCTATCAGTCTGAATTGGCTGAGAAGCTCTAATGGGAGTAGCTCCTCTCCCATTTCTACATTGCCTGGACACATGCCCTATCTGGCCACAGGTGAAACACCTCCTAACATCTGGACCTGCATTACACAGATGGGACAAGTGTGGTCCTCCACACCTGTAGCACCGCATCCCAAGGGGGCGAGGTTGAATTGGACCACTGTCCCTTGCTGGATGAAAGCGGGTATAAGGGGTCTTCTGCTCCCTTCCACTTCTGCCACTGGCTGGCCCACCCACCTGAAGTCTTGCTGCTTTGGTATTATCTGCTACCAGTCTCTCTGCAGTCTTGGCTCTTTCCACCAATAGAGAGAAGTCTGTGACATACATGGGCACCACTATGACTTTCAGCTCTGGTCTCAATCCTTCTTCAAATTTACTGCACAACCATGCTTCAGTGCAACTCTGGGAGTAATATCTGGATAGGTGCTCAAAACGGGAAGCATATTCATTCACTGAAAGACTGCCCTGCTCCAATCTCATGAACTCAGTCTCCTTTGCAAATCTGGCACTGGTTGGGAAGTACTTAGTCAAAAACTTTTTCTTAAAGTCATCCCACTTCAAAATTTCCTCCTTGTTGGCCTGAATCTTCTTCAATCCCTACCACCAGAACTCTGCTTCTCCTTCCAGTAAGTAAGTAGCAAAGTTCACTTTCTTTTCCTCAGGACACTCTGAAACATAAAAAATCTTCTCTATCCTCTCCATCCAGGTATTTGCTTCATCTAGAGTGGAGGTCCCTGCAAACTTTGGTGGTCCATATTTCAGAAAGTCTGCTAATAAGGCTTGCGCCTGAGGCTGGCTAGAAGAGGCTGCAGTTTGAGGGTTTGTAGTTGCTACTGTGGCTGCCAAGGTAGCTTCTCGAGAGGCTTGAAGCTCTTGCATAACAGCCTGATGCTGCTGGGCCATGGCAGCCCCTTGCTGCTGCATGGTGGAAGCCATAACCTCTATGGCTCTAAGCATCTGGTTCAAATCTGGTGGACGAGGAGGAGAAGGTCGGGGTGGCATCCTAAACGACATAATGAATAATTGTTAAGATATCCATTACTTAACACAAAATCCATGAGATGTTCTAACTCTTAACAACGAAGCAAGCCCTAACCTAAGGTTACCCTAAAGAACTAACAGCTCTGATACCATAACTGTAACATCCCAAAATAGTAAAAAATTTAAACTAAGAAAAATAAAGTTTTCCACTCATAAGAACAAAGAGTAAAAGGATAAGAAAAAGGCATAGAGTGTACAACCAAGGTTATACATTCATCCCAAGTGGAGTACAATCCATCTAAAAATATATCTGGCTATAGGCAGCCACAAAATACAAAATGTAACCACAGAAAAACAAACAAAATATGAGGCCACTACTCCTTCTTAGCTTTGCTGGCAGAAGCTGTATCCTTCCTGCCATCCGCTCCCGTGTCAAACACGATCATAACATAATCATACAAATAGCACAATACAAAAGAAAGGGTGAGACACATTTCATATCATTCAATATTTACATGTTGAATTACAAGTTCTACAACATACCACACACATAGAATTAGCCTACCAAAGGCCTTTGCATACACAAGCACACACAACTAGACTGACGACTTCCGGAAGACTTGTATGAAGTTAGACCTCAGGAACTAACACCTGAATCATCACATGGAGTTACATCCCCATCCAGACCCATGGATGTCAGGGTAACAAAACTTAGGCTCTTCCCGAGGGTGATCCTAATTCCATCTCCATCGACTTCTCACAACTAGTGTTAGTGTCTATCTGACTCTAACCACTAGTGAAGTTTGGATTATTCCCTTCAGATATCCCAAATCATACATACACTACATTTATTGCATACAAACATATCATTCCACAACATTTTCTCTATTCATCCTTTGCTCTCATCATTACATTGGCCTTAGTGCCAGGTACTCATCACACTAGTCTTACTGCCAATAATCAACATCACACTCATATGCATCATAGACATCATCTCATACTTAGAACATTCATGTAAAATCATATTAAATCAATCCACTACTCAACATATCTCATAATTTATAAGAATTTACAGTCAACAAACAGGGGACACTCGCTTGGGCGAGGTCATTCTCGCCTGAGCGAAAACAAACCCGAGGGCAGGGTCTGGAGCATTGGGAGGTCTTGCTTGAGTGAGATGGGGCTCGCTTGAGCGAGTGCTGCTCGAAATTGAACAACACCTCCCCTAAAACTGAGTATCCTCTCAATTTTGGGTACCTAATACAACCATCCAACAGTTCATACATATTCAATAAAGTATCAAAACATGCAGTAATGTGGGGAAAACTTCCCTCCCATGCTATTCTCAATTGGTGGCTCAATTCCATATTTTACTCATCTTAGAACTTTCAATTCAATGAACTCAACATAAAGACATTAATCCACAAGTTCATTTCCACACTCACTTATACGATACATTCAACACAACTTACATTATGCAGCACATGGTATTTCATCTACACTTCTCAGTTAGTCAAAACAAGGAATACCACTTACAAAGCATCAATCGAACACTTTTCATTGTAGCTCAAGAAATCATTCAATTTTAAAAATAACAGCAAACTAATGTCACACCAATTTTGTAAAAGACAAGCCCTATTTTCCAAACCAGTTTCACAAATGTAAGGTACTCTACCACTTCAACAACTGAATAGAACCAAAAGTGCTCCCCCTCCTTACCTGAAAATCCAAGCTTCTCCTAAAGCACCCAAACGTTTTTCCTCTTCAAAGAGCACTTGCAACTAACACAAAAGGGGACCTAAACGACGAATAAAATACACCATTATGATCAAGAAACATCAAGGAACACAAAGGAACTCCAAGAAACCCAAAATGACCAAGAATCGATCTTCAAATCAAAAATCCCCAAATTGGAACCCTAAAAGTGCGTGAAGAAGAAAACTTACCATAATCAAAAATCTAATCGACCAATCCTCTACTGTTCTTCGCCACGAGTCCAACGGTGGTCTCCGTTCTTCAATCAGCCAAGAATCGAGTGAGAAGCAGAGGAGAGAAGTCAGAGAAGGAAGGGTTTAGAGAGAGAGAGAGCTTGAGGAGAGAGAAAGTGTTTTTAAGGAATGAAGAACGAAAAGTGTTTTTATTAGTTTCAAAAGCAGGGGACCCATCCCTCTGTGTTCTTCATTACTTTAACCTTACCTCTCTACTCAGCTTTCATTTCTCTGGGTCCTTACATGCTTAATTTTTACTAAAGTTTTGTATTTCAAAAATACTTATACGAGTTAGCGAGGAGTGACTACGATTCGAAAGAATACTTCTAGTAGTTTGCAATAATATTAGTTTGCTAGTGGAACTTAACCTAGTTTGTGGTTTCAGATGAACCAATATAAAAACTTGAGTATTCTGTTTTCCTTCTTATCTCTTTCAATTCCATATTATTGATTTATCTAGCTTTAAAAAGGGGAGATTTTAACTCAACAATCTTTGTTTGCGGAAATAGTTTTTGAGCAACAGATCTTGTTTGTCTCTTGATCCAATCTATCGTTTGATGAACCTTGTTTCTTCAGACGATATTCAAAAAACTGTATTCAACCCTCCCTTCTTGTGTGTTTCTCCTATTTTTCACATGTTTGTATAAATGTGTTAATATTGTGTAGAGAAATAATTGAAAAAATCCTAATTAAGAGTTGGATGAATTTTTTACTACAATTTTGTACTTTGTTTTCGGAAAAATTAATTTTTACTTCATATATTATAATTTTAAATATATATTTGTAAAAATATAATACAAAGAATATTACTTACAACCCATAAATGTTAAAATTATTTTTATGAAATTAAACAAAATATTTATATTTAACTTATTATAATGAATATTTTAAAAAATAAATTGGAAGAAAATATTAAAATAATTTTTATATTAATATATTTTTAATTATTTATAAAAACTAATAATTCATTTTATTATTATTATCTTCTAAAATTAGTGCAAAAAATAATTTTAGTAAATAATTATATATTTTTATTAATCAAAAAGAATTTAAGATTTTATTTTACAAACATAAATAATTTTAATGTATATATTTAAAAATAAAATTATACAATAAATATATTATAGTTTTATAAAAAAATTGAAATAAATATTTTATCTTTAATCACATTAACATATTAATATAAGAAAATCAATAAAGATATTAATCGAAGTATATAAATATTTTACTTTATTTATTAAAAAAAATTTAAACATTCAAAGAATCATTTTATTATTAATATATATTATTATGAGAATTAAAAATTAATTACTCATAATTAAAATCTACCAGCAGATGTTGATATGAAAAATTATTTCATTGTTAATATATATTATTATAAGATGAAAAAAAATTAATTTAAGAAATTTCAAGAATTATTATTTTAAAAAAGTTATTTTTCTAATTTATTACTATTATTTTAAAAACTACGTAATAATATTTACTATCAAATGATTTTATTAAGTTTTTATAGTATTTTGATATTAAAGTCAAACTTATGCTTTAGAATGTATATGACCATATTTAGAATGTATATCACTAAATTCAAACAATCCACATCTCATTACCTTTAAATCTTATTATAACGTGCTAAATCAATACAAATACAAACGTTTACATAAATAAATAAATAAAGACATGTGAATCACAAATGATAACTTATTAACCATGAACTTATTTTTTAAGCACAAATTAGTTTGCAAACACTAGAATCTAAACAAGTTGGAGATAAATAATGAATCTTATAATAGAATTTGTTGTTTCATATTTTTCCTTTCATATAAGTAGTTTTGAATAAACCTGCTGATCGATGCCGTACTCAGTCAAATAAAAACAATTAAATGCAGTACTAGAAATGACTCCTAGGTCGTCTCTCAAGGACCAATTCTCACTGTCAAAGGATTGAACATGCAATGGGGGGTTTTTTTTTTGGACAGATAACAGGGGTTAATAGAACACAGCAGACAAACAACAAATTAATTGCAGTAATTAAAATAGGCAAGACTCTTGAACACAATGCATCTCTGACATCCTTGGCTCACAACAGATTATCAGTCCGTTTTAATCCTTGTTCGGTCTAGATTAACTAACTAAGCGAAAGTTAATCCGAGACTTCCCTACACGAATTAAGCAAACGTGAACCTTGTAAGGTTTCCTTCTGCAGGATTAAGCATCCTCCAGAACAGAGACTTCACAGAGGAGAATCAAACATACGAAGCCATAAAACGCATAGAACCTCCATCAGTGAGTGCAACATGCCCAAGAGCCCCACCCTGGGGTTTTAGCCTTCCATTAACTCAGAAAACAGAAAATGCATTGCAAAGAAATCAGAAAATGGGAATGTAATTGCAAAACAGAAAACACGAATAGAAAATGGAAATGGAAATGAAAATGCAACAAAAAAACGGAAATCAGTGGAGAACAGAAAAATGCAGAAACGCAAATTGGAATGAAGAACAAAACTGGAATGAAGAACAAAACTGGAATTGTGGAACAGTAAACGAATTCCATTTGAAAACCAAAAACATAATGTAAACTCCTCTCTCTAGCTGAAAGGAAGAAAACGTAAAAGGTCCCTAAATTCCTACTGCTCCGGCCCCCCTCAGCTGCCCTCTCACTTATGCACGGGCACGAAAACCTAGACCCATTGGGCCCAAAAACCAAAAAAAAACAAATCTGGTCCAAGTTGTGACGTGGCAGCTGACATGGCAGTGGTGACATAGCAGCTCCTCTTGAAGTCAATGAATTAATTCCAAGCCCAAAATAATTTTAAACTGCCCTGAAAATAAAAATTGGAATAATTAAACTTAGAAAATTCAAATTAATTAAAATATGAATTTCTGGTCCAATTATAGCCCTAATAGAAATTAGTACAAAATATAAACAATTAAGCACAATTCAGATATGAAAACAAGTACAGAAAGGTAAGGAAATAAGGGAAAATAATGACTCATCACCTACAAAAACAATTAATGATGAATGAGAATGTATTGTTGTATAATTTTATATTTTCGTTGTATTGATACTTTAATTTGTTTGCTTGTAATGCATGTTACTTTGCAAAACACAAAAAAAAGTATTTTTTTCTCTTATCAATACCAAGTCTTTAAATCTTAGTAAAATACCTTCTTTATTTTTACTTTTATTTTTTCAGGAAATTTGTTACACCCATATGATTAAAGATAAAACATATCCTAAGTTTCTACAACAATAAAATCATTGAATATAAATTAATTTAAAAATAAAAAATAATTAGTTATTATAGTGACTAAATTAGAAACTACTTTATAAACTAAAAATTATTGATATCTAAAATGATTTTTATTGTAGTGGAAACTATATTTTTTTAGCTATTGATCTTAAAATATTATGAAATTGGTTTTTATATAATGGTGGCTAAATTGGTTTCTAAATTAGAATCTAAATTTGTTTCTAACATTAGTTATAAAGGTTTTAGCCACTTACTAAATTAGACTTTACATTAGTCACTATAAAATGATTGGTAGAAGCAAATTTTTTTTAGTATTCGAGTCTCAAGAATTGCATCCAAAATAATAAAAAATAGAATTTGCATTCATCTTATTCAAAAAGAATGAGTTCGTCATCTACTCGCTCTCCCTCCAAGTAAGTCTACATCAGAGTTACGTATGATTGATGAGTTAATCATCTTTATTTTTCATTTTTTAATTATTTAGAATTTCAACTTTCTTAGAAGAATAAAATAATATTTTAATTAAAGCTGATATTTAGTTTCTTTTTAATAATAATCACTACAAGAAAAATCAATAATAACATCGTCCAAAAGTCCATACAAAAGGAAAAAAGCATACGCTACTTCGTTATTAGCGTCGATCTCGCATGTAACGAGCTAAAAGGCTGGAAGCTACATGACTAGCGTCGAGGGGGCTAAGGGGACGCTAATAGTGTTGGACTTGAAGACTTGACTTCATGTTAATTTGATGTCTCCAACCACTTTGATGATGAAGATGACGATGTTTGAAGAATGAAAATTTTATCTTAGTGTTAGAGTGTCTTAGGTTTTGGGGTAAGATGCATCTCATTCAATCTTGGACTTAATCTTTTTTTTAAAATGTTTTGAAATGTTTTCAAGAAGTTTTAACTATTTTCAACTGATTAAAAATATGTTTTCAATTAGTTAAAATGTTCTTAGTTTGATTGTTAAGTCAATCTTAAACATTTTAACCAAGTGGTATGAATTTTAATATTACATTGACAAGGTCTTATGGTCCAGTACACTATCAGAAAACTTCTCACTATATTTATATAATTTTTAATATTACATTGCTCACTAACTTAACCGTTAGCGCGCAGTTGGGCATCGTAACCCAGCTTCCGGTTCATCGTTGCGCCTTACGGATTTACTCACCCGTTGACTCGCACACATGTCAGACTCCTTGGTCCGTGTTTCAAGAAGGGCCGAATGGGGAGCCCACAGGTCGGTGCCCGGAGCGAGCACGTGCCGAGACACGCCATAAGGCGCGCGCTGCCGTCCACAATCGCAACGATGATGTCTCCACGAGCATTTC
>CM059261.1:7858767-7868767 GCA_030347555.1 Lablab purpureus | reverse complement strand
CCTTCTCCAATCGGGATCGATCGAAGACCACCTGCTCCAGCCGGAATCGACCAAAGACTCGACACAAATGTGTGTTGTGCGTGCATCCCCCCAGTAAACCGAGGAAAGAGCCCTTCTCACTAGCGTGATTCGTCAACCGTCTCAGTTGCCAACTAGCTACTAGAAGTCCTAAATAACCCGAGGGAACAAATAAGACAACTTTCACTTGTTAACACCATCGACATAGAACTCACCACAAAGTGAACTCCAAGACCACCCTCTCCGATCGGGATCGATCGAAGAGCACCCTCTCCGACCGGGATCGGTCGAAGACCCCGCACAGATGTGTGTTTGGCACGTCCCCCCTCAAAAAACCAAGGAAAGAACCCTACTCACTAATATGGCAAGCCTAGCGCGTTGCTAGCTGGCAAAGTCTACTTGGAAGTCCTAAGAAATCCGAGGCAACAAATAGGACCCGTTTCGACAATGCTAGCACCGTCCACGCTAAACAAGCCATAAAAGTGATAACCCACATTTTTTTCCGAGGCATGGGTCTAGACCCACTGACCTGCCGCGTTCTTTCGGCCGGGCCGGCGATTTTCGACCATGGTACGAGCGACCACTGTCACGATAGAGTATGCTCCACACACCACAAGGCGCATGGAAACATAGGGGAGGGGGCCTCGTGACACTTCCCTCCAAGACCGACCATATGGGCGTGGCCAGGCTTGGGGAGCACTCCCCCCCTATAATAGGCTAATACGTAAAAGTCAAATTTGTACAAGTAGATACACTTTTTTTTATCAAACATAAGTCCATAACTGGACCTAGAGACCGAATTTGGACGAGAGTTTTTGCAGGCATCCTCATAAAAATGATATCTCCTTGTTCCCCGAATTTCATAATTTTTTATGAAGGGGAAGTATTTTTTTATTTTTCAAAGACCCGAAAATCGTAAAATCGGGAAAAATGGAAAAACGTATCTAGGGGTCTAATTTTGAAGTGATTTTTTGCAGTCCATGCCACAATAATATATCCAAAGTGCCCACCAAATTTCATTGTTATTGGACATGGCATTGAATTTTCACGAATTGTTCTTGAAATGGACAAACTTGGTAAACTTGAGAACAAATCAAGATGACATGGTTTTGTCCCCAAACCCTCCTCCATGCCATAGGGGGCCATTTGGAGTTGTTTTCCATCAATATTTCCCCAAATCCCTCCGGTGCCAAAATTTGAGTCACGGCACACAAGTCGGCATGTGCCGTGGTGCACAAAAATGACCCACCGATTCAAGTCCACCAAGATGGTTTGGTTTTGCTCCAAAACCTTTTTCCATGCCTTAGGGAACCATTTGGAGTTGATTGCCATCAATTTTTCCCAAAACCGCTCTGGTGCAAAAATTTGAGTCACGGCACACAAACCGGCATGTGCCGTGGTGCACAAAATGACCCACCGAGTCAAGTCAAGTCCACCAAGATGGTTTGGTTTTTCTCCAAAACCTTTTTCCATGCCTTAGGGAACAATTTGGAGTTGATTGCCATCAATTTTTCCCAAAACTGCTCCGATGCAAAAATTTGAGTCACGGCACACAAGCCGGCATGTGCCGTGGTGCACCACAAAAGTAACCCACCGAGTCAACTCCACCAAGATGGTTTGGTTTTGCCCCAAAACCTTCCCCCATGTCTTAGGGAACCATTTGGAGTTGATTTGCATCAACGTTTCCCAAAATCGCTCCGGTGCAAAAGTTGAGTCACGGCACACAAGCCGGCATGTGCCGTGGTGCACCACAAAAATAACCCACCTAGTCAACTCCACCAAGATGGTTTGGTTTTGCCCCAAAACCTTCCCTCATGCCTTAGGGAACCATTTGGAGTTGATTTGCATCAATTTTTCCCAAAACCGCTCCGGTGCAAAATTTGAGTCACGGCACACAAGCCGGCGTGTGCCGTGGTGCACCACAAAAATGTCCCACCGAGTCAACTCCACCAACATGGTTTGGTTTTGCCCCAAAACCTTCCCCCATGCCTTAGGGAACCATTTGGAGTTGATTTGCATCAATGTTTCCCAAAACCGCTCAGGTGCATAATTTCAGTCACGACACACAAGCCAGCATGTGCCGTGCTGCATCACAAAAATAACCCACCGAGTGAACTCCACCAACATGGTTTGGTTTTGCCCCAAAACCTTCCCCCATGCCTTAGGGAACCATTTGGAGTTGATTTGCACCAATGTTTCCCAAAACCGCTCCGGTTCAAAATTTGAGTCGCAGCACAGAAGCAGGCATGTGCCGTGGTGCACCACAAAAATAACCCACCGAGTCAACTCCACCAACTTGGTTTGGTTTTGCCCCAAAACCTTCCCCCATGCCTTAGGGAACCATTTGGAGTTGATTTGCATCAATGTTTCCCAAAACCGCTCCGGTGCAAAATTTGAGTCACGACACACAGGCGGCATGTGCTAGTGGTGCACCACAAAAATAACCCACCGAGTCAACTCCACCAAGATGGTTTGGTTTTGCCCCAAAACTTTCCCTCATGCCTTAGGGAACTATTTGGAGTTGATTTGCATCAATTTTTCCCAAAATCGCTCCGGTGCAAAATTTCAGTCACGACACACAAGCCGGCATGTGACGTGGTGCACCACAAAAATAACCCACCGAGTCAACTCCACCAAGATGGTTTGGTTTTGCCCCAAAAACTTCCCACATGCCTTAGGGAACCATTTGAAGTTCATTGCCATCAATGTTTCCCAAAACCGGTCCGGTGCAAAATTTGAGTCACGGCACACAAGCCATCATCATGATGCACCAAAAATGGTTGGTGCAAGTGTGGGTAGGAGACCAAATCGTTACAGCCTCTTTTTAATATAAACTATATAAATTTTTGACCCTGGGGCGTATCAAATTGGTGGAAAGGATATGAAATTGGAGGAGAATTCATTGGGGAGGGACGAATCAAAGCGACAAGGGCTGAATCTCAGTGGATCGTGGCAGCAAGGCCACTCTGCCACTTACAATACCCTGTCACTTATTTAAGTCGTCTGCAAAGGATTCTGTTGGACTTGAAGACTTGGTTTCAAGTGAATTTGATGTCTCCAACCACCTTTAATGATGAAGATGTTGGTGCTTGAAGAATGAAGATCTTGTCTTAGGATTAGAGAGTCTTAGGTTGTGTGGTATGATGCATTTCAATCTATCTTGATCTTAGTCTTGGAGTTTAAAATGTTTTGAAATGTTTTAAAAGGTTTTAAAATGATTTCAAAGGTTTAAGCTGTTTTTAAGCTGGTTAAAAATCTGATTTCAACTAGTTAAGCTGTTCTTCATTTTCAAAGCTTTGTATTTGGAAAATTTCAATGATTATTTTCGAAATTTAAACCGGTTAAAATCACGGTAGCTTTGTTTCGGGAATTTCGAGTCATCCGGAATAGCTAGTTAAAGCGAGATTTCAAGCGATTGTTTTCAAGTTTCGATAAAGCAGGTGCTCCTTTGGAAAATTGGTTTTTAATGAAAACAACCAGAGCTAAAGCAGCGTTTCAGCAGGCTATTTCTG
The DNA here is from genome assembly GCA_030347555.1 of Lablab purpureus. NCBI lineage: Eukaryota > Viridiplantae > Streptophyta > Magnoliopsida > Fabales > Fabaceae > Lablab > Lablab purpureus. Next base: position 7,865,237 of record CM059261.1, on the reverse strand, counting down.
CGAGAATCGGTTTTAACGAGTTTTCTATATATATCTTGAAACTCAAAGAACTAATAGACGAAACCTTTTCTAAAAGACCCATTAAGCAAGAACATTCCTAATACACTCTAAAACATTTTGCAAATCACTCCAAGACGATCAAGATTCATTTGAGTGCGAATCAAATCAAGAATTGCATGCTCTATTTTTACATTCTTCTTTGGTGCTCTGTTTTCGTTTACGCATTGAATTTCCAGGTGAATTCAATCCAATTCTTTGTGTGTTTGTTAGCTGCGTGTTTGTATCTTAATCGGGGTGATTAAGAGATCTTGTAATAGGGTTTTACAGGTGTTTAGAAGTCTTGTAGGGTTCAAGACTTGGTGCGGCTTTACGGTTTCGGTTTTGCATGTAGTGTTCATGTAAAAGCTGGTTTTTAGTGAATTGATTGAATTTGTTTGTTTAGGAAACTGGATGTAGCCTTTGTTGGAAGGTGAACCAGTATAAATCTGCTGTGTTGTTCTTCTTCCCTTTAACTCTTTCCATTCGGTAATTGAAGTTTGAATTGAAATTGAATTTGGTATATGATCAATTGATTAAGAGCATTTCAAGAACCTATAAAAACTGGTTTAAATCTTCAATTCGAATCTGGTTTTTCATAATTGGGCATTGGGTTTCGAAAATCTTTGAAAGTTTAATTCACCCCCTCTTAAACTCGACCATTTATTCCAACAATTGGTATCGGAGCTGGTTCTTGAAAAATATTCAAGTTTTCGAAAAATTTCAAACATGGTGAAGGAAAATTGCCTTTTGCGGAGGGTGCTTCTATAAGCAGGCCACCTATGTTTTACGGGGTAAACTATCCATTTTGGAAAGTGAGAATGAAGATTTTCATTGAATCAATTGATATAGGGATTTGGAATGCTATAGTCAATGGACCGTATATCCCTAAAGAAGAAAAACCATGGGAAAGTTTAAATCTTGATGAACAAAAGAAAGTGCAATATGATTGTAAAGCAAAGAACATCATTACATCGCACTTAATCTTGATGAATTCTTTCGTGTTTCACGGTGTTCCAATGCTAAAGAGATGTGGGAAGTGTTGGAGGTTACTCATGAAGGAACAAGCGATGTTAAGAGAGCAAGAAAGCATACTTTAATCCAAGAGTATGAGATGTTCGGAATGCTTCTGGAGAAACTGTTTCGAGATGTGCAAAGAGGTTTACACACATTATAAACCATCCGATCGGCCTTGGAAAAGTCTTTGAGAAAGAGGAGCTGAACATCAAAGTGCTGAAATGTTTGGATCGAAGTTGGCAACCCAAAGTTACAGACAATTTACGAGATCAAGGACTTGTCAACAATGAGTGTTGCTTTGCACTTTTTGGAAAGCTAAGGGAACATGAGCTAGAGTTGAATAGACTTGCTGAACAAGAAGACAATGATAAGAAAAAGAAAGGGCTTGCCTTGAAGACTTTGGTTCACAAAGAGGAGAATAGTGAGGATGAAGGACATGGAGGAAGTGATGCAGAAAATCTGAACCTCTTAGTTAGAAAGTTCAACAAGTTCTTGAAATACAAGAACAAAGACTACAAGAACAAGAGGTATAATAAAAATCTGATTTAGCTTCTTCTAACTTTACTTGTTTTGGTTGTGGAAAACGAGGGACACATTAAAGTTTGAATGTCCAAACTCACAAAACAAAGAGAGAAATGGAGAAAAGAAGCATGAAAGATCATTCAAAACCAAGAAGGCTTACATAGCATGGGATGAGAATGATATCTCCTCTAGTGACTCTTCAAGTGATGATGAAAGAGCCAATCTTTGTCTTATGGTGATTGTGATACAGACAAGTAGTGTAAGTTCCTCCATTACTCAAAATGGTCTTCCTTATGATCATTGCTGCAAAATTTTCTGGAATTACATGAAGAGGCTAATAAGGTTGCTTGTTCTAACAATAGGCTTAAAGGTATGAACAATTGGCTAGAGAACAAGGTGAAAGAGCTAGAGAAAGAGCTGGAAAATTCAAAAATTGATTTTGAAAATCTGGAAATGATTTACAAAGCTTCAAATTGCAATGATGAACATCTTTGGAAAAATCTGCACAAGCTACGAGAACTTTAGAAAATCAAATTGAGTATTTGAACAAATCTCTAGCTAAATTCACCATGGGAAGAGCCAACTTGGATACACTTTTAGAATTTAAAAATTGTGTAACGAATAAAGCTGGACTTGGATTTAAAAATGGTTTTCAAAAGAAACAACAACCTTATAGAAATTTCTTTTCACATAGAAAACCGTCCAGCATATCATCCATTACTTGCTTCTATTTTATGAACAAGGGACATACTTCAAAATCATGCAAAATCAGAAAATTTGGTGTTCCTAGTGGTCAATTTGTTTGGAAGCCGAAATGTGGTAGAAAGGTTATTAACTTTGTTGGACCCAAATTGATGTGGGTACCAAATTCTCTCCATTGATTGTGTTTTGCAGGTGTTCTTGAAGGCCAAGGAATCATTGTGGTATCTAGACGAGTGGTCGTTCAAGGCACATGTGTGGTGACAAAAGGAAGTTTGTCAAACTCACCTTGAAAAATGGAGGTTTTGTCACCTATGGAGATAATAATAAAGGGAAAATCCTTGGAAGTGGTGATGTTGGTAACATTTCTTCAATCCTCATTGAAAACGTGTTATATGTTGAAGGTTTGAAGCATAATCTTCTTAGTATTAGCCAACTATGTGATAAAGGTTTTAGAATCACTTTTGAATCAAATCATTGCAAGATCCTTGAGAAAAATTCTGATAAAATCTGCATGTTAGGCAAGAGAATTGAAAACATTTATATGTTTGATCTTGATCATATGTGTGCAACTAATCTTACATGTCTCATGTCTAAGGAAGATAGTTCATGGCTTTGGCATAGGAGAGCTGCACATATTAACATGAACCATTTGGAAAAACTGTTTTCAAAAGAACTTGTTTTAGGGTTACCTAAACTGAAATTTGTGAAAGATAAAATCTGTCATGCATGCCAAAAGGGTAAACAAACCAAAGTTTCTTTTAATCTGAAAAATTATGTGTCAACAACAAAACCTTTGGAAGCTACTGCATATGGATTTGTTTGGTCCATCTAGAACAATGAGTATTGGTGGAAACTATTATGCTTTGGTTATTGTTGATGACTATTCTAGGTTTACTTGGACTTTGTTTTTGAAAAATAAAAGTGATGCATTTCATGCTTTTAAGAAACTTGCCAAGGTTTTACAAAATGAAAACAGCTGCGACATAAGTGCTCTTAGAAGTGATCATGGAGGGAATTTGAAAATGAAAAGTTCAATCATTTTTGTGAAAAATATGGGATTAAGCATAACTTTTCAGCACCTAGGACTCCTCAACAAAATGGTGTTGTTGAGAGGAAAAATAGATCACTTGAGGAACTAGCTAGGACAATGCTTAATGAATCAAACATCCCTAAATATTTTTGGGCGGATGCGATAAATACTGCATGTTACATAATAAATAGGGTTTTGATAAGACCTATTTTGAAGAAAACCCCTTATGAATTGTACAAAGGGAGAAAACCCAACATAGCACATCTTAGAGTGTTTGGCTGCAAGTGTTTTGTTTTAAATAATGGCAAAGAAAAACTTGGCAAAATTGAAGCTAAAGGTGATGATGCATTGTTTTTAGGCTATTCTTTACATAGCAAAGCATATAGGATCTTTAACAAGAGATTAGCTATCATTGAGGAATCAATACATGTTGTTTTTATGAGACTAATGTGCAAAATGAAGGTGCGAGTGAGTGGTGCAGGTGCGAGTGAAGAGAACTTAATTGAAGGTGTATCAAGCTGGACATGTAGAAGCCGAAAAAGCTGCTGCAGGTGGTATTTTAAGCTGGTGAAAATAAAAAGAAGCTGACTGAAATCCTGGCACCGGAATTAAATTCTGCAGAGAATGATCTACCTAAAGAATGGAGGGTGCCTCGCAATCTGTCCATTGGAAATGTGATAGGAGATGTTCAAAGAGGTGTTTCTACAAGAAGGTCTATGCATGATACATGTTTAACTGCTGCATTTGTTTCCCAAGTTGAACCTAAATGTGTTGATGATGCTTTATTGGATGAAAACTGGATTTTGGCAATGCAAGATGAGCTCGAACCAATTTAAAAGGAATGAGGTTTGGGAACTAGTCCCTTGCACACCTAACATGAATATAATTGGCACAAAGTGGGTGTTTAAAAATAAAATGAATGATCAAGGAGTAATAACTAGAAACAAGGCTAGGCTTGTAGCTAAAGGGTATAACCAAGAGGAAGGAATAGACTATGAGGAAACATATGCTCCTGTTGCTAGGTTAGAAGCTGTTAGGCTATTACTTGCTTTCTCATGCATGATTGGATTCAAACTGCATCAAATGGATGTGAAAAGTGCATTTTGAATGGATATATAAATGAAGAAATCTATGTTTCACAACCATCCGGATTTATTGATCACAAATTGCCTAACCATGTGTATAAGCTCAAAAGGCTCTTTATGGACTCAAGCAAGCTCCAAGACAATGGTATGAAAGGTTAAGTAACTTTCTTATCTCTCAAAACTTTGAAAGGGGCCAAGTTGATAAAACTTTGTTCATTAGAAAGTCTTTGGACAACATTATCTTGAGTGCGAGGTTTATGTGGATGATATAATATTTGGATCCACTAATGAGAAGCTTTGTGAAGAATTTGTTGCAGCTATGCAGGGGGAGTTTGAAATGTCAATGATGGGTGATCTAAACTTCTTCTTAGGCTTACAAGTCAAGCAATTAGATCATGGAACATTCCTCAATCAGTCAAAATATTGCAAGAGGTGTTAAAGAAATATGAGATGGACAGCTGCAAAGAATCAAGCACACCCATGGCTACCAGCAGCTATCTTGATGCGGATGAAAGTGGTAAACCTTTTGATTCCACTAAGTATAGAGGTTTGATTGGTTCACTATTATATCTAGCTGCTAGTAGGCCCGATATAATGTTTAGTGTATGCATGTGTGCTAGGTTTCAATCTAATCCCAAAGAATCACATTTCGCAATTGCCAAAAGAATTTTGAAATATCTAAAAGGAACTATTAATGTTGGTTTGTGGTATCCTAATGGTGCTTCTTTTAATCTAGTGGGCTATTCGGATGCGAGACTTTCTCTGGATGTAAACTTGATAGAAAAAGCACTAGTGGAACTTGTCATCTACTAGGAAGTAGTCTAGTATCATGGCATAGCAAAAAGCAAGCTAGTGTGGCTTTGTCTCTACTTGAAGCTGAGTATGTTGCAGGTGGGAGCTGTTGTGCTCAAACACTTTGGTTAAAACAACAGCTTTATGATTATGGTTTGAAACTAGATCACATTCCTATTAGGTGTGACAATACAAGTGCTATAAACTTAACAAAAAATCCTATTTTGCACTCTAGAACGAAACATATAGAAATAAGGCACCATTTCATTAGGGATCATGTTCAAAAAGGTGATTGCATAATTGAATTTGTTGACTCTAATAATCAACTTGCTGATATATTTACCAAACCACTCCCAAAAGATAGGTTTTTCCAATTAAGAAATGAGTTGGGTGTCCTTGATGTTTCAAATGTGATGTAATTCCTGTATATGATTCATTTCAGTTGTTAATCATGTTGTATTTGTGTGTTTGAATGCTTAAATCTGCATAATTTTTTATTAATTACAGTTAGATTTGCATATTGTATGTTATAAGTGAAATCTGCAATGTTATTCATGGTTTTAGCTAGTTGTTTCGGGCTTTTAATTAGTTGATTTGCCTAATTTGGAGCTGCGAGTGGATGTGCGATAATATACATTTCTATTTTAGCCGGTTGATCCGTCGATTTAGTCGGTTAAAATCGATTATCCGCATTAAACCGATATCGGGATTTACTGTTTTAATCGGCTGTTTTTCATAAATCAAGCTGGTCGAAATTGCACTGTCATCATGTAAAGTTTAAAATTTGTGCGAATTTGCTGTTATACTGCATTGATTCACATTCAATTGATACATTTAACTTGATTAAATGAGAATTGAGCATTTAAACATGATAGATAAAGGCGATTCAAAGAATGTTAGCTCTTTGTTTTGTCTTGTAGTGCATTTGCTTTACTTTTTAACTGGTTTCTCTCTCCAAATACGAATTTCATTCAACCAACTGAATTCTTTGGTCAAGACTTTGCCTGCTACATATCTCTGTCCCATATATTCCAAGCTGAATGCAATTGATTCCCTCTTTGACTGAATAAAACATTAATTTGTTAAAAATTTGAAAATCTGAAATGTTAAATACATGTGTTGTGCATTGCTTCACTGTTATTCACCCTGCCTGTGCAAAACTCTGCATAATACATTGCCTATACTCTGTTTCTCTACACTTTCTCTTTTATGCAATGGCCTCCTCAAGCAATCCAAGGAAGAAATCCAAAACTGCTGGGTCATCTAAACACAAAGAACCTGAAATT
>CM059261.1:7846267-7851267 GCA_030347555.1 Lablab purpureus | reverse complement strand
CAAAGAGAAGAGCATCAGCTTGGAGGCCCGACTCAAGTCCCAAAATGAATTGCCTCTCATGGAGTTGCTAAGGGAGATGGAAATCTCAAGAAAAGAAAGTGAAAGACACTTGAGAGAGACCATTGAAAGACTTGAGCAAGAGAAAGCCGAAAGGGAGAGAAGGCGGGCTCATTCCCCACCTAGCTACAATGGAGAGGAAGAAGAAGATTGGGGCTACTATGGAAGAAGGAGGGCTAGGCGCAACACCCCTCAAAGGAAGCCCAACCACAACATCAAAATTCCCAAATTCTATGGAGACAACAATCCGGATGTCTACTTGGAGTGGGAAGCAAAAGTAGAGCAATTAATGAATGTGAACCCTCTTGAGGGACAAGAACAAGTTGATGTAATAGTGGTAGAATTTGAGGGTTATGCCATGACATGGTGGCATAAAGTTTGTATGGATAATTACCAAGGGCCACCGCGGCCTCTTGGATGGACATTAAACATTTGATGCGCGCTAGATTTGTTCCTTCCTTCTATAGGAGGAGCTCCTTTTGAAGCTCCAACGGCTTCAACAAGGAAATTTATGTGTGGATGATTACTTTAAATTGTTGGAGTCTTTGTTGCTTAGGGCTGGTTTGCATGATGAAACTAATGAGGCCAAGGTAGCTAGGTTTGTTAGTGGCTTGAGGAGAGACATCCAAGACTTAGTAGAATTGTATGAGTACTCCTCCATTGAAAATGTTTTACACCTTGCACTAAAAATTGAATCTCAACTCAAAAGAAAAGATAGTGCAAGGAGGGGTCACTCAAACAATGACTATTATAGCTCTTCTTGGAAGGATAGGAACAAAGAAAAGCATGATAGTAAGCCTTCCAAGTCTCACCAAGACTCCACTTCTAGGAGCCATCCGGCTAGGAGCACTCCGACCCCTCCAATTCCCAAAGGTCAAGTTCAATCAAATGTTTTAAATGCTTAGGGTATGGGCACATTGCTTCAAATTGCCCCACTAAAGAACCATGACCTTGAGGGAAAATGGTGAGGTTGAGAGTGAACATTCCTCTCCCCCTTCCCCTTCAAGAGAGAACTCCTCCCACTCTTCCTCTAGTGATGAAGAGGTTAAGCCTTATGAGGGAGATTTGTTGATAGTGAGGCGCATGTTGGGACAAGTTCAAAAGGAACTTGATAGCTCCCAAAGAGAAAATATTTTCCACACTAGGTGCCTCATTAACAACAACCTTTGCTCACTCATCATTGATGGAGGAAGTTGTGTCAATGTGGCTAGCACAAGGGTGGTAGACAAACTTAGTTTACCTACCATTCCTCATGCCAAGCCCTACAAGCTCCCATGGCTTAGTGAGGATGGTGAGATTGAGGTAAATAAACAAGTCCTTATTAACTTCTCAATAGGGACTTATGAGGATGAGGTACTTTGTGATGTTGTACCTATGGAAGCAACCCACATTCTTTTGGGTAGGCCATGGCAATTTGATAAACAAACCTTCCATGATGGTCTTACCAACAAATTTTCTTTTAGCTTCCATGGTAAGAAGATCACATTAGCACCCCTCTCCCCTCAAGAAGTTAGTGAGGACTAAAAGAAAATGAAAAAAAGAGAAAAGAAGAAAAGAAGTAAAAAGAAAAAGCAAGCAAGGAGGCTAAGGAAAAGGGCATCATGATCTCCCACAAGGGAGTTAAGAAGGTAATGCTTGCCAATAAACCCATGTATGTAGCTTACCCTACCTTAGGGTCATCTCCATCTTTTCATGAACCCTCAAGTTGTTCTAGGGGATTGGAATTAGTCTTGGATGACTTCAAAGATGTTTTTCAAGAGCCTCCGAAGGGGTTACCTCCTCTAAGAGGAATTGAACACCAAATTGATTTCATTCCGAGGTCATCCTTGCCTAATAGGCCAGCCTATAGAACTAACCCTGAGGAATCTAAGGAGATTCAAAAGCAAGTAGAGGAATTAATGGATAAAGGGTGGGTGCAAAATAGCATGAGTCCATGTGCTATGCCGGTGATTCTTGTCCCCAAAAGGATGGGAGTTGGCGCATGTGCATAGATTGTAGGGCTATAAACAACATAACCATCAAGTATAGGCACCCTATCCCAAGACTTGATGACTTGCTAGATGAGCTACATGGTGCCACCATATTTTCTAAGATTGACTTGAAGAGTGGTTATAATCAAATAAGAATCAAAGAAGGAGATGAATGGAAAACTGCCTTCAAGACAAAGCTTGGATTATATGAGTGGTTGGTCATGCCCTTTGGGCTAACTAATGCACCAAGTACCTTCATGCGGCTAATGCATCATGTGCTTAGGCCCTTTATAGGCAAGTTTGTTGTGGTTTATTTTGATGATATTTTAATATATAGTTTGTCTATAGAAGAGCACATGCATCATGTGAGAAGGGTGCTTGAGACCCTTAGGAAGGAGACTTTGTATGCTAATAGAGAGAAGTGCATTTTTGGCATGGATCATGTAGTCTTCCTAGGGTTTGTGGTGAGCTCCAATGGAGTTCAAGTAGATGAAGAAAAAGTGGCGGCTATTAGGGATTGGCCAACTCCTAGGAGTGTGAGTGAGGTGAGGAGTTTTCATGGGTTGGCTAGTTTCTATAGGAGGTTTGTAAAAGACTTTAGCACCATAGCTGCCCCCTTAAGTGAAATAGTGAAGAAGGATGTGGGCTTCAAATGGGGCATTGATCAAGCAAAGGCCTTTGCTAGTTTGAAAGAAAAGTTGATCAATGCACCACTTTTAGCACTACCCAACTTCACCAAGTCATTTGAGGTTGAGTGTGATGCCTCTAATGTAGGTGTTGGGGCTGTCTTACTTCAAGAAGGCCACCCCATAGCCTACTTTAGTGAGAAGCTTAAGGGTAGTCATGTCAACTACTCCACCTATGACAAGGAGTTGTATGCCCTTGTGAGAGCTTTGCAAACTTGGCAACATTATCTTCTTCCAAAGGAATTTGTGAGCCATAGTGATCATGAGTCCCTTAAATTTTTGAAAGGCCAAAGCAAGCTTAGCAAGAGACATGCTAGGTGGGTAGAATTCATAGAACAATTCCCTTATGTGATCAAACATAAGCAAGGGAAGAGTAACATAGTGGCGGATGCCTTATCTAGGCGCCACACTTTGCTCACTCTTCTTGAAACTAAATTTCTTAGTTTTGATCACATTAAGGAATTGTATCCTCATGATGATGACTTCTCTATAATCTACAGTGAATGCTCCAAAGGGGTTACAAAGACTTCTACCTACACCAAGATTATCTTTTCAAGGGTAGAAGGCTTTGCATACCCAAGGGTCCTTAAGAGCATCACTAGTGAAAGAGTCTCATGAGGGAGGTTTAATGGGACATTTTGGGGCTTCTAAGACTCTAGAAATTTTGAATGAACATTTCTTTTGGCCACACATGAGAAAGCATGTAGAGAAACATTGTGAGAATTGCATCACATGCAAGAAGGCCAAGTCTAGAGCCCAACCCTATGGACTCTATACCCCTTTGCCTATCCCTACTTTGCCTTGGATAGACATATCCATGGATTTTGTGCTTGGGCTTCCAAGGACAAAGAAGGGAAAGGATTCTATCTTTGTGGTAGTGGACCGTTTTTCAAAAATGGCTCATTTTATTCCATGCCACAAAGATGATGATGCATGCTTAGTTGCAAATCTCTTCTTTAAGGAAGTTGTTAGGCTGCATGGGTTGCCTAGGACCATTGTATCGATAGAGATACAAAGTTCTTAAGCCACTTTTGGAGGACCTTATGGGGAAAATTGGGACTAAACTCCTCTTTTCTACCACTTGCCACCCCCAAACTGATGGTCAAACTGAGGTGGTCAATAGAACTTCGTCTCAACTCTTGAAATGCATGATCTCCAAGAACCCTAGGGAGTGGGAAGATCTTCTTCCTCATGTAGAGTTTGCATACAATAGGGTGGTTCACTCCACCACTTCTCACTCTCCTTTTGAGGTTGTTTATGGGTTCAACCCCTTAACTCCTCTTGACCTCCTCCCTCTCCCAACTCATGAGGCTTGGACTTAGCCAAGATGGGTTGGAAAGGTCAAAAATGATCCAAGACTTGCATTCTCAAGTCAAGGCTAGGATAGAGAGGAAGGTTGGTCAATACCAACAAAGTGCCAACAAGGGAAGGAAGGAAGTCATCTTCCAACCGAGGGATTGGGTATGGCTTCACTTGAGGAAGGAAAGGTTCCACTAATCAAAGGAAGTCCAAACTTAACCCTAGAGGTGATGGACCTTTCCAAGTTGTGCGCAAGATCAACAATAATGCATATGAGTTAGATTTACCTTCAGATTATAATGTTAGTAGCACTTTTAATGTTGGTGATCTTACTCCTTTTGATGCAGGTTTTGCAAATTCGTGGTCGAATTCTCTCCAAGAAGGGGAGGATGATGAGCCCCTGATCACAAATAAAGAAGAGGAGTGTCAAGGAGGATTACTCGAAGCATGATGAGAAGGGACACTTCCTCCTCTCCCCTTTTATTTAGCTTTTTAGCATTTCTATTAGTTGTTAAATATTTTCTAAACTCATGTTTTTTTTGGGTTTTGCAGGATTGCTTTTGACACCCCTTTTTCTACAAGTAGAGCCTTGTTTGGAGCAAAGGAGCACTTGGGCTTGAGGCCCAAGTTTGGGACACCCAAACGGGGATGAAGAAGTCAATCTTGACCTTCTAGAACCCTTGGAAAACGTCCTCTCATCATCCCAATCATTGGCAACCCGTTTTTTATGCCCTACCTTCTAGAATGTGTGAGTCTTGGCCACCAAGAGTGGAATATGCTTAGGAATCTTTTCCAATGTAATTCCCTCTAAGTCCCCACCCCAACTCCATATAAGGAGGCCTCTCATTCTTGTAAAAGGGTTGAACATTAATGAAATAGAGAGCATTGTTGCATAGCCTAGAGCTTGTGTTGTGTTCTTGGGTGTTCTTCCCCCTCTTGGAGTCTTATCTTGAGCCTTGGCTCAAGTGGCGGCTAACACCACTCATCT
>CM059261.1:7671267-7841267 GCA_030347555.1 Lablab purpureus | reverse complement strand
CCCTCTTTATGCAGAAAAGTGCAGAACGCGGCTTTAAAGCTTTTAAAAGAACTTGACCCAAAGCTTCTCTTCGAATCTATAAATACAACTTTAAAGGACGTTTGTGAGAGCGAAAGAATTCAAGAGAATACACTCAAGAGTTGCAAACATTTAGAGCAAAGGAATCTGCAGAAATTCGTTTACTGTTTTTACTGTTCAAGAAGAATATTTTCTTTCACTGTATCTTGTATTCTTTAATCTCAGGGTAGAGATTTGTAAGAGGGTTTTAGAACCCTGTTATCTGTGATTGGGGTGATCACAGTGACTCAGTGTGAGTCAGTGGGTTTAGAACTGTTCTATAGTGTTTAGAATAGGTTCTTTGAGTTTCTTGTAGTGTTCATGAAAGAATTGTTGTAAAGAATACATTTCTGATAGTGATTAGGATCGGTGGAGTTGCAGATCACCAATTGGATGTAGTTCTTGCACAAAGAACGAACCAGTATAATCCTTGGTGTTATCTTTTCTCTTCCTTCATCATCTGTTAAATTCTGCATTAAGAATTAACCTACTATTTTGCAATAATCATTCGGTTATTTCTCAGTAAACTGCACCAGTAATTTTTCTGATATGAAAAAGTTTTTAATAAATCTATATATCAATTCAACTCCCCCTTCTTGATATAATTCCGCATCTAACAATTGGTATCGAGAGCAGGTTCTTGTAAGGTACTTAAGAAAGATTCAAGATGGGTGACAAGCTTCCCTTTGCTGAAGGAGCATCTACCAACAGACCTCCACTCTTTGTAGGAGCGAATTATCCCTTCTGGAAAGCCAGAATGAAGATCTTCTTCGAGTCTGTTGATAGAGGTGGATGGGATGCAGTGATTAATGGTCCTTTCATTCCAACTGTGAAGTCTGAAAATGGAGAATTGATTGAAAAACCATGGGAACAATGGACTGATGCTGAGAACAAAAAAGCCCAGTTTGACAGTAAGGTAAAAATATTTTAACATCCGCTCTAAATCTCGATGAATTTTTCGAGGTTTCTCAATGCACAATGACTAAAGAAATGTGGGATATTCTACAAGTTACCCATGAAGGAACAACAGAGGTGAAAAGAGCAAGAAAGCACACCCTCATACAAGAGTATGAGATGTTTAGAATGCAACCAGGAGAGACCATCCAAGACGTGCAGAAGCGCTTTACACACATAGTGAATCATCTGCTGGGTTTAGGAAACAAGTTTGATGATGAAGAGCTCAACATAAAGGTTCTCAAATGCTTAAGTAGGAGCTGGTAGCCGAAAGTCATAGCAATCCTTGAAACAAAGGATTTGACTGTCATGAACACTGCAACTTTGTTTGGAAAACTCAGGGAACACGAGCTGGAGTTAAGCAGGCTTGATCAACTTGAAACTTCAGATAAACAGAACAAGAGTCTTGCACTAAAAGCCAAGGAATGCTTAAAGAGTGATGAAGAGAAAGAAGATGAAAGTACAGAATTTGCTATGCTGGTTAAGAAGTTTGGAAAGTTCCTAAAGAGGAAGAATTATCCAAAAGACAGGTTCCAAGAAAATTAGAAGAGGTACACCAGAAAATATGATTTTAATTCCTTTAATTTCTCTTGCTTTAATTGTGGGCAGCTAGGACATGTCAAGATAGATTGTCCTCTTTTGAATCATAGAAAAGAAAGAAGCCTAGAAAAGAATGAAAGAAGAGATAAATACAAATGCAATTAGCACTTCAAGAAAGGCAAGAAAGCTTATATGGCCTGGGATGACAGTGATTCCAGCAAATCATCAAATTCAGATTCTGAATCTGAAAACCAAGCCAATCTGTGCCTTGTAGCTAATGAAGAAACATCTAGCCAAGTAAGTTCTTGTGATTCTGATATGAGTGAGAATTATGACACCTTGTTTGATGCATTCAGAGAATTACATGATGAAGCAAAGAAACTGGATTATCAAAATAATCGGCTAAAAGGACTGAATAACTGGCTAGAAAATAAGTTACTGGAACTGGAAAATCATAATAGCAGATTGAAAGATGAAAACAGTCAACTAAAAGACAATGTCCTGCAACTGAAAAACCAAATAGAATCTGATAAATCTGAGAATGATAAAATCAAATCTGCAAAGTGTGAAAACTGCATTAATCTTCAAAATAAAGTTGGTTATCTGATTAAAACTTTGGCAAAGTTTCAAATTGGTCATAATACACTTAATCAACTTCTACATTCTCAAATTGGATTTTCAAATGGAAATGGTCTTGGTTATGGAAAACGTTATCATGCTGCTAAGAACAAATCTTATCCTAGTAATAGATTTAAAAAATGTTCTTATTGTTTGAAACATGGACATATATCTAGATTTTGCTATGTCAAGAATTTTTGGATTTCAAGAGGTGAATACTATTGGAAACCCTAAACATATGTTGTTCCTAACTTCAAAGGACCCAATTTGTTTTGGGGACCTAAATTTGTAAATTAACTTTGTTTTGCAGATCTGTCATAGAGCAAAGAAAGCTTCATGGTATCTAGATAGTGGTTGCTCTAAACACATGATAGGTGACAAATCAAAGCTGATAAACTTCAAGGCATTTGAAGCTGGTTCAGTTACTTTTGGAGACAATAGCAAGGGCAAAATCAAAGGATCTGGAGACATTGGAAACTGTTCTTCTTCACAAATAAAGGATGTACTCTTTGTTGAAGGACTAAAACACAATCTGCTAAGCATAAGTCAGCTATGTGACAAAGGTATGAAAGTCACTTTTGATGCAGAATTTTGTGTCATATATAACTGTAAAACTGCATATATTGTACACATTGGAAGAAGAACAAACAATGTTTACATGCTAGACATTAACCCCTCAAATCTCAAGAACATATGCTTGTTAACCAAAGAAGATAAAAGCTGGCTATGGCATAGAAGGTGTGGACACATCAACATGCAATTATTAAACAAGATCAGCTGCAAAAGTCTTGTAAGAGGACTTCCAAATGTGAGATTTGTGAAGGACAAAGTATGTGCGGTTTGCCAAAAAGGAAAGTAGTCCAGAAGCTCATTTGAATCAAAGAATATCATCTCAACAAGGAGACCACTTGAGCTATTGCACCTGGATTTATTTGGTCCATCAAGAACTGTAAGTATTGGAAACAACTCATATGTTCTTGTAATTGTTGATGATTTCTCAAGGTATACTTGGACACTATTTCTTTCCTCAAAAGATGAGACTTTCCATGCATTTAAAAAAATTTGCTAAGATCATTTCAAACGAAAAAGATCTTAACATTGTTTCCTTAAGAAGTGATCATGGAACTGAGTTTCAAAACATGCATTTTGAAAAGTTTTGTTCTAAACATGGCATATCTCACAACTTTTCTGCACCTAGAACTCCACAACAAAATGGAGTTGTTGAAAGGAAGAACAAGACTCTTCAAGAATGTGCAAGGACAATGTTGAGTGAATCCAAGCTTCCAAAATACTTTTGGGCGGATGCGATCTCTGACATTGTTATGTTCTTAATAGAGTATTGCTTAGACCAATACTTGATAAAACTCCATATGAGCTTTTGAATGATAAAATTCCTAGTATTGCATATTTCAAAGTCTTTGGTTGCAGGTGCTTCATACTAAACAATGGAAAAGCATCATTAGGCAAGTTTGATGAAAAAGCTGATGATGGTATTTTCTTAGGTTATTCCATGAATAGCAAAGCCTATCGTGTTTTCAACAAAAAGAACTTAACTATGGAAGAATCTATTCATGTTGTATTTGATGAGGTCTTATGCCAAAAAGAGAGAAAAGGTATTTTACTTGCAGGTTCAGATGATGAAAAGTCTGAGAAATCGAGAAAAGATGAAGATTATGCGAGAAAAATGCATTGTTGTTGATAAACAGGATGAACCGATCGACTATAACTCTAGATCGATCGACTACTCTACGCAGACAATGCCTTATCTAAATCCTGGAGGACTCAAAAAGGATTGTCTCTGGATAACATCATTGGGAATGTTGAAAAGGGAGTAACAACTCGAAACTCTCTACATGAATTCTGTAATCACATGGAATTTGTCTCTCAAGTAGAACCTAGAAATATAAATGATGCATTACTTGATCATAATTGGATTACTGCTATGAATGAAGAGTTAAATCAGTTTGTTAGGAATAATGTTTGGCATCTAGTACCTAGGAACAATGTAATGAATGTTATAGGAACAAAGTGGGTTTTCAAAAACAAACTTGATGAAAATGGTATTATAACTAGAAACAAAGCTAGACTAGTAGCCAAAGGATATAATCAGGAAGAAGGCATTGATTATGATGAGACTTATGCACCAGTTGCTAGGTTAGAAGCCATTAGATTGTTGCTTGCATTTGCATGTCTTAAAAGCTTCAAACTCTATCAAATGGATGTTAAAAGTGCTTTTCTAAATGGTTTTATAAATGAGGATGTGTATGTTGAACAGCCACCTGGCTTTGTTGATTCTAAGTTTCCTAACCATGTTTACAAACTCAAAAAGGCATTGTATGGTCTTAAACAGGCACCTAGACAGTGGTATGAAAAGACTTACAACTTTCCTCATATCACAAGGTTTTAAAAGAGGAGTTGTTGATAAAACGCTTTTCACCAAGAAAGTTGTTAATGATCTCATACTTGTGCAAATTTATGTTGATGACATCATTTTTGGATCATCTAATCCCTCTCTTTGCCAAGAGTTTGCAGAATCAATGCAAGGTGAATTTGAGATGTCATTGATGGGAGAATTGAATTTCTTCCTAGGTTTGCAGGTCAAACAGATGCAAAATGGAACCTTCATAAATCAATCTAAGTACTGCAATGAACTGTTGAAGAAGTTCAACATGGAAAGCTACAAAGATGCATCTACTCCAATGTCCTCAAGTTGTTATCTTGACTTAGATGAATCAGGAAAATCAGTTGATGCAACTATGTATAGAGGTTTGATTGGTTCTCTGCTATACATCACTGCTAGCAGACCTAACATTATGTTTGTTGTATGTCTATGTGTAAGATTTCAAGCTAATCCAAAGGAATCACATCTCACTGCTGCAAAACGAATTTTGAAGTATCTCAACGGAACTGTGAATGTTGGGCTGTGGTATTCCACTGGTAATGAGTTAAATTTGGTTAGCTATACTGATTCTAATTTTGCAGGTTGCAAATTAGACAGGAAAAGTACTAGTGGAACATGCCACTTGTTTGGAAACTGCTTGATTTCGTGGGCTAGTAAGAAACAAGCATGTGT
The DNA here is from genome assembly GCA_030347555.1 of Lablab purpureus. Taxonomy (NCBI): domain Eukaryota; kingdom Viridiplantae; phylum Streptophyta; class Magnoliopsida; order Fabales; family Fabaceae; genus Lablab; species Lablab purpureus. The sequence goes on along the minus strand of CM059261.1, from coordinate 7,836,025 downwards.
TGCACTTTCAACAGCAGAAGCTGAATATATAGCTGCTGGTAGCTGCACTGCGCAGATTTTATGGTTAAAACATCAGTTAAGTGATTTCAATTTGCATCTTTCTGATATTCCAATCTTATGTGATAACACCAGTGCTATCAATTTAACTAAGAACCCTATTCAGTACTCTAGAAGTAAGCACATTGAAATAAGGCATCACTTTATAAGAGATCATATAGAAAAGAAGGATTGTAGGATTGAATTCATCTCTACTAATGATCAGTTAGCTGATATTTTCACTAAACCTCTTGGTCGTGATAGGTTTTTCAAACTTAGAAATGAATTGGGAATCCTGAACATCAATCATCTTTCTTAAATTTTCTTCTGCAGAGTTAAACAGTTTGTTAATTCTATGAAATAGTTGACGTATTTCATTTAACTGACATTAATATTTTACTGCTGCAGATTTTAGTGTATTAATTTCTTGTAACAGTCGACTTATTTCACTTAACTGACAATATTGCTTTACTATTGCAGAAAATAGTTTGCTTATTTTCATGAAATAACAGACGTATTTCATTAATTGTGCCTGCTGGTTTTTGTTTCTATTAGAACAACCTATTAATTGCTTTGACTAGCTGACTAATTTCTTTAACTGCAATTAAATTCAATTGGGTCTTCAAGAAATCAGCTTTAAATCAAATCAATTCAAACCATATCTGACCAATACATCCATTGGGTGCACTATCATTCAAAGCATGAACAGTTTTAGGTGCATGTGAATTCAGTTTATTGGGTTTGCAGAACTGAGTTTCCATTTCTCAACATATTCTCTGCATTCTCTAAAACTCAACATCTGTGATGGAGTAAAGATCTGTTCAAAATATTTGCTCATCAATATTCGTTTGACCATGCATACTTATCTCTCTATATAGTTCTAATATCTGTGCATATCACATACTGCAACTGTTCTTCTCTATTTCCTACATTTTCGCATACTGCTGCATCATCTCAGGTTCTCAGATTAAAATGTCAAACAATGAGTATTGCTTAGTTGAGAGTGATGATTCTGATGCCCTAATAGCTACGACATTTCAAAGATTGAGGAGATCATCATGGAATCGAGCATCCACACAGGCTGCTGCACCTCAACAAGCCAGATCAAGCAGAAACAGAAGCTCAACTTCTGGATCACAGGCACAACCAATTCAAATCCCAGAGTCAAATGCTGGACCTTCAGAAAGAAGGTTTCCTAAGAGGTACAAGGTTCGAGTTAAGCTTCCTCAATCCGTGGCCCCTGCAGAAGATGAATCTAATGAAGAAACTGAGTCAGAAAACGAAGAACACAATGAGATTGTTGAAGCTGTGGAGCTTAGAATGCAGAGGAAGTAGATCCTTACCCCTAAAATACTGAAATTCAGTTGGCTAGATAATGAGAATCTGACTTTCGTGAGAAATTCCCTTCAAGCACAGGGCCTACAACAGTTTGTAGAATTAGAAGGTAACTTCTATATAGACCTTGTTAAATTGTTTTATGCTAACATGAAGGTGGAGAACAATGTTCTGGTATCTCAAATAAGAGGTAGAGAAGTCAGAATTGACAACACATTGTGGAGAAGGGTTGCTGGTCTAAAAAATTAGGGTATAAAAATCAGTAAGGGAAACACTGGAGCTGTACCTGACTTTAATAAGGAGGCCGTCTATAAGGCTTGTCTGCAAAATTGTGATGAAGCTGTCATCCTCAAATACAATGTTGGGAGGATGAAATGTGATGAAAGGCTTTTAGCTTTCTTTCTTGCTTGGTAGCTCATCCCCAGGGGGAGCAATCATGAACAACTGATGGAGGAAGACCTTGCACTGATCCATTGCTTGAAAAATCGTATAAAGGTCAATTGGATATATGTGATCAAGGGTCACATGTTCAAGGCTAAGAGACTTAGTGATCACAAGCTTCCGTATGCAATCCTGATCTCCAAGTTTCTAGATTACTTTAATTTCCCCACTGAAGGAGAAACCACCCGCATTGTCAATCACAAGCATTTGTTTGACAACTATTATATCCGTAAGATGGGCTTGACCAAGATAAATGATGACTGGACTTATGAAGCTGGATCCTCATCATCTGCACCAAGAGCAACCTTTGATGCTGGCAATTCATCTGGAAATCAGCAAGATTACTCAGCCTATCAAATGGTTCCTTACTCAGCACCTCCAACATACCAGGGAGTACCCATGTCTGAATTTGAGCGTATGCTTATATCTAGACTTCATGTGCTTTCCTCCATGCAGCGTAATACACATGAAATAATGGTGGCCAGGTTTACTAACATAGACTATGAAATAGAGCTTATCCAACGACAGCTTGCTGAACTTCAAGTCACTGTGGAAAGCTATGATGGTTCCAATACTCACAACTCTGCTGCCATGGAAGAGGATGATGATGATGATGAAGATGAGGATGATGAAGAAGATGATGACTGATCTAATCTGATTCTGATTTTAATATTCTCAGTATTATATTTCTGCAGTTAAAACAATTTGGGTCTGTAATATTTTCACACACTTATTCTCTGCTTAAATCTGCACTTTAGAACATTCTAATATACCTGCTATATCTGCTATATCTGTTATTTGCTAATGTCAAAGGGGGAGATAATCTACCATCTCTTCTCTTTGTGTTTTTACAGCTTTTGCAGGTTGACATCATCAAATAGGGGGAGTTTTTTGATGATTTAAGATTTGATGATGTTTAAAAAGCTTTGATGATGCTTTAAGAATGTGCTGTGTTTGTGATTAATGGTTCTTAATTGATTTAGCACTTCTGGAGATGTTAGATTATATTTGTATATGATTAGCTAATTGAAATATGATAATCTGTTGATTTTATTATTCATCAATTAGTCTGCTAATCCTGTTGCTTTAGTTGACTATTTTCATTAATGTACCAGGAATACAGGTTTAATGAAAATAGCTAACTGGTTTGCTTCTTCAGTCGACTATCTTGTTCCAGACCCTCTTTATGCAGAAAAGTGCATAACGCGGCTTTAAAGCTTTTAAAAGAACTTGACCCAAAGCTTTTCTTCGAGTCTATAAATACAACTCTAAAGGACGTTTGTGAGAGCGAAAGAATTCAAGAGAATACACTCAAGAGTTGCAAACATTCAGAGCAAAGGAATCTGCAGAAATTCGTTTACTATTTTTACTGTTCAAGAAGAATATTTTCTTTCACTATATCTTGTATTCTTTAATCTCAGGGTAGAGATTTGTAAGAGGGTTTTAGAACCCTGTTATCTATGATTGGGGTGATCACAGTGACTCAGTGTGAGTAAGTGGGTTTAGAACTGTTCTATATTGTTTAGAATAGGTTCTTTGAGTTTCTTGTAGTGTTCAAGAAAGAATTGTTGTAAAGAATACATTTCTGATAGTGATTAGGATCTGTGGAGTTGCAGATCACCAATTGGATGTAGTTCTTGCACAAAGAACAAACCAATATAATCCTTGGTGTTATCTTTTCTCTTCCTTCATCATCTGTTAAATTCTGCATTAAGAACTAACCTACTATTTTGCAATAATCAGTCAGCTATTTCTCAGTAAACTGAACCAGTAATTTTTCTGATATGAAAAAGTTTTCAATAAATCTATATATCAATTAAACCCCCCCTTCTTGATATAATTTCGCATCTAACACTCTATATGTTGAGAAACTATATTAACGAAAGGCATACACATTCTTAATATAAATTAATATAAATAAGAAAAGAGAAAGAGGAATTAACAAAATGTATTTGGTGTTGCATTGTTATATGATGAGACTGCAGAAAGTTGTTTTGTGTGGTTGTTTAATACTTTTGCTAAAGTTATGTCGGGAAAGAAACCCCAAATTATTCTGACCGACCAAGATGCAACAATGACAAAAGTGCTAGTTTTGATATAAAATACATATGATCGTCTTTGTATTTGGCATTTATAACAAAATGCATTAAAGAAACTCAGTGTTGTATTTGGAAAGTTTCGAAGACATTGCATTTATGATAGTACGAAGAAGATGAAGACTCCTTGCTTGGAATAATATGCTTGAGAAGTATGATCTCTTAAGATAACAATTGGTTGAAACAAACTTTTTGCTTTGAAAAAAAATGAACATTAGTTTATGGTTGGAGAGACTTTTGTACTAATATGACAACTACACAACGTAGTGAGGGCTTGAATAATGTAATTAAAAAATATGTGAATTACCGACATGATTTGCTAAGATTTTCCAACATTTTCAGATATTGGTTGAGGATCTTAATCTAAGGCAGGTTTGTATGATGTGTTAATATAGTGTAACATGTCTTAATATATTTATCAGGACTATATATTTGTATTTTGATAGGCGGATTATTGTAATGTTAGTTATATATTATTGTAGAGTTGCTACTTTTATTTTCTAGGTTGTTAGATTAGTGTTGAGATGTATTTTGATAGGGATACCACCACATTATTGTTAAAGAAATGTTACATTAAGATATTTTAATATCATCATAAGGTCAATTTTGCTTTTGTTGTTGTTGAAATTTTATATGATTATATATTATAATATTATTGGTTATATTTTGAAGTTTGTAATTTTAACTGATAAAACTAGTTTGTTTAAGGTTGACAGTATATATGATAAAGTTTTATATTTTAAGTAATTGTTTAAAGTTAAAAATATGTTTATGGATAATAATATAAAAAGTTTAATAAAGTTATTATTATTATTATTATTATTATTTTATTTTGAAATACATTTTTTAATTTTAAGTAAAAAGAATTTTTCTATGATAACTAATGTTTTTTAAATAAAATCAATTAACATTTTACTTTAATTTTAAAATGATTCATTACATGTTAATCTTTAACTTTAATTTATTATATATGATTTTTAAGTTTATTTAATTTTCTAGTTTCAAAATTAATTTTCCATCTTATTTGAATTTTTAAAATAAACTATTTATTTAAATAATTAATTATTTGTATAAATCTAAAGTAAATATAATCAAAAGATTTGAATGATTTAATCTAATTTATGTCTTAAAATAGCAATATATATTTAAGGATAAAATAAATTCTAGACAAGAGAAGAAAATAGTTTATAAAAATCTTAGTTTTTAATCAAATATAAATATAATATTTATAATATTTGTTAATATTACAATTTTACTTCTAATTTTTAAAATTAATATATCATTTATATTATTTATTACCAACTTTGGAGATATGACAACAGTAATATTTTTTATTTAAAATAAAATATTTAAAATAATTATTTTTTATAATGTAAAAAATATTTGTTTAATTTAAAATAAATAAATTATTATGTTCAAATATATTTTTATATTAATTTTAATTCATATTTTTATTAATATTTTTATAATAAAATGTACAAATGTGAACTATATAAGAATTAAAGATAAAACTATGTTTAATTTTATTTATATATTAAGTTATTAAAATTATTATGTAATTAACATTTTATCAAATTATATATAAGATGAAATGTACGAATAAATAATATATATATATAAAGAAAAAATTGATATTTATTAAATAGAATGATTATCTGATTTAAAATATAATTGACATGTAATTTATGATTCTTGATTATAGTATTTTTTTTTATTTTATAGTTTTTTAAATTATTTTAGAAATGATGAATAAATTTTGTAAATTATAAAATAAAATTTAAATTTAATTTAAAAAATAGTATTACTTATATCATTAAATTTTAAATTTCTTTTTATAAAATCAAATAAAAGTATTTAAATTTAACTTACTATACTAATTATATTACAAAATAATCTTGAGCGAAATTTTTTAAAGAATTTTTATGTAATTAATATATTTTTATTATTCATCAAATAAATTTAAATTTATCTTTTTATTTTAATCTTATATAACTAATTATATTTTTCATTTAAATACAATATACAGGAAAATTAATTTTTATAATGCACAAACTTTTATTTAATTTACGGAGAAAAATTAAATTATTATGTTTAAAATATTTTTATTTTAATTCATATTTTTATGATTTTTCTTGAAGTATAATATATTATTATAAATCATATAATTTTTAAAAAATATTAAAGATAAACATATATCTAATTTATTATTTAAATATAATATTAATTTATCAAAATTTATTATAAAATTAAATTTTTATTCAATTATATCTAAATAAAATATGTGAATAAATCATATATGTTTATATATATATAATTTATTATTTATTTGATATAATGATTAACTGATTAAAATTCTTATTAACATTTAATTTATATCTTTTATTTGTTGGGGTATTAGAGTGCTTAAATAATTCTAATTCATTAAACTATTCTAAAAATATAGGTTTACTATTGAATAGCTAGATTATGTATCTATTGTTATTTAAATCATTAAAAGTTCAAATTTTACCAAGGATTGTGTCGTAGCTGGGGTCAAGACCGAACGATGAGAAAACAAGTTTGAAAAACAGAGAAGCCCCCACCATAGTTTACTAAGAAAAATTAGAGAAAAAACCTTTGAAATAGGAATGGCCTTCGAAATCAAGTTTGGGTTCGGGAGTCGATTACATGTAGAATGATGTTAGCACCCTACGACGTCCATCTTAAGACCACATTTAATTAAATGTGCAAATATATATATGTAATTCTTAAAATATTTATTTTCTTCTAAAAACATGCAAATATATATATGTAAAAACTATTTTTTAGTTAATTATTTATTTTCAAACAAGCAAGAAAATATTTAGGAAAACATTTATTTGGGCCCGACAAAGATTGACCTTGATCTTACGTATTTCCATTAGTTCTTTCCGTAAATACTATGTGAGAATTGATAATTTTTAGTTTTGAAATTTTAATATTTTTTATGAAATTTATAATTCATGTTATTTAAAGTATGGGATATTGAGAGAGATTATACATTCACAAATCATACAATAAATTTTAAAAAAAACTTTAATTTAAATCTTATTTTATACAAGTTATTTTTAAATAATTAAATATTGAATATAAGATGACGCAAGTGGTCCTACATATATTTTTAAATAATTTGGTCTAAATATTTTTATATTTTTTTAAGTTTTAAATAATTATTTTTAAAATTTATTTATTAGAATATAATTTTTAAAGTAAAATATAAAATATAAGATGATGCGTGTGGTCATACATATATTTTAAAATTTCTAATTTTTAAACAACTATTTTAAACATTTATTTAAATAACTTTTTAAAAAAAATATAAGATGACATATATTTTAAAATGTATAATTTTTAAACAACTATTTTAACATTTATTTAAATAAATTTTAATAAAATTATAAGATGACGCATATGGTCATACATACATTTAAAATTTATAATTTTTAAACAACTATTTTTAACATTTATTTAAATAACTTTTAATAAAATTATAAGATGACGCATATGGTCATACATACATTTAAAATTTATAATTTTTAAACAACTATTTTTAACATTTAATTAAATAACTTTTTATAAAAATATAAGATGACACATGATCATACACATATTTTAAAATTTATTTAAGAAATAATGTAAAATCAATAAGATAAAAAACTTTAGTTTTATTATATTAAATATAGATAGAATTTTTAACAAATAAACACTAGATAGAAGATGACGTATGTAGTCATACGTATATCTAAACAATTTAATACATAAACGTAGTACAAAATGCACAAATTATATTAAAAGAGTGAGTGAAAAAAAATTTATTCAAATAGATGATCCACTACAAGAAAATTGTAAATTACTGACGAAATTTTATCGACAGAAAATTTTCCATCGATAATTTTTAATTATCGACGAATTTAGTTCCATTAGTAAATTACCAATAGATTATGATCTGTTGGTAAAACTCCATCGGTAAAGATGGCGTCATATTGTGCGAAATAAAATTCATCAGTAAAATATTTCATCGGTAAAGTTTGTGACACCCTAATTTTGTATGAGATTAATTATAAAATTTTTTAGGAAATTTCAGAATTTTTAATGTAATTAATATATGTTTCTTTTATTATTTTAATATATAGTATTGATTTCCTAATTATAAAATAATTAATTTTAGAATATGAGGTCTTATTTAAATAAATATTAAAGTCTTAGGTCATCTAGAACACCAACACTTTGAGAGATAGGAAGAGAAAATCATTCTCGTTTTTTTATAGGGCTGCTACGGTAAATTTAACATGTGGTTCGTCACATCTAGTTCTTGATTATGACTGGTTGGATCGTTCATACGAAGTCTGAGTAGAGAGGTACTCAATTCGCACAGTAGTTGTGATTTGGGATTTTCATCTTCTTTGTTCTCTATTTAACAAGAGAGAGATGAAGGGCAAAAAGGAAATTTTAGGGTATCGAGAGCATTGTCTATACATCCACAAGGTAAGGAGGGAGTGAGAATTCGCTTTGGGGTGTGGGATATCTGTTGGGTAGTGGAGTTGGCCCTTAATTCCTTAATTTGGATGTATTCTTGAAAGAGGGGTTTTCCTTTTTCATCTCTATTTGACTCCTAATTACTCTTGTAAGTTCTTTATGATGGGAATTGAAGAATAATATGTGTAATTTCTAAATTTGATAATATTTTTATTGTTTGGCCCAATTCTTTATTTTTGGTGTGTTCTTGAAAGAGGAGTTTTCTTCTTTCATCTTTGTTTGTTTCCTAGTTACTCTTGTGGGCTCTTTATTATGTGAATTGAAGAATAATATATATAATTTCTTAATTTGATAATATTGTGATTGCTTTAGAGAACCTTAAGGATTCTTGTGATACCCTAAGAAGGGGATGAGTCAAGGGTGATATAGTTTTAATGATGAATGAAGGATAATGTGTGTTAATTGAATATTATTATATTGTGTTATCCATTGATTATGATAAGAGTCATGTGTTAAGTGATTGTGACTGTAAATGTGAACTTGTGTGAAGGGAAATGTGTATGAGTATATAAGAAGTCCTATGTGAACATGCATTATAACGTGAGATCATTGTGTATCACTTTTGCGGTCAAGTGTGATATGACATTGGTGCCACATGCATCATAATGTGAGATCATAACGTGAGATCATTGTGTATCGCTTTTGCCGTCAAGTCTAATATGATATTGGCACCACATGCATCATAATGTGAGATCATAATATGAGATCATAACGTTCTATCGCTTTTGCAGTCAAGTGTGATATGTGATTGATGTCACATTCATTCATTATCATAATGTATATACGAGTACGACATGCATTGCATATGATGCAATTATAATATGGATATGTTGAGCTTATGGATAATTATTGTTGAAGTTAAATTAATTTGTTTCTCATGTTTGGATATGATTAAGTATTGATTAATTGTTTGTTGTGTGAAACTATCATGCAGTTTTTTACACTGCAACTTGAGTGAGATATTTCTCACTTCCTTTGTTTCCTTGTTGTGTTTTTCCTTTTGTATTGCAAGTGATCTCCGGTTTGATGTAGTGTTTATGGGACTGCTCTGATAGGATATGTGACAACGGGATAGAACTAGAAAATTAGAACTTTTGTTTATTTATTTTTAATTAAGACTTTAGTTGGTTTATCTTATATAATGTAATGTTATTAGTGAATATGAATCTTTTACCCTATGTACACTATTATTATAAATTTGTTATGAGGTTACTTATAAATGTGTTACTTTTATTCTCATAATATACGATGTGGGGTAGAGGGTGTCTCAATAATCAAGAATCATAAATTACATGTCAATTATATTTTAAATTAATTAATCATTCTATTTAATAAATATTAATTTTTTCTTTATATATATATATTATTTATTCATATATTTCATCTTATATATAATTTGATAAAATATTAATTATATAATAATTTTAATAACTTAATATATAAATAAAATTAAACATAATTTTATCTTTAATTCTTATATAGTTCATATTTGTACATTTCCTTCTTGCCCTTATCCTCTCCCTTGTTAAATAGAGAACAAAGAAGATGAAAATCCCAAATCACAACTATTGTGAAAATTGAGTATCTCTCTACTCAGAGTTCGTATCAACGATCCATCCAGTCATAATCAAGAACTAGATGTGACGAACCACATGTTAAATTTCCAGCCCGATCCAACGATGAACGAATGTGAAACAGTGATTTTACCGTAGCAGCCCTATAAAAAAATGGGAATGATTTTCTCTTCCTATCTCTCAAAGTGTTGGTGTTCTAGATGACCTAAGACTTTAATATTTATTTCATATTCTAAAATTAATTATTTTATAATTATGAAAATCAATACTATATACTAAAATAATAAAAGAAACATATATTAATCACATTAAAAATTTTGAAACTTCCTAAAAATATTTAATTAATCTCATACAAAATTGGGGTGTCATAAACTTTACTCATGAAATATTTTACCGACAAATTTTATTTCGCACAATATGATGTCAGCTTTACCGACAGATTTTTACCGATGGAGTTTTATCGACGGATCATAGTCCATCGGTAATTTATTGGCAGAACTAAATCCATCGATAATTAAAAATTACCGATAGAAATTTTCTGTCGGTAAAATTCTGTCGGTAATTTACAATTTTCTTGTAGTGGACCATCTATTTGAATAATTTTTCACTCACTCTTTTAATATAATTTGTGTAATTTGTACTACATTTATGTATTAAATTGTTTAGATATACGTATGACTACACGCGTCATCTTCTATGTAGTGTTTATTTGTTAAAATTTCTATCTATATTTAATATAATAAAACTAAAGTTTTTTTATCTTATTGATTTTACACTATTTCTTAAATAAATTTTAAAATATGTGTATGATCATGTGTCATCTTACATTTTTATTAAAAGTTATTTAATTAAATGTTAAAAATAGTTGTTTAAAAATTATAAATTTTAAATGTATGTATGACCATATACGTCATCTTATATTTTTATTAAAAGTTATTTAAATAAATGTTAAAAATAATTGTTTAAAAATTATACATTTTAAAATATATGTATGACCATATGTGTCATCTTATATTTTTTCTAAAAGTTATTTAAATAAATGTTTAAAAATTAGAAATTTTAAAATATATGTATGACCACACGCATCATCTTATATTTTATATTTTACTTTAAAAAATATATTCTAATAAATAAATTTTAAAAATAATTATTTAAAACTTAAAAAAACTATAAAAATATTTAGACCAAATTATTTAAAAAAATATGTAGGACCACTTGAGGCATCTTATATTCAATATTTAATTATTTAAAAATAACTTGTATAAAATAAGATTTAAATTAAAATTTCTTTTTAAATTTATTGTATGATTTGTGAATGTATAATCTCTCTCACTTTCCCATACTTTAGATAACATGAATTATAAATTTCATAAAAAATATTAAAATTTCAAAACTAAAAATTATCAATTCTCACATAATATTTATGGAGAGAGTTAATGGAAATGCGTAAGAACAAAGTCAATCCTTGTCGGGCCCAAATAAATGTTTTCCTAAATATTTTCTTGCTTGTTTGAAAATAAATAAATAACTAAAAAATAGTTTTTACATATATATTTGCTTGTTTTTAGAAGAAAATAAATATTTTAAGAATTATACATATATTTTCACATTTAATTAAAGGTAACCGTCTTAAGATGGACGTCGTAGAGTGCTAACACCATCCCTATGCGTAATCGACTCCCGAATCCGAACTTGATTTCGAAGGCCATTCCTATTTCAAAGGTTTTTTCTTTAATTTTTCTTAGTAAACTATGGTGGCGACTCCTCTGTTTTTCAAACTTGTTTTCTCGTCGTTCCGTCGTGACTCCAGTTATGACACAACCCTTTGTAAAATTTGAACTTTTAATGATTTAAATAACAATATATACATAATCTAGCTATTCAATACTAAACCTATATTTTTATAATAGTTTAATGAATTAGAATTATTTAAATACACTAACATCCCAAGAAATAAAACTTAGGTTATAACAAGATTTCTTCACACATACTTTAACTTTTTCATGAATTTTTTTTTAGAATAAATGTTTTAACTCTGCTAAATCTTTAAATGAATGAAAAGTAAGATGTGGACTAAATTTTTCTATACCATAATCAAAGTACTGTAATAAAAAAAGATATAAATTAAATGTTAATAAGATTTTTAATCAGTTAATCATTATATCAAATAAATAATAATTTTTATATATATAAACATATATGATTTATTCACATCTTTTATTCATATATAATTGAATAAAAATTTAATTTTATAATAAATTTTGATAAATTAATATTATATTTAAATAATAAATTAGATATATGTTTATCTTTAATATTTTTTTTTAAATTATATGATTTATAATAATATATTATACCTCAACAAAAATCATAAAAATATGAATTAAAATAAAAAATATTTTAAACATAATAATTTAATTTTTTTCGCAGTAAATTAAATAAAAGTTACTGCATTATAAAAATTAATTTTTCTGTATACTGTATTTAAATAAAAAATATAATTAGTTATATAAGATTAAAATAAAAAGATAAATTTAAATTTATTTGATGAATAATAAAAATATATTAATTACATAAAAATTCTTTAAAAAATTTCTCACATGATTATTTTGTAATATAATCAGTATAGTAAGCTAAATTTAAATACTTTTATTTGATTTTATAAAAAGAAATTTAAAATTTAATGATATAAGTAATACTATTTTTTAAATTAAATTTAAATTTTATTTTATAATTTACAAAATTTATTCATCATTTCTAAAATAATTTAAAAAGCTATAAGATGAAAAATAAAAAAATAAAATACTATAATTCTGACACCTCAATTTTTATAAGATTAATTAAATATTTTTAGAAAATTTCAAGATTTTTAATTTAAGTAATATACATTCTTTTATGTGATTTTAATATATATTATTCATGTTCATAATTATAAAATAATTAATTTTAGAATATGAGGTCTCATTTAAATAAACATTAAAGTATTAGGTTATTTAGAACACCAACACTTTGAGAGATAAGAAGAGAAAGTCATTTCCATTTTTTCATAGGGCTGGTACGGTAAAACTACTGTTTCACATTCGTTCACCGTTAGATCTGGCTGGAAATTTAAAAGGGGTTTCGTCACTTCTAGTTCTTAATTATGTCTGGTTGGATAGTTGATACGAAGTCTAAGTAGAGAGATATTCAATTCTCACAGTAGCTGTAATTTGAGATTTTCATCTTCTTTGTTCTCTATTTAACAAGGGAGAGGAGAAGAGCAAGAGGGAAATTTTAGAGTATTGGGAGTACCATCTGCACATGAAAAAGGTAAGGGGGAATGAGAACTCGCTTTGGGGTGTGGGATATCTGTTGGGTAGTGGAATTGACCCCAATTCCTTAATGTGGGTATGATCTTGAAAGAGGGGTTTTCCTCTGTCATATCTGTTTAATTCCTAATTACTCTTATATGTTCTTTATGATGTGAATTGAAGAATAATATGTGTAATTTCTTAATTTGATAATATTTTGATTATTTGACCCAATTTATTGTTTTAGGTGTGTTCTTGAAAGAGGGGTTGTCCTCTTTCATCTCTATTTGATTCCTAGTTACTCTTATAGGCTCTTTATGACGTGAATTGAAGAATAATGTGTATAATTTCTTAATTTGATGATATTGTGGTTGCTTTGGAGTACCTTAAGGATTCTTGTGATACTCTATGAAGGGGATGAGTTAAGGGTGATATAGTTTTAATGATGAATGAAGGATAATGTGTGTTAATTGAATATTATTATATTGTTTTATCCATTGATTATGATAAGAGTCATGTGTTAAGTGATTGTGAATGTAAATGTGAACTTATGTGAAGGAAAATGTGTATGAGTGTATAAGAAGTCTTTAGACTTATGTGAACATGCATCATAATGTGAGATCATTGTGTATCACTTTTGCTGTCAAGTGTGATATGATATTGCTGCCACATGCATCATAATGTGAGATCATAACGTGAGATCATTGTGTACCGCTTTTGCAGTCAAGTCTGATATGATATTGGCACCACATGCATCATAATGTGATATCATAGTATGAGATCGTAACGTTGTATCAATTTTGCGGTCAAGTGTGATATGTGATTGATGTCACATGCATTCATCATCATAGTGTATATACGGGTACGACATGCATTGCATATGATGCAATTATGATATGGATATGTTGAGCTTATGGATAATTACTGTTGAAGTTAAATTAATTTGTTTATCATGTTTGGATATGATTAAGTATTGATTAATTGTTGTGTGAAACTATCCTATAGTGTTTCGCAACTTGAGTGAGATATTTCTCACTCGCTTTATTTCCTTGTTGTTTTTTTCCTTTTGTATTGCAGGTGATCTCCAGTTTGATGTAGTGTTTATAGGACAACTCTGATAGGATATGTGACATTGGGATTGTTAGATTCAGAGATATATCAAGAAGGGGGGATGAATTGATATAGGATTTTCTTCGAAAACTGTTAAGTATAAGATTTTTTTGATGTTGTCAAGAACAGATTAATTTACTAATTTCAGAAAATAGTCGATTAGTTCTATCAGAAACTTATTAAAGAAGATTAAAGAAGAGAAAGAATGCACAAGAATTTATACTGGTTCACTCTTTTTCAAGAGCTACATCCAGTTTCGATCTGTAACACTAACAGATCTCAATACATTAAATGATCAAGTATTTACAAGAACCCCTCTTCTAAAGACTAACAAAACCAAAAAGATGAAATTCTAAACACTATAGAATTCAATCTAACCCAGACTCACACCAAGTCTGCAGTGATCACCCCAATCACCAAAATACAGGTTTTGTAACACCACAAAACAATCTCAACCCAGAGAACAAAACAAATTAGAATATACTAATCAAGACTCTCTTCTTAATTCTTTCTAAAGATGAATTCTTCAAAAGATTTGTGAGTAAGCTTTTCGTGATTCACTCTTCTCTGTTCTCTCTCTGTTCTTTCGCTATTCTTTCTATTTGAATCTCCCATGAAACTTGTATTTATAGAGAAAGATATGAGCTTCAATCAGGTGTTATTCTGTTTCTGTCAAACTGGAAGGCCTGCAACAAAATAGTTGACTAAACAGTGAAATAGTTAGCTTATTTCATTAAAAGCACATTCCTGACATATTAAAGAAAATAGTCAACTAATATATCAGAATTAGTTGACTAATTAAAGATTAATGAAAATAGCAGACTAATATATCATAATTAGCTAACTAATAACAGATAATCTAACAGCTATTCAAAACTGCATAAACACCAATTAATCACCAACGTTCCAGCAACATCATCAAATCAAATTCATCAACAAACTCCCCCTATTTGATGATGACAACCTGCAAAACCTGTTGAAATCAAAGAGAATAGATGGAAGATTATCTCCCCCTTTGACATTAGCAAATAGGTGCAGATTAAGCAAATTATATAGGTAATGTTTTAATAATGCAGATTATGTTACAGACCCATGAATTGTTCATAAAGCAACAACATAAAAACTGTTGGCATATTTCAAGACCAGAGTTTTATGAAGACCTAAAGTTTTGATGATGAAGTTTTAGAAAGTTTCAATCAACATTAAAGACTTGTGCCATCTCACAAAGGAAGGCTGCTTGGTAGAAAAGGAAAGGCATAAAGAGCATTCAAAGCTTTCAAGAGAGAAGATTGATGAAGATTTTCTCAAGAGCTGAAGGAGCTAGAGTAGAAGGTTCTGTTTTGGGTGTTGGATAAAAAGAGTAAGTCATAAATCCCATTCAAGACCTTCCCAAACAAGAGAGCAAGGTGTTTTCTCGCAAAAACGTTTTTCTACGCTTTTAATCGATTAACATACGTAGATAATCGATTATTTAACTTAAAATTTGAATTAAAAATGTTTAACGAACTAAATAATCGATTAAGTGTTTTTGATAATCGATTATATTGATTCTGGGTTAATATAATCGATTATGGCCTTAATCTAATCGATTATATCGAGGCGATTTCAGCTTTCAGATTTTAAACATGATATAATCGATTAAGCTTTTATATAATCGATTAAATGAGTCGTTTTTGCGAAATTAATACCAAATCAACCTAAGAATGGAAACTTTGGAGCATTTTCGAATTATAAAATGAAAGAGAATGTCTTAGGTTAAACACATCTGATTAAACACGAAATATTCAAAGTGTTTCTGCGCCTTAGCTTTTTCAAAACCGCTTTCCTGCTCTCTTCAGTTTGATCAAGTCCTTGGAAGTGGTGATCATTGTGCTTAAGCTTTCTATCCAGCACGTATCAGGTGTATTCTTTTACTGTTTTCTTTAAACGGGAAAATTCATCCCTTGGATTGGTTCTAAGGGAGGTGTTTCATCTCTTGTGTGTCAAGAGAGGTTGGTTTCATCCTCAGTGTGTCTGGGGAGGTGTTTCATCCTTAGTGTGTCTGAGGAGGTGTTCATTTATCTTTATTTGTTATTGCATGAATTGGTGTTTGTAATTTCATTTAAAGATAGTGGGGTTAATCATCACGCATTTGTGGTGGTTGGGAACTGGACGTAGGATTGGCTTAATCCGAACCAGTATAAATCTCTGTGTTCTTTCTCTTTCTCTATATCTTTTAATTGTGGATCATTATAACAATTGCTAATTCAATCCGCTTTAATCAAAGGATAAGAAAAATCCACATCCTAGTTTTTGAAAGAATTTCAAAATCTGAAAAGTCTTTTAAAAGAGAAAAGTTTATTAAAAATCTAATTCACCCCCCCTCTTGTTTTTACACTGCCATCTTTATTTAACAAAAACGAAAATAGAAAAGGCTTTTAAAACAACAAATATGAAACTTCATCTTCATCTTCATCATCATCATCATCATCCTCATCATCTTCATCATCATCATCATCAGCATCCTCATCCATGGCAGCAGCAGTTCCAGAGGTTCCTTCAAAGCTTTCAACTGAAACTTGAATCTCAGCAAGTTGTTGCTGTATGAGTTCAATCTCATAATCAATGTTTGTGAACCTTGCAACCATGGTTTCATGAGTGTTTCGCTGCATAGAACCAAGAACATAAAGATGTGAAATAAGCATTCTTTCAAATTCAGATAATGGAATTCCTTGGTATGCAGGAGGAGCTGTATAGGGAACTATATGATATGTAGAGTAGTCTTGAGGATTCCTTGAAGAGTTGTCATCATGAATTGATGATCTAGGTGCAGAGGAAGATGAGCTAGCTTCAAAAACCCATTCATCATCAATCTTTGTCAGCCCCATTTTCCTAAGGTAATAATTGTCAAAGATATGTTTATGATTGATAATCCTGGTTGTATCTACTTCGGTGGAAATATTGAAGTGGTCCAGAACTTTGGAAATGAAGATTGTATAAGGAAGCTTGTGATCATTAATTCGTTTTGCCTTGAACATGTGTCCTTTGATGACATAGATCCAGTTGACTTTAATGTTGTTCTTCATGCAGTGTATCAAGGCCAAATCCTCTTCCATCAGCTGTGCATGATTTCTCCCCCTGGGTGTGAGCTGCTAAGCTATTATGAAAGCAAGAAGTTTTTCATCACGTTTAATCTTCCCAACATTGTATTTCTACACAGCTTCTTCAGCATTTCTCATATAAGACTTGAATGCAGATTCCTTGTTGAATTCAGGCACAGAGGAAGTATTTCCTTTACTTATCTTGACACCATCATTCTTCAAGCCAGCTAGTCTTCTCCATAAGGAGTTGTCAATCCTTATTTCTCTTCCTTTGACTTGAGAAACCAGCTTATTGTTTTCTGCTTTCAGGTTAGCATAGAAAATCTTAATCAAATCACTATAAAAATTACCTTCCATCTCAACAAAGTGCCTCAAGCCTTGAGTTTGAAGAGCATTCTTAACAAATATCAGATTTTCATTATTCAGCCAACTAAACTTGAGGATCTTTGGTATCGGCACCAACTTTCTTTGCATTTTTAACTGCAATGATTCAGTAGTTTCAGCGTCTTCCTCACGTTCAGACTCAGTTTCTTCTTCTGAATGATTCTCTTCATCATGCACAGGAGAAGGAATCCTTACACGAACTTTATACCTCTTAGAAGGTTGTCCCATAGCTGGGTTTGAAGGTCCAGCAACAGATGCAGGATTTCTGATGGACTGTGCAGGAGAACCAGAGGTTGATCCTCTGTTGCAATTTTGAGCTTTCCCAACTGGAGTCTTTGAAGTTTGTGTTGGCATTCTGGTTCTAGATGACCTTCTTAGCCTCTGAACTGCATTTGCTAAGGGTGCATCTGAATCATCATCACTTTCAATCAAGAAATAGTCATTAGAAGACATTTTGGTGAGGAATTGTAGTGATAATATGATGCACAGAAATAGAATGTATTATACAGATGAACCAATTTAATAGGGAAGGATTGAGTAGCTTGGTCAAACGCATAATAACTCTGAGAATATTTTGAACAGATATGCACTCAATCACAGATGCTGATAGTCAGAAAATGCAGAAGGAATATATTGAGAAATGGAGGTTCAGTTTTGGAAAACCAATAAAACATTCTCACATGTATCTATAACTGTTTCAGCTTTGAAAAATAGTGGACCCAAGTACGAATTGATTTTAGACAGATTTGGTTCAATTGGAATTGGAAGAATTAAACTAATTTGCTTGAATAACCAATTGAATTCAGTTGCAGTAAATGAAATCAGTCAACTAGGCAAAGAAATTAATAGACTAATCTGACAACAATTATAGCAGTGAGCTCATTTAATGAAATAAGTAAGTTATTTCAAAGAAATTAACAAACTATTTTATGCAGCAGTATAGCATTTTTGTCAGTTAAATGAAATAAGTCAACTATTTCAAAGAATTAACAAACTATATTCTACAGTAATATAATATTTTTGTCAGTTAAATGAAATAAGTCAACTATTTCAAGAAAATTAACAAACTATCTAATGCAGCAGTAGAACATTTAAGATAGATTCTTGATGTTTAGGATTCCTAATTCATTTCTTAGTTTAAAAAACTTGTCACGACCTAATGGCTTAGTGAAAATATCAGCTAGTTGGTCATTTGTTGAAATGAAATCAATCCTACAATCTTTCTTTTCAATGTGATCTCTTATGAAATGATGCCTAATTTCAATATGTTTTGTTCTAGAGTGTTGAATGGGATTTTTTGTTAGATTAATTGCACTAGTATTATTACAAAGAATAGGAATATCAAATAGGTGCAAATCAAAATCACATAATTGTTGTTTTAACCAGAGTATTTGTGCAGTGCAACTTCCAGCAGCAATGTATTCAGCTTCTGCTGTTGATAATGCAACACAAGCTTGTTTCTTGCTGGTCCATGATATCAAGCAATTCCCAAATAGATGGCATGTTCTACTTGTGCTCTTTCTATCCAATTTGCAACCTACAAAATCAGAATCAGTATATCCAACTAAATTCAGTTCATTACCAGTGGAATACCATAGCCCAACATTCACTGTTCCTTTGAGGTATTTGAGAATTCGTTTTACAACAGTGAGATTTGATTCCTTTGGATTGGCTTGAAATCTTGCACATAAGCACACAGCAAACATGATATCTGTTCTGCTAGCTGTTATATAAAGCAAGGAACCAATTAATCCTCTATACATGGTTGCATCAACTGATTTTCCTTTTTCATCCATGTCAAGATAGCAATTTGAAGACATAGGAGTAGAGGCTTCTTTTCAGCTTTCCATACTAAACTTCTTCAACAGCTCATTGCAGTATTTAGTTTGATTGATGAATGTACCATTTGGAAATTGTTTAACCTGCAGTCCTAAGAAGAAATTTAACTTTCCCATCATGGACATCTCAAATTCACCTTTCATAGTATCTACAAATTCTTGGCATAGAGATTGATTAGATGAACCAAAGATTATATCATCAACATAATTTTGCACCAATATGAGTTCATTATCAACTTTCTTAGTAAAAAGAGTTTTGTCAATAACTCCTCTTTTAAAGCCTTGTGATATGAGGAAAGTTGTAAGTCTTTCATACCATTGTCTAGGTGCTTGTTTGAGACCATACAAAGCCTTTTTCAGTTTGTATACATGATTAGGAAGTTTAAAATCAACAAAATCAGGCGACTGTTCAACATAAACATCTTCATTAATAAAGCCATTTAAAAAAGCACTCTTGACATCCATTTGAAAGAGTTTGAAACCTTTAAGACAAGCAAAAGCAAGTAACAGTCTAATAGCTTCTAATCTAGCTACATGAGCATAGGTTTCATCAAAATCAATACCTTCTTCTTGATTATAGCCTTTAGCAACTAGTCTAGCTTTGTTTCTAGTGATTATCCCATTCTCATCAAGTTTGTTTCTAAACACCCATTTAGTTCCTATAACATTCATATTATTATTTCTAGGTACAAGAAACCATACATCATTTCTGATAAACTGATTTAATTCATCATGCATAGCAGAAATCCAATTATCATCAAGCAAGGTATCATTGATGTTCTTAGGTTCAATTTGAGACACAAAAGCCATATGATTGTAGAAATCATTTAAAGAATTTCGATTTGTAACTCCCTTTTCAATGTTTCCTATGATGTTGTCCAGTGATAGTCCTTTTTGAGTTCTCCAGGATTTAGACAATACATTGTCTGTTGCAGAATAGTCAACTGTTCCAGAGTTATAGTCAACTATTTCAATTCGTCTATCAGCATCAGCAGATTTTTCTCCATAATCATCACTCTTTTCTGATTTTTCAGACTTTTCATCATCTGTACCTACAAGAGAATTACCTTTTCTCTCTTTTTAACATAAGAACTCATCAAATACAACATGAATTGATTCTTCTACAGTCAAATTCTTTTTATTGAAAACACGATAGACTTTACTATGCATAGAATATCCTAAGAATATACCATCATCAGCTTTTTCATCAAACTTACCTAAAGATGCTTTTCCATTATTTAAAATGAAACACCTGCAACCAAAAACTTTAAAGTATGCAATGCTAGGAGTTCTACTATTCAATAGTTCATAAGGAGTCTTATTGAGAATTGGTCTTATCAATACTCTATTTAGCACATAACAAGCTGTGGAAACTGCATCTGCCCAAAAATACTTAGGAAGCTTAGATTCATTTAACATGGTTCTAGCACATTCTTGAAGTGTTCTATTCTTTCTTTCAACAACTCCATTTTATTGTGGAGTTCTAGGAGAAGAAAAATTGTGAGATATGCCATGTTTTGAGCAAAACTTTTCAAAATGAATGTTTTGAAATTCTGTTCCATGATCACTTCTCAAAGAAACAATGTTAAGATCTTTTTCATTTGAAATAATCTTGGCAAATTTCTTAAATGCATAAAAAGTTTCATCTTTGGAAGAAAGAAATAATGTCCAAGTGAATCTTGAAAAATCATCAACAATGACAAGAACATAGGAATTGTTACCAAGACTTACAGTTCTTGATGGACCAAAGAGATCAAGATGTAATAGCTCAAGTGGTCTTCTTGTTGAGATGATGTTCTTTACTCAAAGGAGTTTCTTGATTGTTTTCCCTTTTGACAATATGCACAAACTTTGTCTTTCACGAATTTGACATTTGGAAGGCCTTAACAAGATTTTTGCAGCAGATTTTGTTTAATAACTGCATGTTAATGTGTCCACATCTTCTATGCCAAAGCCAACCTTCATTTTCTTTGGTCAACAAGCATATATTCTTGAGATTTGAGGATTCAATGTCCAGCATATATACATTGTTTGATCTTCTTCCAATGTGGACAATATCTGCAGATTTACAATTATATATAACACAAAATTCTGCATCAAAAGTGACCTTCATACCTTTGTCACATAGTTGACTAATACTCAGCAAATTGTGTTTCAATCCTTCAACAAATAGAACATCTTTTATCTGTGAACAAATAGAACCTTTTATTTTACCCTTGCTATCATCTCCAAATGTAACAGAACCAGCTTCATATTCCTTGAAATTTATTAGCTTTGATTTGTCACCTGTCATATGTTTAGAGAAACCACTATCTAAATACCATAAAGCTCTCTTTGCTCTTTGACAGATCTGCAAAACAAATTTAGTTTAGATATATAGGTCCCCAAAACAGGTTGGGTCCTTTTGAGTTAGGAATAACAAATGATTTTGGTTTCCAATAGTATTCTCCTCTTGAAATGCCAAAATTCTTGATATAACAGTATTTAGATGTATGCCCAGTTTTCAAGTAATAAAAACCTTTTCTAACTCTGTTATTTGTGAAAGATTTATATTTAGCAGCTGGATAATGTTTTACAGATTTCCCATACCCAAGACCAGTTCTGTTTGAGTAACCAATTGGAGAGTTTAATAGTTGATCAAGAGTATTTTGTCCCAATTGAAACTTTCCTAATGTTTTTATCAGATAACCAACTTTATCTTGAAGATTTTTGCAGTTTTCACAATTAGCAGGGTTGATTTTATCACTTTCAAATTTATCAAATTCAACTAGATTTTCCCGTTCCAATACTCTGTTATTTAGCCGACTGTTTAATTCTTTTATTCTGTTAATCTAATTTTCCGGTTCCAGTACTCTGTTTTCTAGCCAACTATTTAGCCCTTTTAGTCTGTTAATCTGATGATCCTGTTTTCTGGCTTCATCATGCAGTTCTTTAAATGCATCTAATAAAGTGTCATAATTTTCACTGAGATCAGTGTCACAATTACTTACTTGGCTTGAGGTTTCAGCATTTGCAACAAGGCATAGATTTGCTTTATTTTCAGATTCAAAATCTGAAGTAGATGACCTGCAGGATTCACTTTCATCCTATGCCATGTAGGCTCTCTTTCCTTTCTTGAAGTGAGGATTTCGTTTCTCTTTGTCTTTTCTTTCTTTTCTTTCTGGGCTTCTTTCTTTTCTTTGATTTATGAGAGGACAATCCATCTTTACATGTCCTAGATGCCCACAGTTGAAACAAGAGAAATTAGAAGAATTGAAATAAGATTTTCTTGTGTACCTTTTCTGTTGATCTTGAAATTTGTCTCTTGAGTTGTTCTTTCTCTTTAGAAACTTTCCAAACTTCTTTACAAGCATGGAAAATTTTGTGCTGTCATTTTCGTTTTCCTCTTCATCACTCTTCAAACATTCTTTGGCTTCCAAGGCAACGCTCTTGTTCTTTTTTTCAGAATTTTCCAGCTGATCAAGTCTACTCAATTCCAGTTCATGCTCTCTCAATTTTCCAAACAATGTAGCTGTATTCATGACAGATAAATCCTTTGTTTCAATAATGGCAGTGACCTTTGGTTGCCAGCTTCTATTTAGGCACTTTAGGATCTTGATGTTTAGTTCCTCATCATCAAACTTCTTGCCTAGACCCAGTAAGTGATTTACAATGTGAGTGAAACGTTTCTGAACATCTTGGATGCTTTCTCCAGGCTGCATCCTAAACAATTCGTATTCTTGAATGAGAGTGTGCTTTCTTGCTCTCTTAACTTCAGATGTGCCTTCATGGGTGACTTGTGAGATGTCCCACATCTCCTTTGCAGTTGCACATTGAGAAATCCTGAAAAATTCATCAAGATTTAAAGCAGAAGTTAGGATGTTTTTGGCCTTACAATTGAATTGTGCTTTCTTGTTTTCTGCATCAGTCCATGTCTCCCAAGGTTTTTCAGTTATTGTTCCATCTTCAGCTTTCAATTTTGGAATGTATGGACCATTTATTACAACATCCCAAACGCCTCTGTCTACAGATTCAAAGAAAATCTTCATCCTTGCTTTCCAGAAAGGATAATTTGCTCCAACAAAGAGTGGTGGTATGTTGGTGGAGGCTCCTTCAGCAAAGGGAAGCTTGTCAGCCATCTTGGATCACTCTTGAATATCTTTCAAGTACCTGCTCTGATACCAATTGTTAGATTCAGAGATATATCAAGAAAGGGGGGATGAATTGATATAGGATTTTCTTCGAAAACTGTTAAGTATAAGATTTTTCTGATGCTGTCAAGAACATATTAGTTTACTAATTTTAGAAAATAGTTTATTAGTTCTATCAGAAACTTATTAAAGAAGATTAAAGAAGAGAAAGAATGCACAAGAATTTATACTGGTTCACTCTTTTTCAAGAGCTACATCCAGTTTCGATCTGTAACACTAACAGATCTCAATACACTAAATGATCAAGTCTTTACAAGAACCCCTCTTCTAAAGACTAACAAAACCAAAAAGATGAAATTCTAAACACTATAGAGTTCAATCTAACCCAGACTCACACCAAGTCTACAGTGATCACCCCAATCACCAAAATACAGGTTTTGTAACACCACAAAACAATCTCAACCCAGAGAACAAAACAAATCAGAATATACTAATCAAGACTCTCTTCTTGATTCTTTCTAAAGTTAAATTCTTCAATAGATTTGTGAGTAAGCTTTTCGTGATTCACTCTTCTCCGTTCTCTCTCTGTTCTTTTGCTATTCTTTCGTTATTTGAATCTCCCATGAGACTTGTATTTATAGAGAAAGATATGAGCTTCAGTAAGGCATTATTCTGTTTCTGTCAAACTGGAAGGCCTGCAACAAAATAGTCGACTAAACAGCGAAATAGTTAGCTTATTTCATTAAAAGCACATTCCTGACATATTAATGAAAATAGTCGACTAATATATCAGAATTAGTTGACTAATTAAAGATTAATGAAAACAACAGACTAATATATCAGAATTAGCTAACTAATAACCGATAATCTAACAGCTATTCAAAACTGCATAAACACCAATTAATCACCAACGTTCCAGCAACATCATCAAATCAAATTCATCAATAGGGATAGATCTAGAAAATTAGAACTTTTGTTTATTCATTTTTAATTACAACTTTAGTTGCTTTATCTTACATAATGTAATGTTAGTAGTAAATGTGAATCTTACCTATGTACACTATTATTATAAATTTCATTAATTATGAGGTTACTTATAAATGTGTTACTTTTATTCTCATAATATACGATGTGGGGTAGAGGGTGTCACAATAATCAAGAATCATAAATTACATGTCAATTATATTTTAAATCAATTAATCATTATATTTAATGAATATTAATTTTTTCTTTATATATATATATATTATTTATTCATATATTTCATCTTATATGTAATTTGATAAAATATTAATTATATAATAATTTTTAATAACTTAGTATATAAATAAAATTAAACATAATTTTATCTTTAATTCTTATATAATTCATATTTGTACATTTTATTATAAAAATATTCATAAAAATATGAATTAAAATTAATATAAAAATATATTTGAACGTAATAATTTAATTTTTTTAAATTAAACAATTATTTTTTACATTATAAAAATAATTATTTTACATATTTTATTTTAAATAAAAAATATTATTGTTGTCATATATCCAAAGTTGGTAATAAATAATATAAATGATATATTAATTTTAAACATTAGAAGTAAAATTCTAATATCAGCAAATATTATAAATATTATATTTATATTTGATTAAAAACTAAGATTTTTATAAACTATTTTCTTCTCTTGTCTAGAATTTATTTTATCCTTAAACATATATTGCTATTTTAAGACATAAATTAGATTAAATCATTCAAATCTTTTTATTATATTTACTTTAGATTTATACAAATAATTAATTATTTAAATAAATAGTTTATTTTAAAAATTCAAATAAGATGGAAAATTAATTCTGAAACTAGAAAATTAAATAAACTTAAAAATCATATATAGTAAATTAAAAAAGTTAAAAATTAACACGTAATGAACCATTTTAAAATTAAAGTAAAATGTTAATTGATTTTATTTAAAAAACATTAGTTATCATAGAAAAATCCTTTTTACTTAAAATTAAAAAATGTATTTCAAAATAAAATAATAATAATAATGATAACTTTATTAAACTTTTTTATATTATTATCCATAGACATCTTTTTAACTTTAAATAATTACTTAAAATATAAAACTTTATCATATTACAAACTTCAAAATATAACCCACAATATTATAATATATAATCATATAAAATTTTTACAAAAGCAAAATTGACCTTATTATGATATTAAAATATCTTAATGTAACATTTCTTTAACAATAATGTGGTGGTATCCCTATCAAAATACATCAGAACACTAATCTAACAACCTAGAAAATAAAAATAGCAACTCTACAATAATATATAACTAACATTACAATAATCCGCCTATCAAAATACAAAAATATAGTCCTGATAAATATATTAAGACGTGTTACATTATATTAACACATCATACAAACCTACCTTAGATTAAGATCCTTAACCAATATCTGAAAATGTTGGAAAATCTTAGCAAATCATGTCGGTAACTCACATATTTTTTAATTACATTATTCAAGCCCTCACTACATTGTGTAGTTGTCATATTAGTACAAAAGTCTCTCCAACCATAAACTAATGTTCATTTTTTTTCAAAGCAAAAAGTTTGTTTCAACCAACTGTTATCTTAAAAGATCATACTTCTCAAACATATTATTCCAAGCAATAAGGGAGTCTTCATCTTCTTCGTACTATCATAAATGCAAAGTCTTTGAAACTTTCCAAATACAACAGAGTTTCTTTAATGCATTTTGTTATAAATGCCAAATACAAAGACGATAATATGTATTTGGCCATATCAAAACTAGCACTTTTGTCATTGCTGCATCTTGGTCGGTCAGAATAATTTGGGGTTTCTTTCCCGACATAACTTTAGAAAAAGTATTAAACAACCACACAAAAACTTTCTGCAGTCTCATCATATAACAATGCAACACCAAATACAGTTTGTTAATTCCTCTTTCTCTTTTCTTATTTATATTAATTTATATTAAGAATGTGTATGCCTTTTGTTAATATAGTTTCTCAACATATAGAGCAATCCTCTTTTTCAACAAGGGAAATGACTGGCTCTCCAACTCCTGCTCCACACCTCTTCGACCATGCAATGGCATCCAATGCATGTCCTAAATTTAATGCTCCTGACCTTTGCTTTTTACAGGAAACACATAATAAAAACTATCTAAAACACTACTTTTTTGTTGATCTATATTTTTCTTTTTACTTTGTAGTATATAATATTACAATATATATATATATAAAGAAGAGCATTAATGATCGTTGTTGTGAGTAAACTGACAAACTGACTCGTGAATTTAAGGCTCACAACAAACCGATGCGGTGGTCGGATCGCCGGAGATGCGACGACTAGGAGGTTGGCTGCACCATTAACTTGATGGAAGAAGATGACTTCGTGTGTGCGCCGCCTTCGGCTTAAACACGGCTATGCTTCGCCCTTTTTAACTATCACTAGTATGTAGTCAAATGAAAGAAAATTGCAATTTCTAGTCACTTTCAGTCTAATCCGTATTTACTTAGTTAGGCGGTACTTCTTCTTAGCTTCTTAGCATGTAGTTGATCAACCAGACTAGTTTTCCTGTAGTAGAGAGCGTGGGGAGAGTGACCATCAGGACCTTGAATAGGGTGTGTCTTTTTTTTCCTTCCATTTTAGGAGTACTCTTAAATGTATTATACTCTAGGTTTTCAATGCCCTAAGGTCCCAATTTCAGATCGAGTTCCGCAAGTAGAAGTGTTCCTAAATTCTTTTAGTTAGCACCTCTTTTGTTAAACCTTAAGAAATTGGGGGTATTTTAACCCAAAAATATTGGGCCAAAAGACCCTAATATGTATAAAATTGTGCAAAAGAATATTATTATATATTTATACGGTTAAGTTAGTGAGCAATGTAATATTAAAAATTATATAATATAGTGAGAAGCTTTCTGATAATGTACTGGACCATAAGACCTTGTCAATGTAATATTAAAATTCATACCAGTTGGTTAAAATGTTTAAGATTGACTTAGCAATCAAACTAAGAACATTTTAACTGATTGAAAACATATTTTTAATCAGTTGAAAACAGTTAAAACTTCTTTAAAACATTTCAAAACATTTTAAAAAACAAGATTAAGTCCAAGATAGAATGAGATGCATCTTACCACAAAACCTAAGACAGTCTAACACTAAGATAAAATTTTCATTCTTCAAACATCATTATCTTCATCATCAAAGTGGTTGGAGACATCAAATTAACATGAAGTCAAGTCTTCAAGTCCAACACTATTAGCGTCCCCTTAGCCCCCTCGATGCTAGTCGTGTAGCTTCCAGCCTTTTAGCTCGTTACATGCGAGATCGACGCTAATAACGAAGTAGCGTATGCTTTTTTCCTTTTGTATGGACTTTTGGACGATGTTATTATTGATTTTTCTTGTAGTGATTATTATTAAAAAGAAACTAAATATCAGCTTTAATTAAAATATTATTTTATTCTTCTAAGAAAGTTGAAATTCTAAATAATTAAAAAATGAAAAATAAAGATGATTAACTCATCAATCACATGTAACTCTTATGTAGACTTACTTGGAGGGAGAGCGAGTAGATGACGAACTCATTCTTTTTGAATAAGATGAATGCAAATTCTATTTTGTATTATTTTGGATGTGATTCTTGAGACCCAAATACCAAAAAACATTTGCTTCTACCAATCATTTTATAATGACCTATAAAATGATGAAATTTGTAACTAATGTAGAGTCTAATTTAGTAAGTGGCTAAAACCTTTATAACTAATGTTAGAAACAAATTTAGATTCTAATTTAGAAATCAATTTAGCCACCATTATATGAAAACCAATTTCATAATATTTTAAGATCAATAGCTAAAAAAATATAGTTTCTACGACAATAAAAATCATTTTAGATATCAATAATTTTTAGTTTATAAAAATAACTAATTATTTTTTATTTTTAAATTAATTTATATTCAATGATTTTATTGTTGTAGAAACTTAGGATATGTTATATCTTTAATCATATGGGTGTAACAAATTTCTTGAAAAAATAAAAGTAAAAATAAAGAAGGTATTTTACTAAGATTTAAAGACTTGGTATTGATAAGAGAAAAAAATAATTTTTTGTGTTTTGCAAAGTAACATGCATTACAAGAAAACAAATTAAAGTATCAATACAACGAAAATATTAAATTATACAACAATACATTCTCATTCATCATTAATTGTTTTTGCAGGTTTATTCGAAACTACTTATGTGACAGGAAAAATATGAAATAACAAATTCTATTATAAGATTCATTATTTGTCTCCAACTTGTTTAGATTCTAGTGTTTGCAAACTAATTTGTACTTAAAAAATAAGTTCATGGTTAATAAGTTATCATTTGTGATTCACATGCCTTTATTTATTTATTTATTTATGAAAACGTTTGTATTTGTATTGATTTAGCACGTTATAATAAGATTTAAAGGTAATGAGATGTGGATTGTTTGAATTTAGTGATATACATTCTAAATATGGTCATATAAATCATTAATGAAGCTTGTAATATGATTATGTTGCAAAGGTCCTTTAAAACTCTAGATATGTGGCGGTAATAGGTTTGAAGTTTTTGTTAAAATCCTAAAAACTAATAGTAATCATATATAGGGATAGAAATTACATGTCTTGCATTTATGTATTCTTCTCTCTCTCACCCATTTGACACACACTTAAATTACACACATTACCATTTCATTTACATATATTTTTTTCTAATTTTACCTACTTATGTTTAATATTATATGTCTAACCTTTAATTTTCTTCTTTATCTTACTATATTTCAAACATAATAACTCTAATATTACTTATATTCTTTTATATATCCACTTTCATTAATTTCTAGTTTTTTTAATCAAATAAATGAAATTAAAAAGATATGTCATATTCATTCTTCTCTAGTTTTATTATTTTTCAAAATTATTTATATTTTCATTCTGGTAAATTTCTCAAACACAAAAAGCATAAGTTTGACTTTAATATCAAAGTACTATAAAAACTTAATAAAATCATTTGATAGTAAAAATTATTACGTAACTTTTAAAATAATAGAATAAATTAGAAAAATAATTTTTTAAAAATAATAATTCTTGAAATTTTTTAAATTAAATTTTTTCATCTTATAATAATATATATTAAAAATGAAATAATTTTTCATATAAATATCTGTTGGTAGATTTTAATTGTGAGTAATTAATTTTTAATTCTCATAATAATATATATTAATAATAAAATGATTCTTTGAAAGTTCAAATTTGTTTTAATAAATAAAATAAAATATTTATATACTTCGATTAATATCTTTAGTGAATTTTTTATATTAATATGTTAATGTGATTGTGTAACAACCCAATATATTATGTAATAAAAATATTCAGTTATAAAATATTAGATCATAAAGATATTATAAAAATATTCAGTTATAAAAATATTAGACCATAAAGATATTATCTTATAAAAATATTCAGTTATAAAAATATTATATATTATAAAGATATCATATCATAAAGATAATACAGTATATAAAAACAAAAGACTAGTTGGGTAACTTGTTTTCACATACGTCCATTCTCTCTATTATCTCTATTGTCTCTCTATTCTCTCTACATTTTCTCTAAGGTTTAAATACTGAAAACCCTAACGGTTTCTAGATCCACAAGAAGCAATAAGAGGCTAACAGTATAAGGAGGAGTTCTACCCGATCAGTTTTGAGAACGGGTAAGTCTAGGTCCGTTTATTCTTAAGAAATTTCTTTTGGAAAGTTTATGGTCTTTGAAGATTTTTCTCAATAAATTCTCTTTATGGGGAAATGCTATCCAGAATTTTGAGATAAAAGAGAAGCTAAAGTTTGGGATTTGCAGTTTGTTTTCATCTGATCGAGGAACAAAGAAAATCCAGGTTAGGGAAGTTAATGTTCAAAATTATATAAATTGATATTAAGAAAATTAATGTTATATATATATATATAATTAGTATGTTTTGTATATTATTGTTGTATTGAGTGTAATGTGTGAAAAACCTTGTTTTTGTATTGTTTATGATGTTTAAGTTGATATTTGGATGTTTGATGACAATCAATGGAATGGAAAATTTGTTTGAGGGGTAGAAACGAAAGTTTCTTTCCCTGGAGGGTTTTGGTCTCGATCCTATTCTTGTTTATAAATTTAGATTATTATCTCTAAATAAAATTTAGAAAAATTGATTGGTTATGTATGACCTATGATGTTTTTGTGTGAGGCCGAGTAGAGCCTGGGGTTGGTGCCCATAATCTACCGATATATTTGTGTGTGGGGCCGAGTAGGGCCTGGGGTTGGTGCCCATAATGTACCGATATGTTTGTGTATGGGACCGAGTAGAGCCTGGGGTTGGTGCCCATAATCGACCGATATGTTTGTGTGTGGGGCTGAGTAGAGCCTGGGGTTGGTACCCATAATCTACCGATATGTTTGTGTGGGGCCGAGTAGAGCCTGGGGTTGGTGCCCATAATCTACCGATATGTTTGTGTGGGGCCGAGTAGAGCCTGGGGTTGGTGCCCATAATCTACCGATATGTTTGTGTGCGGCCGAGTAGAGCCTGGGGTTAGTGCCCATAATCTACCGATATGTTTGTGTGTGGGGCCGAGTAGAGCCTGGGGTTGGTGCCCATAATCTACTTATGTGTGTTAATAAGAATGTTGTGAGTATGTATTACATGATAATATGATTTGTGTTGTTACTTTTCAATTATTAAAGATGCATTAAATTTCAAAGCATTTAAATATGTTCTATGATGAATGTGCATGAGAATGATATGATGATGAATACTACATGATGTTATTATTTTGTGTTGTTATATTTTTGAATGATTAGCTTACCCTACAATTGCCGATTGTTTGGCCTGCGATGATCGTGTTTTACTACACGGGAGCAGATATCTTAATAGGTGAGCGGGATGTTTCGGAGTTCCAGGATTATATTGGAAGATGAAGTAGTAGTTAAACGCATATATTTATATATGTTTTTATTTCTTATAATAGAATTTTGTACTAGTAGAGATTCCCTTTTGTATTGAATACAAATACAAATTTTATATATAATTTGTTTTATTATCAGTTAATACAAGTTACGTTTGCATACTAATTATGATAAAAGTAGTGATTTCTTCAGTCGTTACAGATTGAAGATAAAATATTTATTTCAATTATTTTATAAAACTTTAATATATTTATT
The DNA here is from genome assembly GCA_030347555.1 of Lablab purpureus. Taxonomy (NCBI): domain Eukaryota; kingdom Viridiplantae; phylum Streptophyta; class Magnoliopsida; order Fabales; family Fabaceae; genus Lablab; species Lablab purpureus. Next base: position 7,803,885 of record CM059261.1, on the reverse strand, counting down.
ATATAATTTTGTTTTTAAATATATACATTAAAATTATTTATGTTTGTAAAATAAAATCTTAAAAATTCTTATTGATTAATAAAAATATATAATTATTTTCTAAAATTATTTTTTGCACTAATTTTAGAAGATAATAATAATAAAATGAATTATTAGTTTTTATAAATAATTAAAAATATATTAATATAAAAATTATTTTAATATTTTCTTCCAAATTATTTTTTAAAATATTCATTATAATAAGTTAAATATTAATATTTTATTTAATTTCATAAAAATTTAATATTTATGGGTTGTAAGTAATATTTTTGTATTATTTTTTACAAATATGTATTTAAAATTATAAAATATGAAATAAAAATTAATTTTTCTGAAAACAAAATACAAAATTTTAGTAAAAAATTCATCCAACTTTTAGTTAGGATTTTTTCAATTATTTCTCTACTCAATATTAACACATTTATACAAACACGTGAAAAATAGGAAAAACACACAAGAAGGGAGGGTTGAATTGTGTTTTAAAACTTTTCACAAGTTTTTTTAATATCATCTGAAGACACAAGGTTCATCAAAAAATTTGGATCACGAGACAAACAAGATCTGTTGCTCAAAAACTATTTTCGCAAACAAAGATTTTTGAGTTAAAATCTCCCCTTTTTAAACCTAGATAAATCAATAATACGGAATTGAAAAGAGATAAGAAGGAAAACAGAATACTCAAGTTTTTATACTGGTTCATCTGAAACCACAGACTAGGTTAAGTTCCACTAGAAAACTAATATTGCAAAATACTTGAAAGTATTCTTTCGAATAGTAGTCACTCTTCGCTAACTCGTATAAGTATTTTTTGAAATACAAAACTCTAGTAAAAATTAAGCATGGTTTTTCTACCTATTTTTCTACGCAACATAATAATTCTTTGATTTTTTAAAATCTTTTTGATAAATAAAATATAAATATTTTATATACTTTGATTAATATATTTATTGAATTTTTTATATTAATATGTTAACGTGATTAAAGATAAAATATTTATTTCAATTTTTTTTAACTTTTTATAAAACTGTAATATATTTATTGTATAATTTTATTTTTAAATATATACATTAAAATTATTAATTTTGTAAAATAAATATTAAAAATTCATATTAATTAATAAAAAATGTATAATTATTTTCCAAAATTATTTTTTCACTAATTTTAGAAGATAATAATAATAAAACAGATTATTTTTTTTATAAATAATTAAAAATCTATTAACATACAAATTATTTTAATATTTTCTTCCAAATTATTTTGTAAAATATACATTATAATAAGTTAAAATATAAACATTTTATTTTATTTAATTTCATAAAAATAATTTTAATATTTATGTATTGTAAGTAATATTTTTTGTATTACTTTTTTTAACAAATATATATTTAAAATTAAAAAATATGAAACAAAAATTAATTTTTCTAAAGATAAAGTACAAAATTTTAATAAAATTTTTTATCCAACTTTTGAGTAGAATTTTTTTTTTTAATTTTTCTTCACAACACATAATAATCTTCCGAATGTTTGAAATATTTTTCAATGTATAAAATATAAACATTTATATATTTTTATTAAAATATTTATTAAATTTTTATATTAGTATATTAATGTGATTAAAAATGAAATATTTATTTTGTATAGTTTTTAATTTTTTTATAAAACTGTAATATATTTATTATATAGTATTTTTATTTTCAAATATATATATATATATATATATATAACTTATGTTTGTTAAATAAAATCTTAAAAATTCATAATAATCAATAAATATAATTAGTTGTTTAGAAAAAATTTAACTACATAAATATTTTTTTTATCTTTTCTTTCGAGTTATTTTACTAAATATTAATTATAGCAAGTTAAATATAAATACTTTTGTTTAATTTTATGAGAATAATTTTAATATTTATGTGTTGTAAGTAATATTCTTTTATAATTTTATATAATTTAACTACGCATTTCAAAGAATATATTAAAAAATTGTATAAAATAATAAATAAAAGTTAAAAGTACTATAATAAAAAGTATGAATTAAATGTTAATATGACTTTTAATTAACTAATCATTATATTAAATAAATACAAATTTATATATAAGCATATATATTATTTATTTATATATTTTATTTATATATAATAGGATAAAAAATTAATTGTATAACAAATTTTAATAAATTAATATTATAAAGACATTGATAAAATTGATGTATAAAAGTTACAACATGTTCTTGAGATTGGATTGTAATTATTGTTCCTGCATTTTTGCTATTAAAGCGTCTAAAATTTTTTGAAATTTTAATTATTTAAATAAAGTAAATACATAATCTAGGTATTAAATTATAAATCCACATTTTTAAAATAGTTTAATGATTAGAATTATTTAAGCATTGCAACACCCCAAGAAAATAGAATTTAGATTATGTTTATTAAAGAGGTACCCAAATACACCATAACTTTTTTATAAAAAAATTTAGAGAATAATTGTTTTAACTCTGTTAAATTTTTAAATGGGTGAAAAATAAGGTGCGAACTTGATCTTTTTATACAACAACCAAAGTTCATGTTAAACCAACCATTTTTGGTATTATACATTAGTCTTTTTGTCTTGTTTATTTTAAATATTTTTTTTTACCCTCACTAAATGGAACCTTGAGATAGGCTCTACAACAAAACAATCCATCTTTTCCTATTAGGAAATCATTGTCAAACTATTCAAAATAATGTGAAAGTAATGCAAAAAACCACACAAAGTAAGAACATTCTAAAATTTGATCCAGGCATGGTTCATTCACATCAAAATTCCCATATCTCTGTCAATCTTCTTCACCGCACAATTTCTTTTGTCTACATTAGTGTTTTAGAGTGTAATGTCATAATCATCTATCCCAAATACAAAAATCTTATTCTTATAGAGATCCACACTAAACCTTTTACATATCAAGACACTTCTTAAGAAATGATCAAGCCCAATATCACCATTTTATATTAGCTTCTAATATAATTATATATAGAATATACCACAAACTCTATAGAATTTGTGATCATAAAGTTACTTGACAAAATATTTAGGTGATGTTGAAAAGAGAGTTGAAAAAATGGATCTACAAAAGTGGAAACATATTCCCAAGATTGAATTGCAGATACTACCTCTACCTTTACAATCACAACCTTTCAACACCCAATTTCATCCAGAAGATAATAAAAATAATAAATCAATAAAATAGACTTAACTCTAAAATATAGAAAAAAATTATTAATTAAAATCTTAAATACAAAAAAAAATAAACAGAAAATAAGAAACAGAAATATTTTTATAAGAAAATATGTTTTTATTTTAATAAGATGATAAAAATATTTTCTTTTATATATATGTATATATAATAAAATAATATTGATAATTTAAAATTAAAAGGGAAAGAGTTTGTAATTTAAATATATCATAATTTTTTTTTTAATTTTTCCTTTTTCTCTTCTTTTTTCCTTTATTTATATTTGATTAAAAACTAAGATTTTTATAAACTATTTCCTTCTCCTATCTAGAATTTATTTAATCCTTAAATATATATTGCTATTTTAAGACATAAATTAAAATCATTCAAATCTTTTTATTATATTTACTTTAGATTTATACAAATAATTAATTATTTAAATAAATAGTTTATTTTAAAAATTCAAGTAAGATAGAAAATTAATTCTAAAACTAAAAAATTAAATAAACTTAAAAATCATATATAGTAAATTAAAAAAGTTAAAGATTCACATATAATGAACCATTTTAAAGTTAAAGTAAAATGTTAATTGATTTTATTTAAAAAACATTAGTTATCATAAAAAAATCCTTTTTACTTAAAATTAAAAAATGTATTCCAAAATAAAATAATAATAATAATAATAATAACTTTATTAAACATTTTATATTATTACCCATAAACATCTTTTTAACTCTAAATAATTACTTAAAATATCAAACTTTATCATACATACTGTCAACCTTAAACAAACATAATAACTTTATTAAACATTTTATATTATTACCCATAAACATCTTTTTAACTCTAAATAATTACTTAAAATATGAAACTTTATCATACATACCGTCAACCTTAAACAAACTAGTTTTATCAGTTAAAATTACAAACTTCAAAATATAACCAACAATATTATAATATATAATCATATAAAATTTCTACAAAAGCAAAATTGACCTTATCATGATATTAAAATATCTTAATGTAATATTTCTTTAACAATATTGTGGTGGTATCCCTATCAAAATACATCTCAACACTAATCTAACAACCTTGAAAATATAAATAGCAACTCTACAATAATATATAACTAATATTACAATAATCCACCTATCAAAATATAAATATATAGTCCTGATAAATATATTAAGACATGTTACACTATATTAACACATCATACAAACCTGCCTTAGATTAAGATCCTCAACCAATATATGAAAATGTTAGAAAATCTTAGCAAATCATGTTGGTAACTCATATTTTTTAATTACATTATTCAAGCCCTCACTACGTTGTGTAGTTGTCATATTAGTACAAAAGTCTCTCCAACCATAAACTAATGTTCATTTTTTTTCAAAGCAAAAAGTTTGTTTCAACCAACTGTTATCTTAAAACATCATACTTCTCAAACATATTATTCCAAGCAATAAGGGAGTCTTCTTCTTCTTCGTACTACCATAAATGCAAAGTCTTGAAACTTTCCAAATACAACACTGAGTTTCTTTAATGCATGTTGTTATAAATGCCAAATACAAAGATGATAATATGTATTTGGCCATGTCAAAACTAGCACTTTTGTCATTACCGCATCTTGGTCGGTCAGAATAATTTGGGGTTTCTTTTCCGACATAACTTTAGCAAAAGTATTAAACAACCACACAAAACAACTTTCTGCAGTCTCATCATATAACAATGCAACACCAAATACGTTTTGTTAATTCTTCTTTCTCTCTTCTTATTTATATTAATTCATATTAAGAATGTGTATGCCTTTTGTTAATATAGTTTCTCAACATATAGAGCAATCCTCTTTTGCAACAGGGGAAATGACTGGCTCTCCAACTCCTGCTCCACGCCTCTTCGACCATGCAGTGGCATCCAATGCACGTCCTAAATTTAATGCTCCTGACCTTTGCTTTTTACAGAAAACACAGGATAAAAACTATCTAAAACAGTACTTTTTTGTTGATCTATATTTCTTAGATATTCTCCTTCAGTTTTGAGAAGATTAAAACTGATTTTCAAATTTATTTATTTTCTTTTTTGAATTATGTTTTAAATTTAATTAAAAAATAATTTCTATATAATTTTAAAAAGAAGGAGGAAAAGAGAACATTGAACTAAGCTAACCTTGAGCATGAAAATTTATGTTTTCCAATCTTTGTTCTACAATTTTTTACTAAGTCACTTGTGAAAGGAGCTGACGGTCTGTGCCATTATTTTGGATTCCCTCTTTCCAGGTGATACTGTTCTTATTATTGTTTGATTATCTGTAAACACCATAGTTGGTGTAGTTTTCATCCCTTGTGATTGTTAAGGGAGGTGTTTCATCTCTTGTGTAATCAAGAGAGGTGTGTTGTCATCCTTTGAAGTTTGTCAAGGGAGGTGTTTCATCTCTTGTGTGATCAAGAGAGGTGTGTTGTCATCCTTTGAAGTTTTTCAAGGGAGGTGTTTCATCTCTTGTGGGATTCAAGAGAGGTGTTCAGTCTTTAGATTTTTTCTTTTGCATGTTTCAATTGTAATATTGGTTGTAATTGAATTTTCTAAAGATAGTGATTGGGGAGTCATTCTCAAATTGAGGTGACTAGGAACTGGATGTAGGGTTGGCTATACCCGAACCAATATAAATCTTTGTGTACTTCTCTTCCCTTATCCTTTTACTTTATTTACTGCTTCCGCTTCGGTAAAAATAAACTAGAAAAATTAAAAAGGGTAAATTTATTTGTGACATCTTAAAATGCATCAATTCACCCCCCTCTTGATGCCATTTTGCTAACACTTAATAAATTGGGGGTATTTTAACCCAAAAATTTTGGGCCAAAAGACCCTAATATGTGTAAAATTGTGCAAAAGAATATTATTATATATTTATACGCTTAAGTTAGTGAGCAATGTAATATTAAAAATTATATAATATAGTGAGAAGCTTTTTGATAGTGTACTAGACCACAAGACCTTGTCAATGTAATATTAAAATTCATACCAGTTGTGTTGATGATTTTGATTCGATGATGTTGCTGGAACATTGGTGATTAATTGATGATTATGCAATTTTGAATAGCTGTTAGATTATCTGTTATTAGTTAGCTAATTCTGATATATTAGTCTGTTGTTTTCATTAATCTTCAATTAGTCAACTAATTCTGATATATTAGTCGACTATTTTCATTAATATGTCAGGAATGTGGCTTTAATGAAATTAGCTAACTATTTTGTTGTTTAGTCAACTATTTCGTTCCAGGCCTCCCAGTATGCAGAAAACATAACAACGCCTGTTGAAGCTCATCTCTTTCTCTATAAATAGAAGTCTCGTGGGAGATTCAAACTACTGAAAGAATAACAAAAAGAACAGAGAGAGAACAGAGAAGAGAGGATCAAGAAAAGCTTGCTCACCATTCTTTGAAAGTTTCAGTTTTAGGAAGAATCAAGAAGAGAGTCTTGATTCACATTTTTCTGTATTGTTTTTGTTCTCTATGTTGAGATTACTTTGTGGGGTTACGAAACCTATTTCTTGGTGATTGGGGTGATCACTGCAGACTTGGTGTGGGTCTGGGATTAGATCGAATTCTATAGGGTTTTGAATTTAATCTTTGTTGGTTTTGGTAGTCTTTAGAAGAGGGGTTCTTGTAAAGACTTGATTATCTTAGTGATTTGAGATCTGTTAGTGTTACATATCAAAACTGGATGTAGCTGACAAAGCCTATGTCGCACAAACTTTTCAAAGAATTTTGAACTGATTAACCATTACTAATGTAGTATAGGAATCAACTCGAGTCAATCCAAGGAGTGTTATACCAAAATATAAATCGAAGAGGTTCATGTTAAAAAAAAAAATAAATAAATAAAAGGGGGGGGTTTGTTCGATCAAAGAAAACAACTGCAGGAGCAGCTTAACTAGTGTTATGCGCTGCTCCTTATTCGGACATGAACGAGATTACTAAAGCAGGAAATGCTATATAAAACAATGAAAATCGAAATGCAATGAACAATCAAAAGCTATGAATATCGAACATCACTATCAGTAAATGTGAAATGCAGAGTGCAGAACAGTGAATGTGTAATTTCCAATAAACAGTGAAAATCGAAATGCTGTTGAAACAATGAAAGTCGAAAGGCAATGAAATGCGGTGAAAATCGAATTACAGAGAAAATCGAGTTACAGTGAAACAATGAAAATTGAGAGACAAAGAAATGCAGAGAAAGTCAAAATGCAGAGAAAATTGAAATGCAGTGAAACAAGGAAAATCGAGAGACAGAGAAATGCAGAGCAAGTCGAAATGTAGAGAAAATCGAAATGCAGTGGAAAACAATGAAAATCGAACTACAGCAAAGAAAATGAAAATCGAAATGCTATGGAATGCAGTGAAAATCGAAATGCTATGAAATGCAATGAATATCGAAATGTTGTTGAAACAGTGAATATCGAACTAAAATAGAAAAAGTGAAAATCGAAATGCTATGAAATGCAATGAATATCAAAATGTTGTTGAAACAGTGACTGTCGAACTGCAATAGAGTAGCGAAATGTAAAGGAACATCTAAATGCAATGGAAAATCGAAATGTAATGAAACAGTAAATATCAAAAGGCAATAGAACAGTAGAAATCGAATTGCTGTTAAAAACTTGCACGCAATTAAAAAGGAGATTTAAATAGTTCATTCACCATTCTTAAAACAATAAACGTTGGTCACACACTTCCTTAGTCTCATCAACTGATATATTCTTAACAAATCCTACATTCATGAAAATACAATCACTCCTCCACTGTTCTAATGAAAACTAAAAAGAAATAGAAGAAAACGCAGCAGCCCCTCCTCTGTCACGACATCTCCTGAGCTGCTATTATGGAATTTTGTGCCTCTGTAAAATTCTGTTTTTGCTATAATTAAATTCTGTGCACGCCCCTCTCTGCACTGCTCACGTAGCTTTTTATGTTTGCAAAGGCTGCCCTAATGCCTTGATTGGGCCCCTCACATCACCCAATGGCCAATGCTGTACGAGCTGTCTTGGGTGAATTACTGTACTGTTGCATTTTTCTTCTCTTTTTACTGTTCACCACTGCTGTATGAAGCTAGCAATTGGGCTGATTTCAATTCATCTTTCTTGCTTCAATTGGGCTGAATTCAATTCAATTCACAACTTGTGCATCTCTCCAGCCCATTCCAGGATCAATCCTACCATAAGAGGGGGTCAGCTCAATGTAAACATCTAAGAAAATTAGAATTGGAAAAACAAGTTAAAGCTAAATCATTTAAATTTTACTTTTCAGCTATAAAATGAAAATATAACACCCTATTTTACTTATTTACGTTCATTCATGAAAACTGTAAAATTCAGCTTAAAGTTCCAAGAAAGTGAAATTAAAAATGTCAAGGAGGTGCAATAAACCATAAGGTATGAGCATAGAAATCGAGTTATCAGTAGCTCTTGAAAAAGAGTGAACCAGTATAAATTCTTGTGCATTCTTTCTCATCTTTTATCATCTTTAATATCTGTTTGATAGAACTAATCGACTATTTCTCAGAAAGCAGTCAACTAATTTGTTCTGGACTGCATCAGAAAATTCTGAAACTTAACAATTTTGAAAGAAAATCCAATATCAATTCACCCCCCCTTCTTGATATATCTCTTGTTACCAAAGAGGATCAGGTCATCACTCTTTGAAGATATATCGAGTTTTGATGATTTCTCAAGTAAGCCAGATCGAAGATTGAAAAGATCGAAGAGTTGAAGTTTTGAAGAATCGATGGAGTTCTTTTCGAAGATGTTGTGTCAAATCATTCTGGAATCAGAGAAATCGAAACTAACAACAGACCCAGCATTCTTTCACTTGTAATCGTTTTTTTTGGTAAAATTGTTTTTATTAATCGATCGATTTTGGATATAACATAATCGATGGTCTTAACATAATCGATTATGTTGTACTTTTCAAACAAACACTTTTACATCGATTCGATTATATCTTTTTGATAAAATGTAGTTGACTCGATTTTGTCATTATGTATATAATGAAATCGATTCGATTATGTACTATTTAAAGTTTTTCTAAAAACTCTCACAGAATCAATTATGGACTTAACATGATCGATTGTTTTTCGAAATGTATTTTGAAATTCAAACTGGTATTTAAAATCATGAATGTTTTCAATTATTATACAGATCTTACGTTTTCATATATCATAAACAGATTTTAAATGTGTGAACTTTTTCATAAATAGTTTTTAATACTGTGAACGTTGTTCTCAGATTTTATTTCCTATATAAAGAGGAAAATACACGTTGATAGATACAGAGCTAACTTAAGCACAAAGATATTTATTTCCACTCTCTGTTCTACAACATTTCTTTATCACTTGTGAAAGGAGCTGATGTTCTATACATTGTTTTGGATTCTCTCTTTCCAGGTGATATTGTTCTTGTATTTATTTTCATATATCTGTCAACACCATTGTTGGTGTAGTGGTTCATCCCTTGTGAGTTTTCAAGGGAGGTGTTTTCATCTCTTGTGGGTTTCAAGAGAGGTGTTCAGTCTTTAGATTTTCTTTTACATGTTTCAATTGTAATATTAGTTGTAACTGATTTTCTAAAGATAGTGTTTGGTGAGTCATTCTCGAATTGAGGTGGTCAGGCCTTTGGATGTAGGGTTGGCTATACCCGAACCGAGTATAAATCCTTGTGTTCTTCTCTTCCCTTATCCTTTTATATTGTTTATTGCTTCCGCTCCGCTTAACATTTTCAAGTATATCGAAAAAGGGTAAACATCTGTAAACGCATCAATTCACCCCCGTCTTGATGCATTTGTCTAACAAGTGGTATCAGAGCTTGGTTGGATAAGTTTTTTCTAAAAGATCCTTAAGATGTCTATCTAGAATCTGGTTTACAGGGAAGGTGCATCCATCAACAGACCACCACTCTTTGAAGGTGACAATTACCCCTTCTGGAAGTCAAGAATGGAGATATTCCTACAAACTCTCGATTATGGAGTATGGGATGCTGTTCTAAGTGGTCCCTACATACCAATGGTGATGCTTGCTGAAGGAGCCACACCAAAGGCATTTAATCAGTGGACACCAGATGAAAACAAATGAGCACAATACGATGTAAGAGCTCGTAATGTTATTGTTTCAGCTGTTACTCGTGATGAATTTTACAGGATATCGAGATGCAAAACTGCAAAAGAGATGTGGGAAACACTGGAAGTGACTCATGAAGGAACGGACGAAGTGAAACGAGCAAGGAAGAACACTCTAGTCCAAGAATACGAGTTGCTGTCAATCGGTCAAAACGAAAGTATCAGTGATTTCCAGACGCGGTTCACCCATATCGTAAATCATCTAGAAGCACTGGGAAAAAGCTTTGCAAATGAGGAGCTGAACACCAAGATTCTCAAGTCACTCGATAGAAATTGGCAACCAAAAGTCACTGCCGTATCAGAGTCTAAAGACTTGACAAAGATGAACGTACACTAATGCAGTTGGGATTTTTTATGTCAATTCTACGGGACTTTTTATGACGGTTCAAACAGCGACATAGATACAGGAGACATAGAAAGTTTAACTTTCTATGTCGGTTAAATACCCGTCATAATAAGTGAACTTATTATGTCGGTTGCGATCAAACCGTCATAGAATGTGCAGAATCAATATAAAAAATTATTTTTCTGCAATACTTCTTATGACAGGTCTAATGAGAACCGTCATAGGAAGTTTCACTTACTATGACAGTTGTGATGAGAACCGTCATAGAAAGTTTCACTTACTATGACAGGTTTAATCAGAACTGTCATAGAAAGTTTCACTTACTATGACAGTTTTTGTAATAAGTGTCATAGTATCTTTGACTTACTATGACAGTTGACACAATAACCGTCATAGTAAGTTAGTGTTTTTTTTTTTTAAAATTCAGTTGGCTTTACTGGTTGTTCTCAATTCAAAATTGTTTCATCAACCTGCATATAACAATGTACAATTTCCAAACAAACTAGTTCATTGATAATTAGATGATATTATCCTTTAAACATATTACAAAAAAAGACTAAAAAATGTAATATTTGGTTGTATATTTAAATAAACTAAAATTTCTACAACTTATTAAAAACACTTAAAAAAATGAAGCCCATTACATTCTAATGTCTTCCATATCTTTGTCCTGCAATGGAGATGAATCGTTGAATAGCTACAAAAGAAATTTACTTAATCAATGAAAAAGTTAACTTTACACTTAAATAGTTAAGGGTGTTTGACTTTATTTTGTATTACCTCTCTCCATGAGTCAGTGATATTTGCAGATATGATTGTGTGCATGTGCTTCATCACATAGTATCCACACTCATAGTTCCCCAATTGATGTGGACACTACAAATCACACACAAATAATTAAAATATATTTTATATTATAATCAAATAATAGTGAGATAAATAAGTTACGTTAGGTGAAAGTAATTGTATCTTCTTTCTAGCTACAGGTGGAAGCCCTCGCAACCTCGAATGAGCTTCCATAGCCCTATAAAATGTAGACATTCATTAAATCATATTAATCATTAACATAGGAAATACAATAGAGAAAAAAGCTTACGCGTCTAGTATATGTTTGATGGCCAAAGTGTTAGTTTTCTTGTGCAATGAACACAAGAGAACCACGAGAAAACGGTGAGGAATAATCACTAGCAATTGTCAATGACCCCTACAAATTGTAATAATATAATATTAATAACAATTATATTCTAAATAATTAACTGTAATTTAAAATTGTATACTTATGATGTAAGTAAGGTGCTAAATACACCTCCTTGCCTGCATTTTGAAATGTCCCTATTAAGTATGTTTGCACCTCACTTGCTTTATTTCCTATGCTTTGAATGGCAACAGGGTCAAGAAATCCATAAATATAAGCATTCTTCTTCTCAATGGAGAGGTTATGTAAATACCTTGAACATTGAAAAAATAATGTTAGAATAAAGTATTAAATATATTAAACTATTTTAAGGTTAATGAAAGTATACTTACAACAACCAAAGTTGTAGAATGGATATACATAGGAGATCAGTACCAGTAACAATTTCACAAACATCCTTCTGAGATATAAAAAAAAGGGACGATGTTGGCCCTGCCTACGGCTTCAGGAGGCATATCTAATTGTACAATTTTCTTCCCCATTGTCACTACCACTGCACCGAGTTGTTGGAGAGAAGACATTTGTGGTTCTGAAGGACTAAAAACTTTTGATCTTTTATAATCATCCTAAATTTAAATAAAATTAGTATGCAAATATAACTCAAGTTAAGATATTACAAAGGATAAATACATAATTAAAGCAAGTACGAAAACCAACCCTCCCTACAATCGGCTTACAAATTGGATTGAATTAAGTAAAAAAATCAATCATACCATGATTGGATAAGTTGTATTTTGTGGAAGGTGGTGTGTCAAGGTGAATTAGTTATCAAAATTTCGGTAACATAACATAATTATTATAAGTTATGTAGCGACTTGTATTTAAATGAGATTAAATAAAAATTTATTAAATAATTTAAAAAATTTGTTCTTACTTTTTCTAGTCTTTTGTTCCATTCATTTGATATCTTTTAAGTTTATTCAAATCCTAAAATAATATCCTTTTCATCACAACCATATCTACATATTTTTTTATGGTTTAGTTGAAATGATATATTGCATTTTAAGAATACAAATTTTAATTTTATATTTATATCATTATAATTTGTTTCTTAAAATTTAACACTAAAAATAATATATATTCTTTTACAATCTTAATAATATCATGTTTTTTATTATAATTTAATTTTTTATAAAAAATATTTAATTAATATTTATGTTAGTAAGGATATAGAAAGATGGATATGAAATATAAATTTTATACCAAATGAACAAAAATGAACTTAAGGTGACAAAAATTAAAAATTTAAATTTGAAAGTTTTCTTACATAGTTTTTAAGAATTTTTTTTCTAAATTCAAAACATCTATTTTATCAATTTAATTCTCTAATATAATAAAAATAATATTAAAAGAATTAAACTAAATTACTAAAATATTTTATTCACTTAAACTAAACTTTTCCATTTAAAATGGGTAAAAACATATCTGAACCTTAAAATTTTAACAATTTTGTGACATAACAGGGACCTATAATAATAAGCATATAATAGAATATTACTAAACAGAGAGTTTCATAGAATTAAATTTAAAATATAATATATCATCCAGATTTGAAACAAAAATAATTTTATATTATATCATCCTCATTTTTAAAATATGTCATTTTACTATTACTTAAAATAAGACAAAATATGATTTTACCCTCTCAGTTTTCTTTAATTTTTTGTTTTCACTCTGTAACAAGACATCAACAACTTTTGATTTTTTTTGTTTTTGTATTTTTGTTGTGTTTGGTCTATTATGGAAGAAGAAACTGTCAATTGTATAGATGACTCACAAGAATCACAGTGGTCTTTTGCAAACAAACAAACTGCATATTTCTTCCTCCCAACCTTCCTACAACTGCAACTGCAATATGCAATGTAAAAGCAATCAAATGGGCTCCTATAGGTAAAAAATATCAATGTAATATAACTTAAAGCAATACATACACGTTTGTCCTGTTCCTAATTCCCTTCTCAACAGCACGCTTGTCCTGTTCCCAATTCAACTACTCCTTCCCCGTCTCCCCAATCTCCAAATTCATGTACCTCATAACACATTGGCCTACAAATTAAAATCTAGCTCTATATGTACTTTTCTCAAGAATCTCTATAAATGGGAAAAGGAATACGGGGAATATTTTCCACATACTTCTCCAAATATTTTGCTATTTTCACAGAAGCCTTTTACATCAAGATGTAATCTCTATCAATCTTTTATGCAATCCAACAAGTCACTCATGCTCAGATTATGCAATCACAATATTCGCGCACATATCAATCAATCAAAATTAAAATGAGATAAAGTAAAGGGTTGTATCTTCATATGACTTGAAAAATTGAAAGAACAAAATATTGTTTGAACTCACCGTGAGATTCTACACCACGAAGAACAAATCACCAAATTAGGGTTCCAAGCACAAATCACGACCACGAAGAACCCTGATCGATGCCGTACTCGGTCAAATAAAAAAAACAATTAAATGTAGTACTAGAAGAAGTGACTCCTAGGTCGTCTCTCAAGGACCAATTTTCACTGTCAAAAGATTGAATCATGCAATGGGGGGGGGTTTGGACAGATAACAGTTAATTAAAAAAATAGCAGACAAAACAACAAATTAATTGCAGTAATTAAAATAGGCAAGACTCTTGAACACAATGCATCTCTAACATCCTTGGCTTACAACAGATTATCAGTCCGTTTAATCCTTGTTCGGTCTAGATTAACCAACTAAGCGAAAGTTAACCCAAGACTTCCCTACACGAATTAAGCAAACATGAACCTTGTAAGGTCTCCTTCCAAGGGATTAAGCATCCTCCAGAACAGAGACTTCACAATGGAGAATCAAACGTACAAAACCATAAAACACACGGAAACCTCCATCAATGAGTGCAGTATGCCCAAGAGCCCCACCCTGGGGTTTTAGCCTTCCATTAATTCAGAAAATATAAAATGCATTGCAGAGAAAACGAAAACGAAATTTAAAACTTAAAACGAAAATGAAATTGAAAACTGAAAACGTAAATTGAAATTGCGAAACAATGGAACAGTAAACGAATTCTGAATTAAAATCCAAAAACAAAACGTAAACTCAATGGTCTCTCTGGCTCTGAAGAAAACGTAAACCTAAAAATATCTGCTGCCGCAAGGCAAAACGTAAAAGAAACCATAATTCCTACTACTGCTGCCCTGCCGTCTGTGTTGTTTTCTTGCTCTCCCTCAGCTACCCTACTTGTAGCTGCATTGCATGGGCACGAAACCCTAGATCCATTGGGCCCAAAATCCAAATTGTGACGTGGCAGCTCCTCTTGAAGTCCATGAATTAATTCCAAGCCCAAAAATAATTTTAAACTGCCCAGAAAATAAAAGTTGGAATAATTAAACTTAGAAAATTCAAATTAATTAAAATATGAATTTCTGGTCCAAATATAGCCCTAATAGAAATTAGTACAAAATATAAACAATTAAGCACAAATTAGAGATGAAAACAAGTACAGAAAGGTAAGAAAATAAGGGAAAATAATGACTCATCAAACCCACCAGAAAAAATGAATCACAGCCACGAAATCAAACTACTCAACAACAATAGGGTTTGAAACACGAAGATTAGGGTTTGACAGTAAAGTTCTGTGTTGGAGGGAAAAGAAACGTGAATAGACTCTGGAGTTGGAAAATAGAATTTAAAGTAAAAAGATTTACTATGTCAGGTGAAATTAAAACTGACTCTGGAGTTGGAAAATAGAATTTAAAGTAAAAAGATTTACTATGTCAGGTGAAATTAAAACTGACATAGTAAGTCACTTACTATGACGGTTCTAGACTGGACTGACATAGTAAATATTTACTATGTTTGTTTATATTAGAACTGACATAATAAATTTGAAGTATATTACAAAATTGCCACCGCTCACTTATTATGACAGGTGAACTACACCCATCATAATAAGTCGTCATTGATTCCAATTTCTGCACTAGTGGTAGCAACTTTGTTTGAAAAGTTGAGAGAACATGAGATGGAGCTTCAAAGATTAAAAGATGGAGAAGACAATGTTAAAGTCAAAAACATTGCGTTCAAAGCTGAGAAATAGAAAGAAGATAATGAAGGTGAGTTTTCTGACAATGATATTTCCTTAATGGTAAAACGATTTTCCAGGTTCATGAAGAACAGGAAAAAGGGCCGAACAACAAAGAAAGAAAATGACCAAGCAACAAACTATAAATGCTATGGATGCAATCGATTCGGTCATATAAAGTCAGACTATCCCTATACCAAAAAGGAAGATAAAGAAAAGGAGAAAAAGAAATCAAAGAAGCCCTTCAAACCATACAAAAAGAAGGCATATATTGCATGGGAGGACAATGACTCGACTACCTCTGAAAGCTCGATAGATAACAGTGATGTAGAGGAAGAGGCAAATCTGTGTTTAATGGCAAATAGTGAAGATGAAGCCACCTCAAAGGCAATCTACAAGCATAAGAAATCGGTTTGGTTTCTTGACAGTGGATGTTCAAGGCACATGACCGGTGACAAAGAAAAGCCAAGGCTATGTTACATATGGTGACAACAACAAAGGAAAAATTCTTGGCTCAGGAACAATCAGGATCAATGATGACTTTATGATTCAAGGAGTATTGCTCGTAGAAGGATTAAAGCATAATCTTTTAAGCATAAGTCAATTATGTGACAAGAGACTTAAGATTATCTTTGAATCAAAGACGTGCAACATAGTCAAGGAAGAATCAAATGAGACTGTCTTAACAGGTACAAGACTTAACAATATTTATATTACTGATCTTGGCATTTCATCCTCTAGGACCATCTCCTGTCTTGTAACTAAGGAAGAGGATCCTTGGTTATGGCATAGGAGAGCTGCACACGTTCATATGCATCATTTAAGTCGTTTAATTTCAAAAGATTTGGTAATCGGTCTTCCAAAATTAATTTTTGAAAAAGATAGAGTTTGTGCTACATGTCAAAAAGGAAAGCAAACTAAAACGTCTTTTAAAAGTAAGAAAATCGTTTCTACTTCAAAACCTTTAGAGCTTTTACATATGGATTTATTTGGTCCTTCAAGAACAAGAAGCTTAGGTGGTAATTACTATGCATTAGTAATAGTAGATGATTATTCTAGATTCACCTGGACGTTCTTTTTAGTAACTAAAAATAATGCTTTCAACTCTTTTAAGAAATTTGTCAAGGCTATTCAAAATGAAAAAGATTTAAAAATAAAGTTTATTCGAAGTGATCATGGTGGGGAATTTCAAAATGAGTTATTTGAAACCTTTTGTGAAGAACTAGGAATTTCACATAACTTTTCTTGTCCAAGAACCCCTCAACAAAATGGAGTAGTAGAAAGAAAGAACAGATCTTTGGAAGAATTAGCCAGAACTATGTTAAATGAAAATAATCTTCCAAAATATTTTTGGGCAGATGCAGTGTCTACTGCATGTTATGTTTTGAACAGAACTTTAATAAGACCCGTTTTGAAACTAACTCCTTATGAGCTTTTTAAAGGCAGAAAACCAAACATTTCTCATCTCAAAGTTTTTAGGTGCAAATGTTTTGTTTTAAACAATGGAAAGAGTAACCTTGGCAAATTCAATTCAAAAGTAGATGAAGCAATATTTTTAGGATACTCTTTAACTAGTAAAGCATATAGAGTATACAATAGGAGAACATTACATGTAGAAGAATCTATTCATATAACGTTTGATGAATTTTTGGACCTTGAGGCAAACCCTCTTGAGTCAAGAAAGAAATCTATAGATATAGAAGAAGAACAGGGAGTAATCGAGAAAGATCAACCACAAGATGAAAGTATCGAGGATCTTAGAAAGAGTCTCGAAGATTTGAATCTCAATGAACCAATAACTGTTCAAGAACTTCCAAAGGAATGGAGAACACCGAGAGGACTATCATTGGATAATGTTATTGGAGATGTTGATCGAAGAGTTTCAACAAGAAGTCAAATGAATAACTTTTGCATGAATGTAGCTTTTGTCTCACAAGTAGAACCCAAAAGCATCAAAGAAGCCTTACAAGATGAATACTGGATTCAATCGATGCAAGAGGAATTAAATCAGGTCAAAAGGAATGAAGTGTGGGATCTAGTTCCGAGGAAAACTTTTATGCAGGTAATTGGAGCAAAATGGATTTTCAGGAACAAGCTAGATGAAAATGGCAATATAACCAAGAACAAGGCAAGACTAGTAGCTAAAGGATATAGTCAAGAAGAAGGAATTGACTATGATGAAACATATGCCCCAGTTGCAAGGCTTGAAGCAATAAGAATCCTACTAGCTTACGCAGCAATTATGAAGTTTAAGTTATATCAAATGGATGTGAAAAGTGCTTTTCTAAATGGTTATATCAAAGAAAAAGTATATGTCTGTCAACCCCCTGGCTTTGAAGACTATCAACATCCAAATCATGTCTACAAGTTAAAGAAAGCACTCTATGGACTTAAACAAGCACCTAGATCTTGGTATGAAAGACTGAGTAGTTTTCTGGTAAGCCATAATTATCGAAGAGGTAAAGTAGATCCAACTCTGTTTATAAAAGAATCGAAGAAAAATATTATCATAGTTCAAATATATGTTGATGATATTATATTTGGATCGACTAACAATGATCTTTGCCAAGAGTTTGCTAAGATAATGCAGGGTGAGTTCGAGATGTCGATGATGGGCGAGCTGACATATTTTCTCGGTTTACAAATAAAGCAAAACATCGAAGGTATCTTTATTTCGCAATCAAAATACTGCTCAGAACTCTTAAAGAAATACGAACTGGAAAATGCAAAGGAAGCAGCTACACCTATGGCAACATCTTGTTATTTAGATCAAGATGAAAAAGGTAAGACGGTGGATCAAACGAAATACAGAGGTATGATCGGTTCCTTACTTTATCTTACAGCAAGCAGACCAGATATTATGCATGGTGTGTGTGTTTGTGCTAGATATCAATCTAATCCTAAGGAATCACACCTAGTTGCTGTTAAGAGAATAATTAAATATCTAAAAGGAACTAAATCGTTTGGTCTTTGGTATCCCTCTGGAGGTTCACCTAGCCTTATAGGATATTCAGATTCAGAATATGGAGGATGTAAACTGGACAGAAAAAGTACAAGTGGGACATGTCACCTACTTGGCTGTTCATTTGTTTCTTGGCACTCCAAGAAACAGGCTTGTGTTGCTCAATCCACAACTGAAGCTGAATATATAGCAGCCGGTTTTTGTTGCGCACAGTGTTTATGGATGAAACATCAGTTAGAAGACTATAATATTTTCGTAGATCATATCCCTCTTAAGTGTGATAATACTAGTGCAATTAATTTAACTAGAAATCCTATAATGCATTCTAGAACTAAACACATAGAGATTAGGCATCATTTTATTAGAGATCATATATTAAAAGGAGATTGCCTTATAGAATATATCGATACCAAACATCAGTTAGCAGATATCTTTACCAAAACCTTTGCCTAGAGATAGATTTTATGATTTGCGTATCGCATTAGGAATTTTGGATGGTAATTCGTTTTGATATATCGATTACATGCTCTTATTCGATATTGTATTTTTCTCTCTCTGTATGTTTTTCTATGATTATCAATAAAAAGGGGGAGTATAATGTGTTTCTGAAAAATTATTTATGTGTTTCTAAAAAATTATTTGTTTAAGGAAGAGTACAGTAATATTTACCCAAAAATAGGGGGAGTACAGTTTTATCATGTTTTATGTATCTCTGTACTAATCTTGAGCTGGCTACAAAGTCAAACGCATTTCTTCAAAATCTTCTTAAATAGGTGTTTTCTTTATCATCATCAAAAGGGGGAGAATGTTACCAAAGAGGATCAGGTCATCACTCTTTGAAGATATATCGAGTTTTGATGATTTCTCAAGTAAGCCAGATCGAAGATTGAAAAGATCGAAGAGTTGAAGTTTTGAAGAATCGATGGAGTTCTTTTCGGAGATGTTGTGTCGAATCATTTTGGAATCAGAGAAATCGAAACTAACAACAGACCCAACATTCTTTCACTTGTGATCGTTTTTTTTGGTAAAATTGTTTTTATTAATCGATCGATTTTGGATACAACATAATCGATGGTCTTAACATAATCGATTATGTTGTGCTTTTCAAACAAACCTTTTTACATCGATTCGATTATATCTTTTTGATAAAACGTAGTTGACTCGATTTTGTCATTATGTATATAATGAAATCGATTCGATTATGTGCTGTTTAAAGTTTTTCTAAAAACTCTCACATAATCAATTATGGACTTAACATGATCAATTTTTTTTCGAAAAGTATTTTGAGATTCAAACTGGTATTTAAAATCATGAATGTTTTCAATTATTATACAGATCTTACATTTTCATATATCATAAACAGATTTTAAATGTGTGAACTTTTTCATAAATAGTTTTTAATACTGTGAACATTGTTCTCAGATTTTATTTCCTATATAAAGAGGAAAATACACGTTGATAGATACAGAGCTAACTTGAGCACAAAGATATTTATTTCCACTCTTTGTTCTACAACATTTCTTTATCACTTGTGAAAGGAGCTGACGTTCTATACATTGTTTTGGATTCTCTCTTTCCAAGTGATATTATTCTTGTATTTATTTTCATATATCTGTCAACACCATTGTTGGTGTAATGGTTCATCCCTTGTGAGTTTTCAAGGGAGGTGTTTTCATCTCTTGTGGGTTTCAAGAGAGGTGTTTAGTCTTTAGATTTTCTTTTACATGTTTCAATTGTAATATTGGTTGTAACTGATTTTCTAAAGATAGTGTTTGGGAAGTCATTCTCGAATTGAGGTGACTGGGCACTGGATGTAGGGTTGGCTATACCCGAACCAGTATAAATCCTTGTGTTCTTCTCTTCCCTTATCCTTTTATATTGTTTACTGCTTCCGCTCCGCTTAACATTTTCAAGTATATCGAAAAAGGGTAAACATCTTTAAACGCATCAATTCACCCCCCCCTCTTGATGCCATTTGTCTAACATCTCTGCGTCTAACAATTGGTATCAAGAGCAGGTACTTGAAAGATATTCAAGAGTGATCCAAGATGGATGATAAGTTACCCTTTGCTGAAGGAGCATCTACTAACAGGCCACCACTCTTTGTGGGAGCGAACTACCCCTTCTGGAAAGCAAGGATGAAGATTTTCTTTGAATCTGTAGATAGAGGCGTTTGGGATGCAGTGATCAATGGTGCATACATTCCAACATTGAAGGCTGAAGATGGAACAATAACTGAAAAACCATGGGAGACATGGACTGATGCAGAAAACAGGAAAGCACAATTCGATAGTAAGGCCAAAAACATTCTAACCTCTGCTTTAAATCTTGATGAGTTTTTCAGGATTTCTCAATGTACAACTGCAAAAGAAATGTGGGATATCCTACAAGTCACCGATGAAGGAACATCAGAAGTTAAGAGAGCAAGAAAACACACTCTCATTCAAGAATATGAATTGTTTAGGATGCAGCCTGGAGAGAGCATCCAAGATGTGCAGAAACGTTTTACTCATATTGTAAACCATCTGCTGGGTCTGGGAAAGAAATTTGATGATGAAGAACTCAACATTAAGGTTCTAAAGTGCCTAAATAGAAGCTGGCAACCAAAGGTCACTGCTATCATTGAAACAAAGGACTTATCTGTTATGAATACAGCTACATTGTTTAGGAAATTGAGGGAGCATGAACTGGAATTGAGTAGATTGATCAGCTGGAAAATTCAGACAAGAAGAACAACAAGAGCCTTGCATTGAAAGCCAAAGAATGTTTGAAGAGTGATGAAGAGGAAAACGAAAATGATAGTGCAGAATTTGCCATGCTTGTAAAGAAGTTTGGAAAGTTTCTAAAGAGGAAGAACAACTCAAGAGACAGATTTCAAGAACAATAAAAAAGGTACACAAGAAAATCTGATTTCAATTCCTCTAATTTCTCTTGTTTCAACTGTGGGCAGCTAGGACATGTTAAGATGGATTGTCCTCTCATGAATCAAAGAAAAGAAAGAAGCCCAGAAAGAAAAGAAAGAAAAGACAAAGAGAAACGAATTCCTCACTTCAAGAAAGGAAAGAAAGCATACATGGCTTGGGATGAAAGTGAATCCAGCAGGTCATCTACTTCAGATTTTGAATCTGAAAATCAAGAAAATCTATTCCTTGTTGCAAATGCTGAAACATCAAGCGAAGTGAGTAATTGTGAAACTGATCTTAGTGAGAATTATGACACTTTATTAGATGCATTCAAAGAACTGCATGATGAAGCAAGAAAGCAGGATCATCAGATTAATTGACTAAAAGGACTAAATAGTTGGCTAGAAAACAAATTACTGGAACTGGAAAACCAGATTAGCAGACTAAAAGATGAAAACAGTCGACTAAAAAATAGAGTCCTGGAACTGGAAAACCAGATAGAATTTGATAAGTCTGAATGTGATAAAATCAATTCTGCTAAGTGTGAAAACTACGAAAATCTCCAAAATAAAGTTGCTTATCTGATAAAAACATTAGGAAAGTTTCAATTGGGACAAAATATGTTGGCATATTTCAAGTCCAGAGTTTTATGGACACCTACAGTTTTGATGATGAAGTTTTTAGGAAGTTTCAATCAACTTTAAAGACTTGTGCCATCTCACAAAGGAAGATTGCTTGATAAGAAAGGAAAGGCATAAAGAGCTTTCAAAGCTTTCAAGAGAGAAGATTGATGAAGATTTTCTCAAGAGCTGAAGGATCAAAGGTAGAAGGTTCTGTTTTGGGTGTTGGATAAAAAGAGTAAGTCATAAATCCCATTCAAGACCTTCCCAAACAAGAGAGCAAGGTGTTTTCTCGCAAAAACGTTTTTCTACGCTTTTAATCGATTACCATACGTAGATAATCGATTATTTAACTTAAAATTTGAATCAAAAATGTTTAACGAGCAAAATAATCGATTAAGTGTCTTTGATAATCGATTATATTGATTCTGGGTTAATATAATCGATTATGGCCTTAATCTAATCGATTAAATCAGACGTATTTGTTTTCCAGTTTTTAAACATTATATAATCGATTAAGCTTTTAATATAATCGATTAAATGAGTCGTTTTTGCGAAATTAATTTTAAATCAACCTAAGAATGGAAACTTTGGAGCATTTTCGAATTATAAAATGAAAGAGAATGTCTTATGTTTAACACATCCGAACAAACACAAGATATTCAAAGTGTTTCTGCGCCTTAGCTTTTTCAAAGCCGCTTTCCTGCTCTCTTCAGTTTGATCAAGTCTTTGGAAGTGGTGATCATGTGTGCTTAAGCTTTCTATCCAGCACATTTCGGTGTATTCTTTTCTTGTTTTTACGTAAAGGGAAAATTCATCCCTTGGATTGGTTCTAAGGGAGGTGTTTCATCTCTTATGTGTCAAGAGAGGTGGGTTTCATCCTTAGTGTGTCTAAGGAGGTGTTTCATCCTTAGTGTGTCTAAGGAGGTGTTTCATCCTCGGTAGTGTGCAGGGAGGTGTTTCATCCTTAGTGTGTACGAGGAGGTGTTTCAGTTTATCTTTATTTGTTATTGCATGAATTGGTGTTTGTAATTTCATTTAAAGATAGTGGGGAAAATCATCACGGATTTGTGGTGGTTGGGAGCTCGGATGTAGGATTGGCTTAATCCAGAACCGAGTATAAATCTCTGTGTTCTTTCTCTTTCTCTTTATCTCTTAATTGTGGATCATTATTACAATTGCTAATCCCAACAGCGTTAATCAAAGGATTGGAAAAATTCACATCCAAAGTTTTGAAAGTTTTTCAAAACCTGAAAATTTATTTAAAAGAGAAAATTTCTTTAAAAACCCAATTCACCCCCTCTTGGTTTTTACACTGCAGTCTTTATTTAACAATTGGCCTCGAGCTGGTTTTTGAAAGTTATTCAAAAACAAGATCCTTATGGCGAACAAAAATCAAACTTTTCTTTGAAGGTGCATCTATTCATAGACCACCACTTTTTACAGGTGAAAACTATCCTTTTTGGAAAAAGAGGATGGAAATTTTTCTAAGGTCTAATGATCAAGGCATTTGGGATGCTGTTGTAAATGGTCCATTTATTCCTATGGTTGTTGTTGAAGAAGCGCAGGTACCTAAGAAGAAAGCAAATTGGAGCAAGGACGAATACAACCAGAATCAATGCGACATAAGAGCATGTAACATGATAGCATCCGCCTTAACCATTGATGAGTTTTACGAGGTTATCGGATTGCACTAGCTGCAAAGGAGATGTGGGACACTCTAGAAGTCACACATGAAGGAACGGAAGAAGTGAAACGATCAAGGAAGAACACCTTGATTCGAGGAATATGAAATGTTCAGTATGAGCAAAGGAGAAACCATATGTGACGTACAAAGAGATTTACTCACATCGTAAATCATCTCAAGGCATTAGGTAAGAAATTCGATCTTGAAGAATTAAATGTCAAAATTTTGAAATCTTTGGACGAGGACTTGGCAACCTAAAGTGACGGCCATCACGGAATCAAAGAATCGTCAAACATGAACATGACAACTCTCTTCGGGAAACTCGAGAGAACATGAAATGGAACTTGGGCGTTTTAAAGGAGAAGAAGAAGACGTCAAGAGAAAAGGCATTGCTCTTAAAGCGAGAATCCGACAAAGAGGAGAGTAGTGATACTAATGATTCGGAAGACGATGATCTTGATAAATTTGTAAAGAAATACAAGAAGTTCATCAAGAAGAAAAGCAACCATAAGAAAGGTAAGAAATTTGAAAGTTCAAATTCTAACAATAATTATAAATGTTATGGTTGTGGCAAAAGGGGCACATGAGAGCGGTTGTCCAAATTCAAGAAACTCGAAGAAAGGGAAAAGAAAAGCAAGAAGTTCTTCAAAAAGAAGAAGAAAGCATATATTGCTTGGGACGACAATGAAGTGAGTTCTTACGAAGGTTCAAGTGAATCGAGAAGAAGAAGCAAACATTTGTCTCATGGCGGATGATGATGTGGAATCCACGTGCGGTGAGGTAAGCGATTCGATCTCCCTAATGATTATGATGAATTGCTTGAAGAATTTCTTAGCCTTTGTAAAAAATCTGAAAAGCTTTCTTCGGTTTACAATAAATTGAAAAATGATTATAAGATTCTTGAAAAGAAAATTATTGATTTGGAAGAAGAAAACAAGGTTTTGAAAGATGATTTGGAAACAGCGAAAATCCCTTGCAAATGCAAAACCAAAATTCCTATTTGCAAAAATTGTAGTGTTCTTGCAAATAAGGTTTCTTATCTTGAAACATCTCTTTCAAAAATCACGATGGGCAATAATAATTTAAATAATGTTTTGAAAGTGCAAAAAGGTTTATATGAAAAAGCAGGTCTTGGTTATAATTTCAGGTATAATCATAAACCTACTAAAACTGTTTTTGTGAAAGGAGAATCGTCTAATTCAAATAAGGTTTTTGAAAATTCTAATTCCTTTAAACAAAATGTGCCTACAAAGAAGTTTTATAAAAATGCGTACATACCAAGAAAAACAAATGTTCCTACATGTTTTTACTGTATGCATAAAGGTCATTCGGTTAATAGATGCAATATTAAACGTTTTAGTGTTCCTAATGGGAGATACAAATGGGTTCCCAAAGGAAAAATTGTTTCTAACCCATGAGGACCCTAATAAGTGATTTTAGGGAACAAGAACTTTTCTTGTTTACATTGCAGGCTGGTTCCATATCCAAAAGGCCTCTTTGGTGATGAGTTAGCAAGTGATCAAGTTTATGAAGGAAGGCACAAAAACATCAACAAGTTGGCATATTTACCAATCTTTTATCTCAAGTAAGATTTTATGAGCTTAGAAAGGATCCAGGTAAGTATTGTTGTTGATTTTGATGTTATTTCAGCGTTTTACGAAAATCTACGTATTTAATCGATTAGGTTTCGTGTATTAATCGATTAAACGCGGTGTTTATGAAAATGTTTTACAATATAATCGATTACGTTTATGACATAATCGATTAAATCGATGAGAGCAATTTAATCGATTAAGGAATGCACATGTCGATTAAATTTACGTGTTTTCGTTTTACGGAAAATTTTTGAAGGCAAATAATCGATTAAATGAGCATATAATCGATTAAATGCACCGTTCTGTGTTTTTACGCAAAACTGTTTTTCGAGCGTTGGCCATGTTTTCACGTGTTTTGTCTTTTCTAAGCGGCTATATTCGTTCCCAACGGATATATTTTCATTAAATCAACGTTTTATGACCGGATTTCATTCTATAAATAGCTGGTTTGAGAATCAAAGTGACTCACTCACTCTCTCTCTCACTCTTGCTTTGTTTACTGCGTTATTCTGTTGTCTTGTGCGAATTTTAATTCTCTGTGCTTGTCTCTGTTATTCCATTATCTTGTTGTGCAATTTCTCTTGTCTTTTATATCACCAAAATGGTGATCAAAGAAGAAGGAAGATGCCATCAAGGAGAAAGAGCAAGGAGCCAATGACTTCTCAAGAAAGGAGACCTCCAACTCTAGGCTGGTTGGATTTCGGATGAAGATCTGCAAATTGCCTTTGTTAACAAGTGGAAGGCTAGAAAAATTCTTACCCCTAAATTCTTGTCTTGTGAATTTTTTAGATCTCATGGTTTTCAATTTCGAGGAATTTTTAGTAGGAAGTGGACTACAACAATTTGTGGAGATGGAAGGGCATTCTACCCGATTTGGTTAGAGTGTTCTACATGAACTTGACATCAAGAACTGCAAGTCCAAGCACCAAAGTGAAAGGTGTAAGGATCTTCCTTGATGAAGATTTGTTGAACAATGTAGCTGGTCTCTCAACTCAAGGCATAAACATCACATATGGCTTTGAGGACTTCAACAAGTTGGTAGAATTCAGAAAATTCTGCAAGGATCCTAACCTACAAGTTGAGAACTTGTATAAAGTTGGTAATGTAAAGTTAAATGAAAGAATGTTGCATTATGTTATTGTTTGGATTTTAGTTGCAAGAGGCACTAATCATGCCCAACTTACTAAGGAAGACATTCTTCTAATGTATGGATTCCTTAATAATGTGAGCATAGATTGGCCCTCAATTATCCTTGATAATATGTTTAAAGCCATTAGGCTTTCCTCTTTTGCATTACCCTATGTTGTGTTTGTTTCTAAGATTCTAGAATACAAAGGTGTTGATCTTGAAGGGGAGAATAAACAGATTTTGCTAAGCAATAGCAAGATTGGTAAAAATGTTCTAAGGCATATGGGCCTCATAGAACAAGGCAACGAGTTTACCCAAAGAGAAGAAGGAGGCTGCTGCCATGGAAGAAGATGATGAAGACCAACCTCAACCTCCACCTCAATTTCAACCTCAACCGGGATCGGTGGAGGAGCTTCTCATATCAAGAATGGATTCTATGATGAATCTTCACTCCAAGGAATTTCAAGGCCTTTCTCATAAACTCTCAAGGCTTAATAGAAGAATGTATAGAGTTGAAAGAAAGATGGAAATTGAAGAACTATCTCCGGAAGAAGATAATACAACATCCTCAAGAGGCAAACAGCCAGACAAATGTTGAGGAAGATGAAGAAGATAGTGAAGAAAGCTGAATAGGCTACAAGTTCACTTTTCCTTAGCTTGTTCTTCATTATTTTCCAGATTTTTTTCTCTCTATTATTTTACGTGTATTAATTTGCTTCTGCTGTAATTATCTCACGAAAATGTAATCTTTTGAAAATGATAAAAATAAAGGGGAGAAAATATTTTGTCTTGATTGAAAATCTGTCTAGTTAATATAGCTTTTAAGAAAATTAATTTCAAGGGAACTTTAGGAAATAATTCAAATAAGTGCCTTATATAGCTTAAACAATTAAGAGCATAGTTTAAGGGGGAGCTTTTAGAAATAATTTCCACTCATTAATTCCTTGAAATCTCTTTTTCAAAATTCAAATTGAAACTTAAATGCTATATGACTGCCTATTTTATTTCCTTTGTGGACTAATATTTATGATGGAGATATCCATACATTATTTTCAAGATTTTCAGGATATTATCACAAGTCTCTAGGTTTCTTTTTATCATCATCAAAAAGGGGGAGATTGTTGGCGTATTTCAAGTCCAGAGTTTTATGGACACCTACAGTTTTGATGGTGAAGTTTTTAGGAAGTTTCAATCAACTTTAAAGACTTGTGCCATCTCACAAAGGAAGATTGCTTGATAAGAAAGGAAAGGCATAAAGAGCTTTCAAAGCTTTCAAGAGAGAAGATTGATGAAGATTTTCTCAAGAGCTGAAGGATCAAAGGTAGAAGGTTCTGTTTTGGGTGTTGGATAAAAAGAGTAAGTCATAAATCCCATTCAAGACCTTCCCAAACAAGAGAGCAAGGTGTTTTCTCGCAAAAACGTTTTTCTACGCTTTTAATCGATTACCATACGTAGATAATCGATTATTTAACTTAAAATTTGCCGTCTAAGGAGGTGTTTCATCCTTAGTGTGTCTAAGGAGGTGTTTCATCCTCAGTGTGTCTGGGGAGGTGTTTCATCCTTAGTGTGTCTGAGGAGGTGTTTCCGTTTATCTTTATTTGTTATTGCATGAATTGGTGTTTGTAATTTCATTTAAAGATAGTGGGGAAAATCATCACGGATTTGTGGTGGTTGGGAACTGGATGTAAGATTGGCTTAATCCGAACCAGTATAAATCTCTGTGTTCTTTCTCTTTCTCTTTATCTCTTAATTGTGGATCATTATTACAATTGCTAATCCCAACAGCGTTAATCAAAGGATTGGAAAAATTCACATCCAAGTTTTTGAAAGTTTTTCAAAACCTGAAAATTTATTTAAAAGAGAAAATTTCTTTAAAAACCCAATTCACCCCCCCTCTTGGTTTTTACACTGCCGTCTTTATTTAACAAAATACTCTTGATCAACTACTAAACTCTCAAATTGGCTACTCTAACAGAAATGGTCTTGGGTATGGAAAGTTTGTGAAACATTATCCAGTTGCTAAATACAAATCTTACACAAATAACAGATTTAAAAAGTGTTCTTATTGCTTAAAAACTGGACATACATCTAAATACTGCTATATCAAGAATTTTGGCATTTTAAGAGGAGAATACTATTGGAGACCCAAATCATCTGCTATTCCTAACTCTAAAGGACCCAACCTGTTTTGGGGACCTATATATCTAAACTAAATTTGTTTTGCAGATCTGTCAAAGAGCAAATAGAGCTTTATGGTATTTAGATAGTGGTTGCTCTAAACATATGACAGGAGACAAATCAAAGCTAATCAATTTCAAGGAATATGATGCTGGTTCTGTTACATTTGGAGATGATAGAAAGGGTAAAATTAGAGGTTCTGGAGATGTTGGAAACTGCTCTTCTTCATAGATAAAAGATGTTCTTTTTGTTGAAGGATTGAAACACAATCTGCTGAGTATTAGTCAACTATGTGACAAAGGTATGAAGGTCACTTTTGATGCAGAATTTTGTGTTATATACAATTGTAAATCTGCAGATATTGTGCACATTGGAAGAAGAACAAACAATGTACATATGCTGGACATTGAATCCTCAAATCTCAAGAATATATGCTTGTTGACCAAAGAAGATGAAGGTTGGCTTTGGCATAGAAGATGTGGACATGTTAACATGCAGTTATTAAACAAAATATGATGCAAAAGCCTTGTTAAGAGGACTTCCAAATGTCAAATTTGTGAAAGACAAAGTTTGTGCATATTGCCAAAAGGGTAAGCAATCAAGAAACTCCTTTGAGTCAAAGAACATCATCTCAACAAGAAGACCACTTGAGCTATTACATCTTGATCTCTTTGGTCCATTAAGAATTGTAAGTCTTGGTAACAATTCCTATGTTCTTGTCATTGTTGATGATTTTTCAAGATTCACTTGGAAATTATTTCTATCTTCTAAAGATGAAACTTTTCATGCATTTAAGAAATTTGCCAAGATTATTTCAAATGAAAAAGATCTTAACATTGTTTCTTTGAGAAGTGATCATGGAACAGAATTTCAAAACATTCATTTTGAAAAGTTTTGCTCAAAACATGGCATATCTCACAAATTTTCTGCTCCTAGAACTCCACAACAAAATGGAGTTATTGAAAGAAAGAATAGAATACTTCAAGAATGTGCTAGAACCATGTTAAGTGAATCTAAGCTTCCTAAGTACTTTTAGGCGGATGCAGTTTCCACAGCTTGCTATGTGCTTAATAGAGTTTTGATAAGACCAATTCTCAATAAGACTCCTTATGAACTTTTGAATGGAAGAACTCCTAGCATTGCATACTTTAAAGTTTTTGGTTGCAGGTGTTTCATTTTAAACAATGAAAAAGCATCTTTAGGCAAGTTTGATGAAAAAGCTGATGATGGTATATTCTTAGGATACTCTATGCATAGTAAAGCCTATCATGTTTTCAATAAAAAGAACTTGACTGTAGAAGAATCAATTCATATTGTATTTGATGAGTTCTTATGTCAAAAAGAGAGAAAAAGTAATTCTCTTGCAGGTTCAGATGATGAAAGGTCTGAAAAATCATAAAAGAATGAAGATTATGCGAGAAAAAGCTGTCGATCTTGACGAGACGAATTGAAACGAGTTGACTATAACTCTGGAACAGTCCACTATTCTGCAACAGACAATGTTTTGTCTAAATCCTGGAGAACTCGAAAAGGACTATCACTGGACAACATCATAGGACACGTTGAAAAGGGAGTTACAACTCGAAATTCTTTAAACGATTTCTGCAATCATATGGCTTTTGTGTCTCAAATTGAACCTAAGAACATAAATGATGCTTTGCTTGATGACAACTGGATTTCTGCTATGCTTGATGCATTAAATCAGTTTGTCAGAAATGATGTTTGGTTTCTTGTACCTAGAAATAACAACATGAATGTTATAGGAACTAAATGGGTGTTTAGGAACAAGCTTGATGAAAATGGAATAATCACTAGGAACAAAGCTAGATTAGTTGCTAAAGGCTATAATCAAGAAGAAGGTATTGATTTTGATGAAACCTATGCACCGGTAGCTAGATTAGAAGCTATTAGACTGTTACTTTCTTTTGCTTGTCTTAAAGGTTTCAAACTTTTTCAAATGGATGTTAAGAGTGCTTTTCTAAATGGCTTCATTAATGAAGATGTATATGTTGAACATCGACCTGGTTTTATTGATTTTAAACTTCCTAATCATGTACACAAACTGAAAAAGGCTTTGTATGGTCTCAAACAAGCACCTAGACAATGGTATGAAAGACTTACAACTTTTCTCATATCACAAGGCTTTAAAAGAGGAGTTATTGACAAAACTCTTTTTACTAAGAAAGTTGATAATGAACTCATATTGGTGCAGATTTATGTTGATGATATCATTTTTGGTTCATCTAATCAATCTCTATGCCAAGAATTTGCAGATACTATGAAAGGTGAATTTGAGATGTCCATGATGGGAGAGTTAAATTTCTTCTTAGGACTGCAAGTTAAACAGCTGCATAATGGTACATTCATCAATCAAACAAAATACTGCAATGAGTTGTTGAAGAAGTTTAGTATGGAAAGCTGCAAAGAAGTCTCTACTCCTACGTCTTCAAATTGTTATCTTGACATGGATGAAAAAGGAAAATCAGTTGATGCAACTATGTATAGAGGATTGATTGGTTCCTTGTTGTATATAACAGCTAGTAGACCTGATATAATGTTTGTTGTGTGCTTATGTGCAAGATTTCAAGCCAATCCAAAGGAATCACATCTCACTGCAGCAAAACGAATTCTTAAATACCTCAAAGGAACAGTGAATATTGGGCTATGGTATTCCACTGGTAATGAACTGAATTTAGTTGGATATACTAATTCTGATTTTGCAGGTTGCAAATTGGACAGAAAGAGCACAAGTGGAACATGCCATCTCTTTGGGAATTGCTTGATATCATGGACCAGCAAGAAACAAGCTTGTGTAGCATTATCTACAGCAGAAGTTGAATACATTGTTGTTGGAAGTTGCACTGCACAAATTCTCTGATTAAAACAGTAGCTATGTGATTTTGGTTTACACCTATCTGATATTCCCATACTTTGTGATAATACCAGTGCAATTAATCTAACTAAAAATCCCATTCAGCGTTCTAGATCAAAACATATTGAAATTAGGCACCATTTCATAAGAGATCACATTGAAAATAAAGATTGTAGGATTGATTTCATTTCAACTAATGACCAATTAACTGACATTTTCACTAAGCCTTTAGGTCATGACAGGTTTTTCAAACTAAGGAATGAATTAGGAATCCTAAACATCAATAATCTTTCTTAATTGTTCTACTGCTGCATTAAACAGTTTGTTAATTCTTTGAAATAGTTGACTTATTTCATTTAACTAACAAAGATATTATGCTGTTGCAGAATTTAGTTTGTTAATTCTTTAAAACAGTCGACTTATTTCATTTAACTGACAAAAATATTATACTGTTGCAGAATTTAGTTTGTTAATTCTTTGAAATAGTCGACTTATTTCATTTAACTGACAAAAATGCTATACTGCTGCATAAAATAGTTTCTTAATTTCTATGAAATAACTGACTTATTTCATTAAATGTGCCCACTGCTATTATTTCTGTCAGAATAGTCTATTAATTTCTTTGACTAGTTGACTAATTTCATTTACTGCAACTGAATTCAATTGGGTATTCAAGCAAATATGTTTAATTCTTTCAATTCCAACTAAACCTAATATGTCAAAAGATAAATTCGTACTTGGGTCCACTCTTATTCAAAGCTGAAACAGTAATAGATGCATGTGAGAATGCTTTATTGGTTTTGCAAAACTAAACTTCCATTTCTCAACATATTCCTTCTACATTTTCTGACCATGAGCATCTGTGATTGAGTGCATATCTGTTCAAAATATTCACACAGTTAATATTCGTTTCACCAAACTACTCAATCCCTCTATATAAATCTGATTCATCTACATATTACATACCATTTCTGTTGATGAATGCCTAGGAGGCATTACAAGTGTTGTAGGATCTATCAAACATGTGTAAAAGCATAAGGAATCAAAATAACATGTAAAATTGCATGGAAAAACATGAAATCAGATTTTTTCCCAAATGTTAGGTTCTGTTTTGGGTGTTGGATGAAAAGAGTAAGTCATAAATTCCATTCAAGAACTTTCCAAACCTGAGAGCAAGTTGTTTTCTCGCAAAAACGTTTTGCTATGCTTTTAATCGATTATGATACGTAGTCTAATCGATTATTTCACTTAAAATTTGAATCAAAAGAGTTTAACGAACTAAATAATCGATTAAGTGTTTTTGATAATCGATTATATTGATTCTGGGTTAATATAATCGATTACGGCCTTAATCTAATCGATTATATCAGGAAAAATGAGTTTTCCAGTTTTTAACTCTGATATAATCGATTAAGCTTTTTAGATAATCGATTAAATAAGTCGTTTTTGCAAATTCAATGCTAAATCAACCTAAGAATGGAAACTTTGGAGTATTTTCGAATTATAAAATGAAAGAGAACGTCTTAGGTAAAACATCATCTGATACAACACAATATTCAAAGTGTTCTTGCGCCTTAGTTTTTCAAAACCGTTTTCTTGCTCTCTCAAGGTTGATTAAAGTCTTTGGAAGTGGTGATCTTTGTGCTTAAGCTTTCTATCCAGCACTATATCAGGTGTATTCTTTTTACTGTTTTTTTAAACGGGAAAATTCATCCCTTGGATCTGTTCTAAGGGAGGTGTGTTCATCTCTTGTGTGTCAAGAGAGGTGGGAATCATCCTCAGTGTGTCTGGGGAGGTATTTCATCCTTGTTGTGTCTAAGGAGGTGTTTCCTTTATCTTTATTTGTTATTGCATGAATTGGTGTTTGTAATTTCAATTAAAGATAGTGGGGTGATCATCACGCATTTGTGGTGATTGGGAGCTGGACATAGGATTGGCTTAATCCGAACTAGTATAAATCTCTGTGTTCTTTCTCTTTCCCTATCTCTTTTTATTGTGGATCATATTAACAATTGCAATTCAAACTGCGCTAATCTAAGGTTAAGGATAATCCGCATCCTGGTTTTAAAACATTTCTTTAAAATCTGGAAAAAAAATTAAAGGGAAAAAGTTGCTTAAAAATCCAATTCACCCCGCCCCCTCTTGGTTTTTACACTGCCGTCTATATTTAACATAGTACTCTTCCTATCAACTCTACAACCACCATAATCTGAGTCAGAAAAACCTGTAATACTAGGTGAGGCTCCTGAAGGGTACCATAAACCAAAGGTTTTTGTTCCTCTAAGGTACTTAAGGATTCTCTTAACAGCCTTTAGGTGTGATTCTCTAGGGTTGGATTGAAACCTAGCACAAACACACACACTTTGCATAATATTAGGTCTACTAGCAGTAATGATCCGATCATACCTCGATACTTTGTTTGATCTACTGCCTTACCACTTAAATCTTGATCCAGATAACAAGATGTAGCCATGGGAGTTGCAGCTTCCTTGGAACTTTCCATCTCAAATTTCTTTAAGATTACATTGCAATACTTTGTTTGACATATAAATATGCCTTTCTTCAATTGTTTGATTTGCAACCCAAGAAAGAAATTTAATTCTCCCATCATGGACATTTCGAATTCTCCCTGCATATTTCTTGCAAACTCTTAGCAAAGATCATCATTAGTTGATCCAAATATGATATCATCAACATAAACTTGAACAATAAGAATATGTTTCTTTGATTTCTTAATAAAAATAGTAGTGTAAATAAAGACGGCAGTGTAAAAACCAAGAGGGGGGGGTGAATTGGGTTTTTAAAGAAATTTTCTCTTTTAAATAAATTTTCAGGTTTTGAAAAACTTTCAAAAACTTGGATGTGAATTTTCCAATCCTTTGATTAATCTTTGTTGGGATTAGCAATTGTAATAATGATCCACAATTAAGAGATAAAGAGAAGAGAAAGAACACAGAGATTTATCTTGGTTCGGATTAAGCCAATCCTACATCCGGTTCCCAACCACCACAAATCAGTGATGATTTTCCCCACTATCTTTAAATGAAATTACAAACACCAATTCATGCAATAACAAATAAAGATAAACGGAAACACCTCCTCAGACACACTAAGGATGAAACACCTCCCCAGACACACTGAGGATGAAACCCACCTCTCTTGACACACAAGAGATGAAACACCTCCCTTAGAACCAATCCAAGGGATGAATTTTCCCTTCTACGAAAAGCAGTAAAGAATACACCTGAAATGTCGTTGGATAGAAAGCTTAAGCACAATGATCACCACTTCAAAGATTTGATCAAGCGAAGAGAAGCGGGAAAGCGGCTTTGAAAAAGCTAAGGCGCGAAACACTTTGAATATTTTGTGTTTGTTCGGATGTGTTAAAACCTAAGACATTCTCTTTCATTTTATAATTCGAAAATGCTCCAAAGTTTCCATTCTTAGGTTGATTTAGAATTAATTTCATAAAAGCGACTCATTTAATCGATTATATTAAAAGCTTAATCGATTATATCATGTTTAAAAGCTGGAAAACAAATACCGTCCGATATAATCGATTAGATTAAGGCCATAGTCGATTATATTAACCCAGAATCAATATAATCGATTATCAAAGACATTTAATCGATTATTTTGCTCGTTAAACATTTTTTATTCAAATTTTAAGTTAAATAATCGATTATCTACGTATGGTAATCGATTAAAAGCGTAGAAAAACGTTTTTGCGAGAAAACACCTTGCTCTCTTGTTTGGGAAGGTCTTGAATGGGATTTATGACTTACTCTTTTTATCCAACACCCAAAACAGAACCTTCTACCTTTGATCCTTCAGCTCTTTGAGAAAATCTTCATCAATCTTCTCTCTTGAAAGCTTTGAAAGCTCTTTATGCCTTTCCTTTCTTATCAAGCAACCTTCCTTTGTGAGATGGCACAAGTCTTTAATGTTGATTGAAACTTCCTAAAAACTTCATCATCAAAACTGTAGGTGTCCATAAAACTCTGGACTTGAAATATGCCAACAGGGAGCTGTGTTCATCTCTTGTGTGTCAAGAGAGGTTAGAATCATCCTCAGTGTGTCTGAGGAGGTGTTTCATCCTTAGTGTGTCTAAGGAGGTGTTTCTTTTATCTTTATTTGTTATTGCATGAATTGGTGTTTGTAATTTCAATTAAAGATAGTGGGGTGATCATCACGTATTTGTGGTGGTTGGGAACTGAACGTAGGATTGGCCTAATCCGAACCAGTATAAATCTCTGTGTTCTTTCTCTTTCCCTATCTCTTTTTATTGTGGATCATATTAACAATTGCAATTCAAACTGCTCTCATCTAAGGTTAAGGATAATTTGCATCCTAGTTTTAAAACATTTATTTAAAATCTGGAAAAAAATTTTAAAGTGAAAAAGTTTATTAAAAATCCAATTCACCCCCCCCCTCTTGATTTTTACACTGCCGTTTATTTCTAACAAGAAAGTTTGAGGGATTCAGATTTGGCAAAGTGATAGGTAGAAACTGGTAAGGTGAACACAAAGAAGAGAATACGAGGGTATTTATAGGCAGTGAAATGATATATTGTGGGTTAGAAGGGAGCATTGGATTCCCGTCACTCTGACCAACCCATTAAGTGTTGTTGACCCACCCACTCTATTGGAATTTGTATGCATCAGGAAAGAGTGTTGGAGTGTTGCTGACCCACACAACTAGCATTGGATTCCTTCATGTGTGCACTGTGTGGGTCAATTAAGTGGTAAAATTAAAGGGTGACACAACATGCCAGAGTGGCTCAGAGGTGGGTCAGATGATCAACTTTGCACTAAGTCCAAAACATCATTATTGTGATGCTTTAATTAGTCTGAAAAGGGTTTTTGTGCACTTAGTTGGACCCATTCACAACTACCATTGGATTACCTGACGTGTACACTTATGTGCAAGTTAGACCATTCATTATAGTTTTCATGTCAATGAACATGATAGTGCAATGTTTGGGCCCAAAAAAATATCTCGTCGTGCCGAAAGTGGGTGATGAACATGAAAAAAAAGTTTACTTTTTTAGGCCCAAAACATAGCATTTGGGTATGTTTGGGAGCGCAGAATAGAAGTCCAAACACAATTTCATCTGGAAAACTACACCATTTGTCATAGTTTTCATGTCAATGAACATGATAGTGCAATGTTTGGGCCCAAAACTATATCCCATCATTTCGAAAGTGGGTGATGAACACGAAAAGAAGTTTACCTTTTAGGCTCAAAACATAGCATTTGGGTAAGTTTTGGAGTTCGGAAGAGAAGTCCAAACAGAAGTGCAATGATATAATTTAATGAATCTAATTTTCATCCTATGAAAACCATTTTCTTTATTTTGAAAAATAAAAAATTTAATGTTTTGGACTTAGTTAAATATATATAATGTAAGCTACTTTTGATGCATTTCTGACATGTTTGAGAGACCATTTAAATTATCAAACTTAATACATTAAAACTTAATTCATTGAAGTAAACAAATTAAATTAAAACATTCAAATTAAACAACAACAACTACCACTACAAAGATGCGACAATAATGAAATTAACCTAGCATATCTAATATTGTTGATCTTTCTCTTCCATGTTCGTCAAACTAGACACTATCTTTGAAATCTCAATCTTTTTCTGTAGCTGTTGGCAGACGACAGTCTGTAGTTTCCACAAACAATTCAATTTTATCCCATGTCTGGCCTCATTGAATCCTTCCATCAAGTTTGCATGTTTTTTCCATCGTTTTATCATTTGTTTAATGTCGTCATCAGTTTTGATCTCTACAGTGTCAAAACGTAGTTGCATGCTAACAACTTTGACTGGCCTTCTATAATTTATTTTTCTAACTTTTTTCCAATCTCCATATTCGATGATGTCACTTATTTTTGCATAAAGTTCATTGTAACCCCAGTGATGTTTAAACATCATTTTCTAGGGTATAAACTTCTAAACATAAGGCCATAACCAGTTGGGTGATCCATACCATAACCAGTTGGGTGATCCATAATCGTGTCACGCTGCACAATACCGCCAAAACATATGATAACTTTACTAGTAGTGATAGGTTTAGGTTTGACGAAAAGGTAGCTGATGGTGGGTTTAAAAGCATGATAGTTTCTTTTGCAAACCTCACAAACATAGCATAAAATTTAATTATGGTATCGATAGGAAAGTTAGATTTCCAATCGACCACTTTTGCTACATCATCATCTATTAGTAATAAAATAGCTTCAGACGAAACAGTTGAACACTCACTAGTGCTATGTGGCTTTCGGTAGTACAACTTGTTGAATTCGGTATTCTCAGGAATGTTCAAAACACAACATATTATTTGATGTAGATAAGTCAAGGTGCAATGATAGGGGATCCTAAATAATTTAGGAAACGAACATTGTAAGCTTGCACCCTCATGGTTTTGGACTATGTCCCCATTTAAAAACACAACAGCTAAGTAAGAACTTGAAAAGTCTTCTGAGAACATTGAGTTAGCCATGTAAAAATAAAAAATGAAAATGAAAGTGAGAGGTTAGATATATTTCTTAACTAAAGTATAGTAGTTCTAAAAAGAAACATGTAATATATAGACGAGTTGCATTGGATTCTCAACCAAAGGGGGTTGGAAAGTTGGTGAAAGTAGAGAAGTGGGGAAGAGTGCATGACATATGAACCTTGACTTGGTGGGTGGGTGCGTCAGAAGCATTGATGGTTGGTCGGGAGAAGAGAAAACTTGGTGCAGAGATGGGGAAGAGTGCATGACATGTGACCGTTGACTTGGTGGGTGGATGCATAAGAAACATTAATGGTTGGTTGGGAGGAGAGAAAGCTTGGTGCAGAGGTGGGGAGGTGGGGAAGAGTGCATGACATGTAACCCTTGACTAGGTGGGTGGGTGCGTCAGAAGCATTGATGGTTGGTTGGGAGGAGAGAAAGCTTGGTGCATAGGTGGGGAAGAGTGCATGACATGTGACCCTTGATTTGGTGGGTGGGTACGTCAGAAGCATTGATGGGTGGTTGGGAGGAGAGAAAGCTTGGTACAGAGGTGGGAAAGAGTGCATGACATGTGACCCTTGACTTGGTGGGTGGGTGTGTCAGAAGCATTGATGGTTGGTTGGGAGGAGAGAGAGCTTGGTGCAAAGGTGGGGAAGAGTGCATGGCATGTGATCCTTGACTTAGTGGGTGGGTGCATCAGAAGCATTGATGGTTGGTTAGGAGGAGAGAAAGCTTGGTGCAAAAGTGGGGAAGAGTGCATCACATGTGATCCTTGACTTGGTGGGAGGGTGCGTCAGAAGCATTAATTGTTGCTGAATCACCTCACCATTGCATTCCTTGGCACCTTTCCATTATAAATAGACTTCATGTCATTACACAACACACTTTCTTTCTTATTTGCATTCACATTCTCCCTTTCTTTCCTTGCTTTCCTTGGTACTTTGTTATTTTCTTCGTTCTTCCTTCCTCACTTCCAAAAAATGGGTTCCATCTATGTTGTTGTTTACTTTGATGGTTCCATCAACAATTGTCCTCTTGAGGGGGTCACCTTCAACTCACCATCACCATAAATGGTGACCTTAAGGCGAGGTGTAACTCTAGAAAGGATCAAGAGACTCATCCACAAAAAATTGGGCAGAAACGCAAACAAAAGG
The DNA here is from genome assembly GCA_030347555.1 of Lablab purpureus. Classification (NCBI taxonomy): domain Eukaryota; kingdom Viridiplantae; phylum Streptophyta; class Magnoliopsida; order Fabales; family Fabaceae; genus Lablab; species Lablab purpureus. The sequence goes on along the minus strand of CM059261.1, from coordinate 7,764,269 downwards.
GTAGCATCAATACATTTTCGCTACCCTATAAGACTTGGGCCTGATGTCAACAATTACATTGTTGTTGAGTTTGATGGATGATGAAGACGTGGATGCAATATTCAACATTCACGATGCAAATGTTCTTCAATCAAGTGTGGAATTATTTGTCTCATTTTCATCTTCTACTTCATCTTCTACCCAATCCCTACCACCACATTTTTCACCCGACCCTACCCAATTCCTATCGCCACATTTCTCACCCGACCCTACCCAATCCCTACCACCACATTTCTCTTGATCAACCAACTGTACTGAAGATGTGAATTGGGAAAATAAAATTCTTTCCTTCACTCAACTTTTAAGAAGCCTTGACGTCAACCTTAACAAATCATAACCAACCCAAGAAGAACCTATTCAAGAACATGCCATTGTTGGCTTTCCATAAGAAGTTTTTGATCCTTTTAGTGAGGACGAAGATGAAATTCTTAGTCAACAACAAGATGACGAAGAAGATCAACAACCACCAACAACATCACATATTCCCGCATCACACCAAAACATACCATATAACCCACCACAACATTTTCTTGATTTCCCAACTCACATACAAGAACAAGACATAGAGTTTGGCCATGTCCTAGATAGGGAAACTCTTGTTTATCCACCCGGAACACTATTTTCTTGGCCAACGTTTCACAACAAAAGAACAAGTGCAAGATGCCATAAACCGGTATCACATCCTAAATCATTACACTTACAAGGTCAAACTTTCAAACCTAACTAGGTTGGTTTCTGCAATGTGTTCATGTGGACTGCAACTGGAGATGTCGTGCAATTTTGCGCACCAAACAACAATACTGGAAAATAATGAAGTTAGAAGTGAACCATACGTGTGTTTCGTCTCTCATTTTCCAAGATCACAACGAGTTGGGATATGCAATAATTTCACAAACAATTCATGAAATTTTTCAGGCTGATCCTTCAACACCCATCTCCACCATCATTGGCCACATCAAATCAATAATGGGTTATACAATAACCTATGGAAAGGGGTGGTTGGTAAACAAAAGGCAATTGAAACAATTTTTGGCAACTGGAAAGAATCATATCAGAAGTTGCCTTCTTTGTCGCAAGCAACGCAAATGTTTCTTCCTGGATTCGTGTACAAGTTAAACACTCAACCTGCATACCAAGGTGAGGAACTGGACTAGAACCACAATTTCTTCAAGAGAGTTTTCTAGTCTTTCAAATCATGCATTGATGGATTTCGTCACTGCAAGTCAATTGTTCAAGTAGACGAAACCTTTCTTTACGTCAAGTAAAAGGGGACTTTGTTGGTTCTAGTTGCACAAGACGGCAGAAACAACATAATTTCAATTGTTTTTGCTGTTGTAGAAGGTGAAACTAGTGATGCTTGGTTTTTTTCCTTAAAAACCTACGCATGTATGTTAGACCACAAGAAGGGTTGTGCCTCATATCAAACCGCCACGAAGCCATACGAAGTGCATACTGTAGATGTGGAAGTGGGTGGACATAAAATAATTTTATGCATGTCTACTGCATTAGACATATTGCATAGAACTTCATGCGATGTTTCAAAAATAAATGTCACACTAAAGAAAGATGTTGTCAATATGGGTAATTTACTAATCTAATTAGCATTACTGCTTTATTAACTAATTATTCATTATTTCTACATTTTCTTAGCTACTTATATTGATTACCTTTTTTAAATTTTTGCGCAGGATATGGCATGACTAAGCCTAGATTTTATTATTATTACAACATACTCAGACAATGTGATGTGCAAGCAGCATAATGGTTAGACAAGATTCCAAGGGACAAATGACACTAGCATGGGACAACGAACAACATTGGGGGAACATGACAACCAACCTAGCGGATTCCATTAATTTGGTGCTAAAGAAAACTATTGACATATTTCAAGTATAAGTGTTGATGAAGTTTTCTCTCAATAAGTCATGAAGACTAAAGTTTTGATGATGGAGATATAAAGTTCTTGTACAACATTAAAGACTTGTTTTTATCTCACAAAGGAAGGTTGCTTCATGGAATAAAGGCAAGACATAAAGGAAAATAAATGCTTTCAAGAGAGAAGATTGTTGAAGATTTTCTCAAGAACTGAAGTTTCAAGTTTAGAAGTTTCTGTTTTGGGTGATGGATAAAAAGAGTAAGTCATAAATCCCATTCAAGACCATTTCAAACTTGAGAGCAAGTCTTTTTCTCGTAAAAATGTTTTTCTACGATTTTAATCGATTAAGTAACGAAATAGAATCAATTATTTCACTTAAAATTTGAATTAAAAGAGTTTAATGAACAAAATAATCGATTAAATGTTTTTGATAATCGATTATATTGCTTCTGGGTTCATATAATCGATTATGGCCTTAATCTAATCGATTATATCAGGAAAAATATGTTTTCCAGTTTTACTCTGATATAATCGATTACACCTTTTATATAATCGATTAAATATGACGTTTTTGTGAATTCAATGCTGAATCAACCTAAGAATGGAAACTTTGAGCTGAGTGCTTAAGCTTTGATATCCAGCACTCATCAGGTGTTTTCTTTACTGTTTTATTGATTGCTGTAATTCATCCCATGGATCTGTTCTAAAGGGAGGTGTGTTCATCTCTTGTGTGTCAAGAGAGGTGGGAATCATCCTCAGTGTGTCTGAGGAGGTGTGTTCATCCTTAGTGTGTCTAATCAAGTATTTCTGTTTATCTTTATTTGTTTTTACATGTGTTCACTGGATTGGTGTTTGTAATTGCAATTAAAGATAGTGGGGTCATCATCACGTGTTCGTGGTGATTGGGAATTGGACGTAGGATTGGCTAAATCCGAACCAGTATAAATCTTTGTGTTCTTTCTCTCTTTCCCTATCTCTTTATTTTATTGTGGATCATATTAACAATTACCTTTCAAACTGTGCTTATCAAAGTTTAAGGAAAATCTGAATCTTGTTTTTAGAAGAATTATTTAAAACCTGGAAAATTATTTTTCAAAGGGAAAAAGTTTTAAAAAAATTCAATTCACCCCCTCCCTCTCTTGATTTTTACACTGTCGTTATTTCTAACAATTGGTATCAGAGCGGGTTTTTGAAAGTTATTCAAAATCAAAGATCCTTATGGCAGGAAAAAATCAATCTTTTATTGAAGGTGCATCTATTCATAGACCACCACTCTTTACTGGTGAAAATTATCCTTTCTGGAAAAAGAGGATGGAGATTTTCCTTAGGTCTAATGATCAAGGCATTTGGAATGCAGTTGTTAATGGTCCATATATTCCTATGACCATTGTTAATGAAGTGCAGGTACCCAAAGCAAGAGCAAGTTGGACAAAGGATGAATACAACGAGCATCAATGTGATATAAGGGAATGCAATATGATATCATCTGCTTTAACTGTTGATGAGTTTTACAGGTTATCTGATTGCACTACAGTAAAGGAGATGTGGGACACTCTTGAAGTCACACACGAAGGAACGGAGGATGTCAAAAGACCAAGAAAAAATACCTTGATTCAAGAATATGAGATGTTCCGTATGAGCAAGGGAGAAACCATCTATGATGTTTAGAAAAGATTTACTCACATTGTAAATGACCTCAAGGCGTTAGGTAAGAAATTTGACACTGAGGAATTAAATGTGAAAATTTTGTAATCTTTGGACAGGACATGGCAACCTAAAGTGATGACAATCACAAAATCAAAGAATCTCACAAATATGAACATGACCACCCTCTTTGGAAAGCTTAGAGAACATGAGATGGAGTTAGGTCGCTTTAATGGTGAGGAAGAAGACATAAAAAGGAGAAGTATTGCTTTAAAGGCTTAATCCATTAAAGAGGAGAGTAGTGATACTGATGACTCAAATGTGATGATCTCAACAAATTTGTAAAGAAATACAAGAAGTTCATCAAGAAGAAAGGCAACCATAAGAAAGGTAAGAAATATGAAAATTTAAATTCTCTTGATAATTTTAAATGTTATGGTTGTGGAAAAAGGGGACACTTGAAGTCAGAATGTCCCAACATCAAGAAAGAAGAAGAAAAAGGAAAGAAAAATAAAAAGCTTTTTGACAAGAAGAAAAAGAAGGAGTACATTGCTTGGGAAGATAATGAAGTAAGTTCCTCTCAAAGTTCAAGTGAATCAGAAGAAGAAGCTAATATTTGTCTCATAGTGGATGATGCTGAATCCACATGCAGTGAGGTAAGTGATTCTGGTCTTCCAAATAATTATGATGATTTGCTTGAAGAATTTCTGGATTTATGTGAAAAATCTGAAAAACTTACTTCTCTTCATAATAAATTAAAAACTGATTATAAGAGTCTTAAAAAGAAAATCATTGATTTAGAAAAAGAAAAAAAGGTTTTGAAAGAAGATTTGGAAAAAGCAAAAATTCCATGTAAATGCAAATAAAAAATTCCTGTTTGCGAAGATTGTAAGGTTTTTGCTAATAAAGTATCTTATCTTGAAACATCTCTTTCAAAAATTACCATGGGAAATCAAAATTTAAATAATGTTTTAAATGTGCAAAAAGGTTTATATAAAAAAGCAGGACTTGGTTATAATTTCAGAATTAATCATAAACCTACCAAAACTGTTTTTGTGAAAGGTGAAACGTCTAACACAAAGAAGGTTTTTGAAAAGATAAATTTCTCAAGAAAAACAAATGTTCCTACATGTTTTTATTGTATGCATAAAGGTCATTTCGGTAAATAGATGTAATATTAGACGTTTTAGTGTTCCTAATGGGAAATACAAATGGGTTCCCAAAGGAAAAATTGTTTCTAACCCATAAGGACCCTAATAAGTAATATTTAGGGGACCAGGATATTTAGGGTTCCTACATGTTTATCTTTATTTGTTTTTACATGTGTTCACTGGATTGGTGTTTGTAATTGCAATTAAAGATAGTGGGGTCATCATCACGTGTTTGTGGTAATTGGGAACTGGACGTAGGATTGGCTAAATCTGAACCAGTATAAATCTCTGTGTTCTTTTTCTCTTTCCCTATCTCTTTATTTTATTATGGATCATATTAACAATTACCAAACTGCGCTTATCAAAGTTTAAGGAAAATCCAAATCTTGTGTTTAGAAGAATTATTTAAAACCTGGAAAATTATTTTCAAAGGGAAAAAGTTTTTAAAAAATCCAATTCACCCCCTCCACCTCTTGATTTTTACATTGTCGTTATTTCTAACAAAAACAAGGAACCTCCCTATTTCCTCAATGGTGATTGCAACATACACCCATTGCAACAAATTCTTCAGTGAAAGAGGAAGGGAGATAGATGCCATGATCACAACGGGTCATCTATACTCTGAAGTCGCTGCAAAGAATTTGCAAGACGCACACACAAAGGCTAACACCCATAAAATTGTCACATTTGAAAATCAAGCACAACATTTGCGGTAGAGGAGATAGATAATCCACGTGAAGTACGACCAATAGGGAGATTTACAATTAAGTTAGATGAGTTGTGTTGTGTTGTGGGAAGCTACAAAAAGTTCACATGCCATGCTCGCATGTCGTAGCTGCATGTAAATACGCACACCATGACTCTAGCACATACATCTCTCCAGTATATACCTTATAAGAAGTTTCTAAGGTATATGAAGGACAATTTGGCGAATTGAGACATGAAGATTATTGACCAACTTATACAGGCCCAACTTTGTGTCCAAATCCACAATTCAAAAGAACTTCAAACGGTAGACCAAAGTCAAGTCGTATAAGAACTGAGATGGACATTAAAGAACAACAAACTCGGATAAAAAATTGTTCCTATTGTCACACCCCTGGTCATACCAAGACAACATGTCCCATTATTAGTCATCATCTAGTTCTCATCATCAATCTATGTTGCTTCAAATTTATTTTGTTCCATATATGTTTTGATAACAATATTATGCAATTCAAATGGAGAAATAGTGATGCTTTCTCCGGTTAATTATTTTATCTTATATTTTATTATTTTAATTACATTATTATTTCTTTTATATAACTTTTTTAAGAAGATAAGTAAATTTATTTTTCTATTTTAAAACACATAATAATTGAAAAGTCTATGTTCATATATATATATATATTATATTTTAAATTATTGTCAGATACTATATAATAAGAAATATTAAAACAGTGTTACGGGATGCGATGCCTTTAGAAAAAAAAAAAAGTCCTGACAATAATGATGGAATCTATCCAATTTGCAAAAATTTTTACTAAGTTCAAAGGCACACATTTCACTAAATTAAAATCCATATAAATATATAATATAGATTATAAATATAAAATATAAAATATAAATATATAATATTAATTATTATTTATAATATTTTTAAATTATTCATATATAATTTAAATAAAATATTTATTGTATATTTAATATTCATTATATATTTAAAATATATATAATTTTAATATATAATATAAATTATTATATAATACTTCTATATATTTAAATCAAAAAGAAAAAAAAATTAAAAAACCCTGTTGAGGAAAACCAAATTCTAAAAGGCATTTTTTTTTGGAACCGAATTCTCACTATGAACAGTAAATAAGTCCATTTTGTGTAAATAATGTGCATGTGTCCATTCGAGTAAGTTTTAAAAAAATTATTATTTATGAAAAAAGACTCCTAATAATAACAATATTTCTATTTATAATGTGATAAATCGGGTTGAAAATAAAATTACATTAAAAAAATAAAAATTAACATAAAAAAACAACACAAAGATAAATGTTAAAATAGAAACATGAAAAATATAAAACTTTAAATTTGTTAATGCATTATTGAAGTGTTTGCAACATAATCTTTCAAGGTATATTCAATATATAAGTTCTTCAGTTTTAGTATATAATATAATTTATATTCTTAAAAATAATATATGTAATAATAAATTTTTTATCATATATAATATTTTTGAAATAACATATTTTTAAGATGATATTTTATATTAACAAGTTGTTACATCTTATCACTTATTTATTATCTAATTTATTTTAATAATTATAATTGATTTTATTTATAAAATAAAATATGTCGAATATAAATAGATATAATTTTCATTTTTTTAAAATAAATAATTCTTTATAGTGTCTAATATTTATTACTATTACTCTTATTATTATTAGTGAGAAACTGTCTCTAAATTTATTAAAAAAAAAAAATAAAAATTACATTTAAAAGTAAGTGTTATTTTTAAGAAATTTGTAATTACTTTTAGTTTTTGAATAATTTTTTTATTTTAAAATATAATTAAAAATAAAATAACAATATGAAATATATAGATAAAAATAAATATCATTATTATATATTATTGTAGATTTATTTCTATTTTAAAATATAACTAAAAATAGAATTAAAATAAAAATTATAAACCCTAAAAATGAGAATCCTATTATATATTATAATAAATTATAAATCTTTATTTTAAATTATATTAAAAGTAAAATTAAAGTAAAAAAGTAGATACTAAAAAGAGAAAACAAATTTATATTGTATTTAATCTAGTTGAGAGTGAAATAACCTTTTATGTTTTTAAATTTTTTACATTCATTTATTTAAATTTATTAACTAAGATCCTTTCATTTTAAAAATAATTAGGCTGAGATAATGTAATCAATACATGATTTTCGTAAAAGGATTTCTATTTTTTTTAAAAAACATATCAATTTCAAAACATTTTAGAGGAAAGATATATAATAAGAGATTAAATTTTTCATATTGATTCTTTCTTCATCTTAAATAAATATATTCAATAATTAATCAATTAATTAGATTTTACTCGTCTTTCAAAAATTTTATACATACACAACCTATATAAAAAACTAAATAAATAATATTTTCTGAATTTATAGAAAGATTCTTACTTCTTTAAGTAGTGGAAGTAATATTTTTTTATAAATTAAATTTAAATTTATATCTATAATTTAAAAAAAGTTGTTCTCCCATTTCTAAAATAAAATTGGAAAGATATACTAAGTAAAAATTAAAAATAATGTAATAGAAAATATAAATTAGATATTAGTTTGATTTTAAATCAATTTATGTATTAGATAAATAGTAACTTTTCTTTATATATATATATATATATTTAATAAAAATTAATTATATAATATATTTTAACAGATTAATATTATATGTATAAATGAAATATACTTTTTGTTTGATTTTATGAAAATAACTTTGATATTTATGATTTATAAATAATTTTTTTATAAGTTAAAATTTCACTTTATAATTTTATGAAGTTATTCACAGATTCATATAATAATTTGAATAAATAAATAAAATAATAAATATTATAATAAAAATATGAATTAAATTTTAATAAAATTATAATTAGTTAATATTTTACTATACAAATTATAACTTTTTATATATTATATATGAACATTTTTATTTTAAATATAATTCAGTAAAAATTTAATTATATAATAAATATTAAAAAATTAATATCATATATAGATATATATATATGTATATATATTAAATTGAACACAGTTTTATCTTTAAATTATTTTTAAAAAATATATAATTCAAATTTGTACATTATAAGAGAATCTTAAAAATCTAGATTAAAATTATTATAAAAAAATAGTTTGCAATGTAATTATTTTCTATAAATTAAATTAAATTCTTTTATATATTTTATTTTAAATAAAAAATATTATGAGTATCTCAAAATTACTAATAAATAAAATAATCATTTAAAATATTAAAAATAATATGCATTTCATAATACAAATATAAAATTATAATAAATATACGAACACATTATCTAATACATCAACAATACATTAAATCATAAAATATTAAGATAAATAATGTCATTTTTTCTAATGTCTTTCAAGTACATATCATTTTTCCCTTTCTTATATGACTGTTACATTTTGCTGGAAATAGTGTTAATATTTAAGCTTCATGTTTCTCACTAGAATCATTTAATGCTACATTATTCCTTTTGCTGAAAATTGCTCTTTATATTTTTAAGAAAGATAACAGTGTGAGAAAAAAAGAGGTTATACAACAATATTAAAAACATACCGGCATGTTTAAATATAAATATGTATAACCTAACATTATGATATTTTAAGAGAAAACAAAACTGATAGAAAAAAAAAGAAAATAATATCCAAAAAATATTTTGTAAAACAAAGATTAAAGACTTTAAAGAACACAATTAAATTTTTAAAAGAACACCTATGTTACCTATAAGGTTCTATTGAGATCACATTCAATTTTACATGGGTCACTTGAAATTTAGTTTTGATTTTGAGTTGCAGGACAAAATCCAAGGCACTTTTCTATAAGCAATCCTTGTTTAATATTTTTTTACCTAATCCATGTTCCAAAGTGAAGATGAGGTGAAAATCAAATAAATGTGGTCATCATGATTATCTATTCCCTTAGATAGTGGAGAGTTCCATTATGAATGATAACAACCAGAGATTGTTACTGATTATAACATCATTGTATATTTAGAAGAAATATTAGAGTTCTTGATGGGTATTCACAAGTTTAAAACAATCAACATGGTCAACTTCTGAGGTTTCATACTAACAAAGGCGTAAGTAGTTGAAAATGCAAGTTCAAATGCTCTTCTCATCAAGAATCCCGCAAAGATTCTAGATATTTTCAGAAGATGGGAAATAACTAAAATTATGAAAATGCTTTGTCATACAGTTGAAACATTGCCTACAACCTATAACACATCAAATTTAGGTTTTACCTTTAGTACTTAAAATTCAGTTTTTATTTTTAGTTGCGAGATAAAATCCAAAGCAATCCCTTTGACAAAGATGGTGGACAATTCTATAACGTTTATTTTCATTCTATTAATTTATTCTATAGATTTATGTGATATTAAATATGAATAGGCAGGACTTATCTATAATCATGAACTTAAAATTATAACACGACTTTTTTTCAAATTCAACTTCATTAATATGTCTCCACAACTGAGCTAAATATATTACAACATCTAACATGATAGAGAAGGATTGTACCATCCTTTTCTCTGTATTATTCTATCTTTTAATACATTCTCTCCTGATCTTATTAATCTAATTAGTATGCCAAATGCTCAAATCACAACCAGTTTGCACAATTCTACATTTGACCACACAGATAGAACCTGTAACACTCTAATATTTTAAATTATAAATATATTAGAATATAAACATATTATATTATAAAGATATTTTATTATAAGTATATTAGATTAATAAAAATATTCAGTTATAAAAATATTATATTATAAAAATATTTAGTTATAAAAATATTATATCATAAAGATATTATATTATAAAGATGTTCAGTTATAAAAATATTAGATTATAAAGATTTTTAGTTATAAAAATATTATATCATAAAGATATTATTATATTATAAAGATGTTCAGTTATAAAAATATTATATTATAAAGATATTTAGTTATAAAAATATTATATCATAAAGATATTATATTATAAAGATGTTCAGTTATAAAAATATTAGATTATAAAGATATTTAGTTATAAAGATATTAGATCATAAAGATATTATGTTATAAAAATATTCAGTTATAAAGATATTAGATTATAAAGATATTGTATTATAAAGATATTTGATTATACAGATATGAGATTATAAAGATATTATATATTATATATTATAAAGATATCAGATTATAAAGATAATACAATATAAAATAAAAAGGGGCTAGTTGGGTAGTTTGTTTTCACATACCTCTATTCTCTCTACCTCTATTCTTTCTATTCTCTCTACCTAGGGGTGGCAAAGTGGGTTGGGCCCGACGCGCCGGCCCGCCAGCCCGCCATCATATAGGTGGGGCGGGCTAGCATTTTGAACCCACCAACCCGTATCAGCCGGCCAATCCGCTGGGCCAGGGGCGGGCCAGCGCGAAAAAAATATAACACCTCATTAACTCTCACTCATTCTCTTTAAATTTGGGAAAGTAGTTATAGTTAGGGTTCCTTCAACACCTCACTAATTGCAAATTCTTTTGTAATAAACATTATGTCTTTTAGCTTGCACTTTTTAAATGTCATGTCACCATATACATTTTTAATATATTGTTGTAATTACAAAAATTCATTTAAATTGGACACAAACAAAATAGTTGCAAAGAAAAAAAAAAGTCCAATTTAAAACCAAAGATCCAAAAATAAAATAAAAAACCCAAAAAATAGATTTTTCAAAAAAATTAAAAACAAAAAATATAGGCGGGCCAGCCCGCCTTATGACGGGACGGGTTAGAAATTTTGGCCCGCATCACTGTGGTGGGCTGGCCCGCATCACTGTGGTGGGCTGGCCCGCATCACTGTGGTGGGCTGGCCCGGCCCGGCCCGCTTTTGGCGGGCTCATGGCGGGGCGGGCCTAAACGGGCCGGGCTGGCCCGTTTTGCCACCCCTATCTCTACCTCTATTATTTGTATTCTCTCTATTCCCTCTCTACACTCTGCCTAAGGTTTAGATACTAAAATCCTAATGGTTTCTAGATAAAAAATAAGCAATATGAGGCTAACAGTGTAAGAAAGAGTTCTACTCGATTAGTTTTGTGAACGGGTAAGTCTAAGTTTGTTTATTCTTGAGATTTTTCTTTTGGAAAGTTTATGGTTTTTGAAGATTTTTCTCAATCAATTCTCTTTATGGGGAGATGTTATCCAGGATTTTGAGATAAAAGATGAGCTAAGGATTAGGATTGCAATTTTTCCATCCGAGCAAGGAATAAACAAAAATCCAGGTTAGGGAAGTTAATGTTCAAAAATATATAAATTGATATTAAAAAAATTAATGTTATATATATATATATATAATTAGTATGTTTTGTATATTATTGTTGTATTGAGTATAATGTGTGAAAAACCTTGTTTTTGTATTGTTTATGATGTTTAAGTTGATATTTGGATGTTTGTTGATAATCAGTGGAATGGAAAATTTGTTTGAGGGGTAGAAATGAAAGTTTCTTTCCTTGGAGGGTTTTGGTCTCGATCCTATTCTTGTTTATAAATTTAGATTATTATCTCTAAATAAAATTGAGAAAAACTGATTGGTTATGTATGACCTATGATGTTATTGTGTGAGGCCGAGTAGAGCCTGGGGTTGGTGCCCATAATCTACTGATATGTTTGTGTCAGATCGAGTAGAGCCTGGGGTTGGTGTCCATAACCTATCGATATGTTTGTGTGAGGCCGAGTAGAGCCTGGGGTTGGTGCCCATAATCTACCGATATGTTTGTGTGAGGCCGAGTAGAGCCTGGGGTTGGTGCCCATAATCTACCGATATGTTTGTGTGAGGCCGAGTAGAGCCTGGGGTTGGTGCCCATAATCTACCGATATGTTTGTGTGAGGCCGAGTAGAGCCTGGGGTTAATGCCCATAATCTACCGATATGTTTGTGTGAGGCCGAGTAGAGCCTGAGGTTGGTGCCCATAATCTGCCGATATGTTTGTGTGAGGCCGAGTAAAGCCTGGGGTTAGTGCCCATAATCTAACGATATGTTTGTCTGAGGCCGAGTAGAGCCTGGGGTTGGTGCCCATAATCTACCGATATGTTTGTGTGAGGCCGAATAGAGCCTAGGGTTGGGCCCATAATCTACCGATATGTTTGTGTGAGGCCGAGTAGAGCCTGGGGTTGGTGCCCATAATCTACCGATATGTTTGTGTGAGGCCGAGTAGAGCCTGGGGTTGGTGCCCATAATCTACCGATATGTTTGTGTGAGGCCGAGTAGAGCCTGGGGTTGGTTCCCATAATCTACCGATATGTGTTGATACCTGGGGAGGTACAATTTTATGTGAGGCCGAGTAGAGTCTGGGGTTGGTGCCCATAATCTACTGATATGTGTTGATACCCGGGGAGGTACAAATTTATGTGAGGCCGAGTAGAGCCTGGGGTTGGTGCCCATAATCTATCGATATGTGTTGATACCCGGGGAGGTACAACTTTATGTGAGGCCGAGTAGAGCCTGGGGTTGGTGCCCATAATCTACCGATATGTGTTGATACTCGGGGAGGTACAACTTTATGTGAGGCCAAGTAGAGTCTGGGGTTGGTGCCCATAATCTACTTATGTGTGTTAATGAGATGATTGGTACTCGGGGAGGTACAACTTGCATTTTAGGTGGTGAGCTATGCTAGAGCGGATTCAATGAGATCCCAGGTTCCACTGGTAGTCCCATTCACGTAGACTAAGATGCCAGGTGGTGAGGAGCCGATGGGGGGGATGCTGAAGACCTGCTCTGAGGCTACATTGAGGTAGGCCAGGGCCAGAGTAGGGTTGACAGTAGTCCTACCCTGTGGGTAGGGTGGTCAGAGTGTTATTGTGCCGGTACAGTAGCCGACCACAATGTGACCCACAGGTGTTAGTCTCTGAGTTTGGGCATAGTAGCTGTGTCTTCCGGAAGATGTTTTCTTTTTAGGACATGTTGAATGTGCATGAGAATGTTGTGAGTACGTGTATTACATGATAATATGATTTGTGTTGTTACTTTTCAATTATTAAAGATGCATTAAATTTCAAAGCATTTAAGCATGTTCTATAATGAATGTGCATGAGAATGATATGATGATAAATACTACATGATGTTATTATTTTGTGTTGTTATATTTTTGAATGATTAGCTTACCCTACAATTGCCAATTGTTTGGCCTGCGATGATCGTGTTTTGCTACACGGGAGCAGATATCTTAATAGGTGAGCGGGATGCTTCGGAGTCCCAGGATTATATTGGAAGATGAAGTAGTAGTTATACGCATATATTTATATATGTTTTTATTTCTTATAATAGAATTTTGTACTAGTAGAGATTCCCTTTTGTATTGAATACAAATACAAATTTTATATATAATGTGTTTTATTATCAGTTAATACAAGTTATGTTTGCATACTAAGTATGATGAAAGTAGAGATTTCTTGGGTCGTTCTCCACAACTGAGCTAAATATATTACAACATCTAACATTATAGAGAAGGATTGTACCATCCTTTTCTCTGTATTATTCTATCTTTTAATACATTCTCTCCTGATCTTATTAGTCTAATTAGTATGCCAAATGCTCAAATCACAACCAGTTTGCACAATTCTACATTTGACCACACAGATAGAACCACATTCTCCAATGCTAAAATATGTTGAAATTATTCAAGCTACATAGATCAGCCCAACCCAGATGATTGGTCTAGAATTTAATATGAATCTAGTATAATATCTTCAAAGTAAGTGAAGATTAAAATTATTACCCACGAACCTCAATAGATATGATATTCATCTTGAGCATTTTGTCATCTCTGTCCAACAACCTTTCCATGCATATTATGATCAATTTAAAAAACATTAGTTGGAGTAATCTAATATGATTACTTATTAAGTGATATAATCGAAAAGAAGTAACTCAGCAAGGATGTTTGCTTGTTTGAATTTGTTAATGTTAGTTTCATCCGTGCAAATCTTCTTCATCCTATAGATCAAAACATTATTTGTTCAAAATGTTGGTTCCTGAATGAGCAATGAAATATTCATGTCAGACTTAAATGCACATGAGTATTTGAATGATAATTATGTTCACTTTAATAAACTCATTCATACTTTTTGTAGAATTTTAGTTTCCCAATACTTTTTCTGGGAGTTAGTTTCAAAAACTCTTCATTTATATTCATTTCAAATACACTAGACAACTGACTTAAAGTGCAGTTAACACAATTTTGGATGTTGACTTTGTCTACGTGCAACAATTAAAAGGAATTACTTAATTTCATTATAATTATAAGAACATTTGAATAAGTAAAGCTAGCTACCAATTACCAAGTCATTCTAAATGTTATATACGAAAACATTAAACATTTTCCAAGCATTGATACTTACCTCTAAAGTCTTGATTTTAGCAAATTGTATGACAACAATGACATTCTAAAGATCTCCACCTGAGAGGAGAGTATTTAGCTCATAAGCAAACTCCCCAAATAAAGTACATTCGATTTTAAACCTTTCAAAAGATTAAAAAAGTGGACTTTAGTGTCTTCTCATATCAGATCACCCTGTTATTGTTGCAAGTGTACTTTCCTATTACACTTGTATTGTTTATGTCATGTGATAAAATCATACAACATTATGTTTTATCTCATCAACTGTTTCTAGTTTCACTTTAATTTTTGTCCAATCTTTTTACCTCTAGTTTTCTCTCTGACCTTCCATTACCTTAATCAAGAATTGAAATTTTGTACAAGAAAAAAAAGTACTAAAAAGAGTGATCAATCATGCTTCTAACAAAGATTGATAAATGATAAAATATTTAGGTACTTTACATTCATATAAAATAACAAAAAAATATGTAAGACTTTTGGATACTTTACAGTTATCAATATGATTCTTAAGAATAGTATTTCAAAACAAAATATTTATCATATAGTGAATAATTTATCAAATATAAAGAGGCATGTGATGTTTACTCTTCACAATTTAGGTGTAGATATATAATAAAAGTTTTGATGCGCCATCTTACATACAACACAAGATAAAATGAATGAAGAATACCCAAGTTTAAACTCAAGCACAACTTTAATGAGCACAATAGTAGCACTACATGGCACTATTTTCACTCTTTTTGTCGAAAGGAATTGGAACCAATAGAAACCTGGTTTCAATATCAAGCTTCTAACTACAACTTATTCAATATACTCCTAATTTAATAAATCACTCTAAGTATAGAAGTGGTTTTTGAGAACTTTTTTGATGAAAAAAATTATATTTTCATAGAAAACTTTTCTACATTACTTTTACTTGCATTAAGAAGAGGAAGAGTATGTATGTCTTTTCATTAGTGTGTATGAAGAAACAACTCTAATAGGGTAGGAGATTTTCCATTCAACTTTGTCTAAAATATGGTGAACAAAATACCAATTTATTCTTTCCATAACCAAATGGGTAGAGATTTGCATAACTCATGTATACATTGGCTTAAAATTTTCGATGCGAAAGAAAGACATGCAAAAGTTCAACATGTGCACCAATAAACAACCCAACAATAGTACCAACTATAAGGAGGGCAGTAACAGATACCAAAACGTACACTAATAAGCAAACTAATTATAAAGATGACTATAACGGATACCAAGCAACCAATAAATTCAAAGACATGAAACTTCCAAGTTTGTTTAAAATATACAATGGGAAGTATATTGCACAATCTTCTTGATGTACTCCAACTAGACAACATATCATATGCAGGAAAATCATTGATAATCCATATTAATGCAATTTTCATGATAATTTTTTTTTATATGTCATATGTTAACACACCTTCATCCCACAATAATTTTAACTCGTCTATCAATGGTTGAAAATAAACATGTATTTTTGTCACAAGATTATCATCAAGAGAGTATTTATTCTTTCCATTGTCATTTACACTAATAGAATGGAAAAAAAACAAGTGAAAGCATAATGGAAGAAAAATGAAATTAGATGTCTAAAATACAATGGTTAATGAATAATGAATAAAAATTTAAAATCCTAAAGATAATGTTTTCATAAGCAATATAAGAAGACCAATGCAAACTTCTTATAATATAGCTAGGTGAGACTAATTGTCTACATTGGTACTGCATACACACAAAGGTGTTCAAAATATAAAAATGAAAAAAACAAATAACATCTATAATTTCAATATATTGTATGGTAGAAGTCTGCACAACATTATGTTGGAATATATACACAAATGATGAAAAAAATGTTAAAATGGATAAAGTCTTGAAGAAATGAATGAAAAAAAACATTGATATGATAAAAGAGAGCAAAATGATGAGAGGTTATTTTATTAAGAATGAGAGAGAGCAAAAAAAGTCATGAATATAGAAGTGTATGACATAAAAGATTACTAGGTTTCTTGTTGTTTCCCCCCTTCCCACATTCGAACATTAAAAGAAACAAAAATAAGGCATAGGAGAGATATTTCTGGACCTTCTTATATAATGGAATATGCTTGAATGACCTAGAGGTAGGATTTGTACCGCATTAATTATTGTTGGAGACATTCCTGAAAGTAACTTAGAGTTTAGTCTCTTCGAAATCTTACATCTTAATCATACCACAAAATAATCCTCTCATGAACAACAACCCTTGAACAAAGTCGGTAATCTTGACAAGTTACATTGATTTGCACAAAATAGAAATACAAATGGTTCTTAGACAAAAATGCAAACCTACATAAAGAAAAATACAAACCTATAAGATGAAAAGGTTAGGGGTAAGGTGCAAGCTCATGAGAGTTAGGGTTTGAGCATGTCAGGGTTATGGCTCAAGCTTGTAAGGATTCATGTTTGACTTGATAAATTTTAGGGTTTAAAATCATGAGGGTTACAATTCAAGCTCATTTGGATTATGATTCAAGCTCAAATGGAGAAGGAACAGGAAGTAGGTGATGTTAAAGTGGCTAGGCAACAATGGCTAGGCAATGATGGATCGACTATATGGTTGGAGTGGCTACGACGATGTTAAGTGACAACTCAACTGAGAATGATGCAAGGTTAGGGAAAGTTTTGGACCTGAGAATGAATGTTAGAATGAATTTGCCAAATAATTGTGCCAAAAGTTTTGGAGGGGAAAAATGAATGTTTGGAAAATTAATGGGGAAAAAATAATATTTCTTTAGTATTTTAGTTAATAAAATAAAGAATTTAATAAAAGAGTCATCAATTTAGTAACTGATTTTCTTTTAGTGAAAATTCAATGACCAAATCATTCACTCATTTAGAAAATGAAATTGGTCACTAATTCAGTTGCTGACATGAAAAAGTCTCAAAATTAGTTTACAAACCTAAATATCTTAAGAGGGTGAGAACCAAAATTTTTGGAGTAGAAGTTTAACACGTTAACATTATAGATAGAAAATTATTTAAAAACCAAATTAGCGAAAATAGGTGAATTCTAGATCATATTGGAGTTAATTGAGTTATGAACACTTAAACTTTAGAATAGGTCAATTATGCATCGTACTAAATTATTTGAACTTTAAAATCCTTAGACTTCCAAATGAATGGATTTTGGAATCTTAGTTAATGACTTAAAATAGAAGGTGTGTCCATAAGAAGTTCTAGGTAGTAAGAAGGAATAGAGTTAGGTCAAAGGAACAATGAGTAGGTGTTTAATGTATAGGAGAATGACGAAATAAAAATTGATACTTAGAGTCAAGTGTCAGTAGCGTGATTAGAAGAAATGATGTGCAAAGTAGAGAATCATTGAACACTTGGATTGAGATGTTATAAGAATATTATTTGATATGATAATGTGTATATATATATATATATTAAGAATTATGTTATATTTTATTAAATGGTTTATAAATGGTTGAAACTTTAGCTTATTCTGTCATTGTATTATTTCTATAAATTGCACTTTAATAATTGTGTTAATTTTATAGGAAGTTATTTTAAGTGATTGTAATTAACCTGCAAGTTAAATAATGTGTATATAATTTTTTTTTAAAAAAGTAAAGTTTATTTTAAAAAACATATATATATATATATATGTGTATATATATATATATGTGTGTGTATATATATATATATGTGTGTATATATATATATATATGTGTATATATATATATATATATATTGAATGAATTTAGAATTTTGAAATAAAGAATTTACTTTTTTTAAAATAAATTTTATTTTTCTTAAAATATATATTTATTATTAATACTATTTTTAATTACAAATTTATAGTAATAATATATTTTGAATAAATTTATTCTCTTTTAATTGTTCTTCAAAATTAAAGGTTAAAGAGGACCTTTTAAAAAAAGAAAAATATCAATTTAAAAAACGACTAAATATGAGACTCGTGTTTAATTTAACTACATATTTAAAATTAGTAGCTATATATTGAAACTTATTAACCATGCTTTATAAAGTAATTAATTAGACTGACAATTGTAATTTTAACATTTATGATATTTCTTTTACAAATATATGTAGTTTAATATTTTTCAATTAAAAGAGATTAATAAAAGAAATATTCATGTTATTATTTTCAAATAATTAAGATCGTTATGTAAAAATAGAAAGAAAGACTACAGAAAGAAATATCATAAAACTATAAGAGTTATGTAATTTAAGATAAGAGTTGTGACTGAACCTATTATTCATCCTACTTAACCTCTTATTTAACCCACAACAGAGAATGATTATCATCTCACTTTTGCAATCTATTTTAAGAGTGACACATTAATTTAATTTTAAATTATTTCGTCGTATTTTTAAAATATCAATATTTTAAAATTTTGGTTTAAAAATATTTATATAATACATAAAATCATATATAATTATTTAAATATAATTTTTTGCAAGGAAAAATATGCAAACAATTTTTCTGGAATTATTTTCTTTAAAATGTATGATTTACAATATATATTGTAAACTAAGACCGTATAAGGCGTAAATGATACTTTTAGAAAATAAAATACTATCATAATTGTTATCAATCCAATTGAAAACAATAACAAAATTATTCATAAATAGCTACTAACATAATAAAAAATGCACAAGCAAGATTGAAGAACTCAGAATGTAACATCAAAGTGGAAACTAATAAAACTATAATAGTGAAACCACTCACAAGATGATTAAAAACTTAACTCACTTTCATCTTTTATTATATGAAAATACAATAATTAAAAACTTAACTCACTGTCATCTTATTATTATATGAAAATACAATAATAATTAAAGACGTTAATATTATGTATTCATAAATTCTGCAGTAGTTCACCTGGTTAATTTCACAGTTGAAATCCAGGTTCAACTCCTGACTATGGAAAGCAGTTTATATAATATTGGATTGTGTTTTTTCCTCTTTTCTTATTTCGATCTTATAAATTTTTGTCTTTTATTTTTATGAAATATTTGAAAATAGATTTTAATTTTCTAAATTTCATAAATTTTCGTTAGATTTTTCTTCTCATAAAAATATAACATATTTTTATCAAGTTGATAATAAGATGAAATTCTTTATATTTATGACTTCAAATGTTCATAACAAAAAAAATAATTGTATTTTCAATAAAAGTTAAGCAAGAAATTTATCTGTGAATGCTATGAGTTAATATCCAATAATAAAATAAGATTCATATATGTAAATTATGAGTTAAATTATGAAGAATAAAATAGAAATATGAAAAATAGATATTAAAAAGACAAATTATTCTTATATATAATTATAAATTATTATATTGTATTTAAACTAAGAGTGAAATTAACCTTTGGATTTTTTTTAAATTTTATACATAATTTTTTAAAATTTATTAATTTCTTTCAATAAGATACTTTCATTTTAAAAATGATTAGGTTAGGATAATAAAATCAATACACATGTCAGTTTCAAAATATTTTATAGGAAACATGCAAATAAGAGAATTATTCATTCTTTTTTCTTCTCAAAGAGCTATATTCAATTATTAATCAATTAATTAGATTTCATTCATTTTTTAGAAATTTTATACGCACACAACCTATATGAAAAAACTAAATAAATAGTGTTTCTTGAATTTATAGGAAGATTCTTAATCTTAACATCTTCCTTTTAAGTTATCCTCTTAATACAATCCAATGCAAAGAATTACAAAATCCACAAAGCAAATTAAGTTTTAAGGAACAAAAGCACTTGATGCAGAATGATATGACCAACTTTATGATGTTGATCTAATGAACTCATGTTTTTTACCGATTGATATTGGACCAAGATTTGTAAACGTTCATTTATTTTTTTATTTAAAAATTTATTAATTTATTGAGAAATCGAATTCATCTGTTAAGAAAGATCTTGAAATTCAATTTTACTTATGATACTTGAAATTCTATTTTTCATATGATATTTGAAATTTAGTTTTACGCACTTGAAATTTTGATTGAGTGGCAAGACAAAATCCAAGACACTTCTTCTATAAGATATCCTTGTTCAATATTTTCCTACTCAGTCTATGTTCCAAAGTGATGATTACATGAAAATAAAAATCAAATAAATGTCGTAATCAGGATTATCTATTCCCTTAGACAATGGAGAGTTCCATTACGAATGATAACAACGAAAGATTATTATTGATTATAAAAATCAGTGTCGTGAATATGAGTATATTGCTTTCAAATAAACTACATAATATACTTGGAAGAAGGGTGAAGAGAGCAATATGTACATCATAAAAAATATGTTCATTTGTAAACAGGTGAAAATATCAAGATTAAAAAACAAAAATATGCCATACTCGTCAGTTAGATGTATGATATTGAATGATTATATAAGAATACAAAAGTTAACATGTCTCTTGTAACACCCTTTCTCTAATATATCATAGTTATTAATATAATTATATTTTAAGGAATAATATGTTGTGTTGTTTCTTGTCACTCATAAAATATAAAAATGAAAATATATTCATGTACATATTTTCACATTACAACATTATTATCCCTCCATTAAACATATATGTATTTGAAACAAAAAGTTAAGATTGATTGTCTGGTTCCCATAACATAAATTGAATTGACGTTTGTCCATATTCCAACTAATGGCGAAAATAACCGTTGAGCATAAACTTGGAAATTTTGGTATCTCCATCTATTTAGATTGATATTTTTTTGTACAAAAGACAAGATAGGGAAGTGAGAACAAATATCATATAAAATAATTTTATATCAAAACGAAATAATATATGAATATAATGAATAATATAAATATCACAGTCACCAATTTATCAACATCACAATTTCATCAATATATTCCATTTTATTCTATATTTGAAAGATTTGAATTTATTTTGTAGTGACTAGTCAGGATAAATGAGTTTTACCATGGTTAACAGAATACCACAAGATTATTTCATCTTGGGTAATACGTACTCATTTAAATCCGCAAGGTCAAACCTCCAATTACATTTTCATCAAACCTAACAAATATATATATATATGGAATATAAACAATTAAATAATAAGGACCAGTGTAGAACTGGATATAGATTAGATAATATAAATATAAATTGTTAGAAAGAACCAGTATGTAACTGGAGATAAAATAAATAAATAAAAATTATAAAATAAACAAATAAGTAAATATTACAAGGTTAAAGACATCTGAGAGAGTAAATATAATATAAGAGTAATAAATAAATAAAGAAGATAAGGTTAGGGACACCTCACACATAGCAAGTGGATGTAAAATAAAATAATTAGAATGATAGATGTCTCCTTCTCTTACATTAGAATTTTTTTATTTGAAAGTTGCAGGACCACCTTGTGATTGGGTTTTCTCTCTTTCCTTCTCTTTTTTTTTCTCCTTTCTTTCACTCCTCGTGGTCCCCAATTTGAGCTCTCCTTATACTCCTATTTATACTAGTTTTAGTAATCATTACTTGGTTGAGGTAGAATTCTCTTGGTTGATAGTAGATAACTTTTGGTTAGTTTGAGATAAGGTATAAGTGGTAAGCTTTATCCTATACGGATGTGATGTGAGGATAAAATCCAATTGAGTTTACTATAATATTATATATATAATGGTTCTCGTCTCCGCACTCGTGGTTGCTTGTACCCATGTTAATATACCATGCCGAGTTGTTCGAAGAGCTTGGTTTATCTCTCGAGTTCAACATCAACTCGTCACATGATCCTCGACGACATCAAAAAAAATTTCCTCTTTCTCCTCTGTCTCGGCCACGACCACCTCGGCCTCAACTAAACTAAGCATGACACTTCTTGTCTCTCTGACCTATACTTCTTCTGCCTCCTCTATCTCGGCCACAATAACCTCGGCCTGAACTAAATTGAGCGTGACACTTCTCGTCTCTCTGACCTCTACTTTCTCTGCCTCCTCTATCTCAGCCACGACCACCTCGGCCTCTAACACCTCAGTTATCTCCCTTATACGCCTTCTCAAGGATACTCCACACTTCTTTTGAAATAAAGGATGTCCTAGTCGACAATGATCTAGTTGAGTTTTCTCTTTATTGGTCATGGTGGATTTAGGTATGTAGGAGTGACTACTGATAAGTTGATTAGGGTTCTCCATGCAATAAAGGTCATTCCATTCTTTAGTATGTATATATCTTTGGTTGATAAGATGAACACGGTCAAAGTAATATTGTCATTAGTAGCAAATCATGATTGGGATTTGCAGCAATTTGATGTGAAGAATGCATTCTTACATGAAGATCTTGATGAAGAAATATACACGGAGTTGTCCCCAGGTTATGAAGAACAAGTTGCTACAATATTAGGGGACTAACAACTTTATTGGTGTATGTAGATGATAATGTAGTAATTAAGGATGATAGAAAGGAGTAACAAATGTTAAGTCAATGCCATTGCCACAAAATTCAAGATTAAGACATCAGGAAGACTTAAATATTTTTTGGGGATTGAAGTGACTCATTCCAAGAAAGGAATCTACATATCTCAATAAAAGCATATTGTTGACTTACTTAAAAAAACAAGTTAGACAATTTACAATTTACTCCAATTGATCCAAATATAAAGTAGGGAAATGCAGAGGAGGATATTGTCGTGGACAAGGAAATGTATCAAAGACTAGTTGACATACTTTTTTACTTATCTTATATTATATCAGACATTGTTTTGCTCCTATAATGGTTCAATATTTAAAAGGGTCTTTAGGAAGAGAATTTTATTTAAAAAAAAACAACAATGTAAGTCTTGAAGCATAAAACAATGAGGTGGACAAACATTTTATAAAAAAACCTAGACATTGACTTGATTTGAACCCCATATATGTTTACTCAAAATCAAATTACAGATATTCTCACCAAAGAATTTAACTACATTAAATTTAAAAGAATTATATCAAGTCAAAAGTGTGCATCATATTATGTATTTTAAGAAGTTTTATATTTTTTTTACAATAATTTTATTCTTTGTTACATTTTTTAATATTAGGATTGCATATTTAGAAACAATCTTATTTATAATTTCTTAGATTTGTTTTCTTAAAATTAATTTTTTTATAATTAATATATCTCATATTTATAAGTTTAATGAATTCATTGTAATATTATAAAAATATTATTTTTCAGAAAATCGAAGATCATCATCTTAAAAATCATAAGTAAATGAAATCCGGAAAAGTTATGATATCCTCTTAATTTGGTGATATGGTACAAAAGTTTATCTTGGTATAATAATAAAGTAAGCTACAAATTTTTTTTATTACCTCTCAAAGTTTCTTTTGTGCAAAAGCTCTTTGAAAATTAGTATCATCAGAGTTTTCTTTATACAAAAGCTCTTTGAAAATTATTATCATCAAAACTAATACAGTTTGTGAATATGTTATTTTTGTTTTTTTTAAGTAGTTTTCAAGTACAGTATTTGCTAAATATATCATTTTTTTATTTGCTTCTAAATAAATATTTCTTATCATTACTAGTTTTCTGTAAGCTGATTTTGGTTCCCTAAAATATAAATTAATATCAAATGTTAATTTGTCCCTCATTTTCACATTCATCAATCAAATTGTTGATTTATAATAATAATAATAATAATAATAATAATAATAATAATTAATAATAATTAATAATGTATTCATATGTTTTTCAAATCATAAACTTTTCAAAGATAGCAAGTTGCTATTTCACTTTGTAATGTTAATTTTTTGTAATTTAAATTGTATAAAAATTTAAAAAAATAATCCAATGAATAATAATCATAATGCAATAATTAATTAATTATAAATAAATTAATTAGTTATATATTTAAGATTGAAATAATAAAAGTAAAACAAAATTAAAAATAATAAAAGAAAAAATACTAATGAAAGAAAATTAAAGGAATTACAAATTAAATTAAATGCATCAGTTTATAGATTATAAGTTATAAGTCCTTAAAATAAATTATTTTAAAATTTTTTATCATACACTAGTCAAAATAAATAAATAACTAGTTTGTTGTTCTTCCAAAATAAACTCATAATATATTTTATTAAAAATTACAAAAAATGTAACATAAATAAAACATACATACTCATAGATATTTTATTACCTTCATTAAATATATAATACTACTTGAAAAAACACTTTAATTGTCATATTAAACAGTACATATTTATGCACATAAAAGAACATAATTGATTATTTTTCATGTATCAATAATTTTTTGTTTTCTACTCATAAACTGTAATGTGCACACTTATTAAGGAATGTAAGATAAACTAAAGGTTAGTGTGTTAATAAAAAGATTTATAAGTAAATCTTAATGTATATTTGGTTAATATAGGTGATAGCATATAGTTAGAACATATTAAATAAAATTTTATTGTTGACAAGTAATTGATATATGATAATATATTTATAAAGTATTTATCTTTAATTAGATAAGAAACACACAAAAAATGTTGAATTAAAAATAAAAACTAAAAGTTGTTATAGTAAAGAAAAAAATGTATATATTTTTAATATGGAATAATATTTCATAGCAAGAAAGTTAAAATGTTTTTATTAATCTTAGTTTTACTATAATTTTATTTTTTATTTCGATCTTTAATATTAGAATGGTGTATTTAAAAACAATATTATAATTACTAAGATTTGTTTCCTTAAACTTAATATTTTTTATAATTAACATACATTATGTATTTATAGGTCTGAGGTATTTATAGGTTCAAATGAACTCATTGATGTAATATTAGATAGTAATATTATTCCTTTTAAATTTAAGATGGTATAAGAGCAAATGTCTTCAAGTAATCCACATCATAAGTTTGAGTGAATGCTTTGACCATTAAATTTTCCTTGTAATGTTAAATGGTGTCATCAATCCAATACTTTATTGTACGCGGGTTCCTAGGCCTTGTTTAATGCCTCTATTTCCATATTGATGTTTAGATACAGAGGAAGGTGTGTTGAAGAGATTTTCTCAGAGGATAGGAAATTTGACAGAGGGTAACATGTCTGTTGGATGCATACTCTGGTTCCCTTTCTAAAGACAATGGGAAGGTCTAGGTTTTGGTCTACATGTGCTTCTGAATTTTTTCATAAAAAAACTTATTATAATGATCAGAATTTATAGAATTAAAAATGGTTACCTCAGGTAATGGTGGTATGTTGGATTCTTGGACATGAACAAATTCCAAAATGACCTCATTAGGTGTAGGTTCAGTGGTGCAATTTCTATAGGTTCAGGAGCTTCAAGTGCAAGTTTTGTTGTTGATTTAGGAGATTTAGATTGTTTAAATATTATATTTTGAAGTTTGAGAGACTCATCTTCCTTTATTGTATTCTCCCCTGAAAACGAGGTTGTTTGAAGTAGCTCATTTGTTTATTGAAGGTGACATCCCTTGACACATAGAATGAATTTGTTTTGATTGGGGTGGAAGCATTTGTATCCCTTTTGCGTGGTTGAGTATCTTAAACATACATATTTGACAGGCCTGAGATCCAATTTTTTCCTTGAATTAGTATGAACATGTACAAATGATACATACCCAAATATTCTAGGTTTGAGTTTATTTGTGTGGATAGAAAGAGGATATGACTTCCATTGAACTCTTTGATCCTAAATTTGATAGGGTAACCTATTGATGGGGTAGGCGACAGTAAGAGTGGCTTGTCCCAAAATTTCTTAAGAACATTATATTGCAAAGGTAGAATTCTAGTTTGTTCTAATAAGAGTATTTTTTTTTCTTTCTATAATTTCATTTTGTTGAGGTATGTTAATACATGGAGGCTCATGGATTATACATTCCTTTTGGCAAAAAGAGTTGAGCTCCATATTAAATTAGTTTGGCATTATCAAATATAATTTTCTTAATATTGACCCCAAATTGATTCTTAATCATAGAGAAAAATAGAATAAAAATAGAACTAACTTTCAATTTTTGTTTTAATAGAAAAAAATCATTTATGAAGGTTATAAACCATTTAACACCTAAGATGCTAAGGACATTAGTATGATTCTATACATCATTATGAACAAGATAGAAAGGAAAAGAACATATCTTATTACTAATGGAAAAATTGCACGCTTGTGTTTAATAAACTCACACACCTTACAATGGATACTCTTTACATTTAAATTTTTAAACGAGGAAGGAAAAATCAATTTTACAACTTGAAATAAAGGATGTCCTAGTCGACACTGATCTACTTGAGTTTTCTCTTCACAGGTCATGGTAGATTCAGGTATGTAGGAGTGACTATTGATAGGTTGATTAGGATTCTCCATGCAATAAAGGTCATTCCATTCTTTAGTATGTATATTGCTTTGGTTGATAAGATGAACATGTTCAAAGTAATATTTTCATTAGCAACAAATCATGATTGGGATTTGCAGCAATTTGATGTGAAAAGTGCATTCTTACATGAAGATCTTAATGAAGAAATATACATGGAGTTGTCCCCAGGTTATGAAGAACAAGTTGCTACAATTTTAGGGGAGTAACAACTTTATTGGTGTATGTAGATGATAATGTAGTAATTAAGGATCATAGAAAGGAGTAACAAATGTTAAGTCAATGCCATTGTAACAAAATTCAAGATTAAGACATTAGGAAGACTTCAATATTTTTTGGGGATTGAAGTGACTCATTCCAAGAAAGGAATCTACATATCTCAATAAAAGTATATTACTAACTTACTTAAAAGAATAGGTTAGAAAATTTACTCCAATTGATCCAAATATAAAGTAGGAAAATGCAGAGGAGGATATTGTCGTAGATAAGGAAATGTATCAAAGACTAGTTGACAGACTTTTTTTACTTATCTTACATTATATCAGACATTGTTATGCTCCTATAATGGTTCACTATTTAAAAGGGTCTTTACGAAGAGAATTTTATTAAAAAGTCATGAAGCATAAAACAATGAGGTGAACAAACATTTTGTAAAAAAACCTAGACATTGGCTTGATTTGAACCCCATATATGTTTACTCAAAATAAAATTACAGATATTTTGACCAAAGAATTTAACTATATTAAATTTAAAAGAATTATATCAAGTCAAAAGTGTGCATCATATTATGTATTTTAAGATGTTTTATATTTTTTTTACAATAATTTTATTCTTTGTTACATTTTTTAATATTGATTGCATATTTAGAAACAATCTTATAATTGCTTAGATTTGTTTTCTTAAAATTAATTTTTTTATAATTAATATATCTCATATTTATAAGTTCAATGAATTTATTGTAATATTAAAAAAAATATTATTTTTCTAAAATTGAAGATCATCATCTTAAAAATCTTGTAAATGAAATACAGATATAGAAGAAGTTAGGATATCCTCTTAATTTGGTGATATGGTACAAAAGCTTATATTGGTATAATAATAAAGTAAACCACAAACTTTATTTTACTACCTTTCAAAGTTTCCTTTATGCAAAAGCTCAATAAAAATTAGTATCATCAGAGTTTTCTTTATGTAAAAGCTCTTTGAAAATTATTATCATCAAAACTAAAACAGTTTATGAATATGTCATTTTTTTTATTTTTTAAGTTGTTTTCTAGTACAATATTTGCTAAATATATCTTTTTTTTATTTGCTTCTAAATAAATATTTCTCATCATTAATAGGTTTCTGTAAGCTGATTTTGGTCTCCTTAAATATAAATTAATATCAAATGTTAATTTGTCACTCATTTTTACATTCATGAATCAAATTGTTGATTTATAATAATAATAATAATAATAATTAATAATGTGTTCATATGCTTTTCAAATCATAAACTTTTCAAAGATAGCAAGTTGCTATTTCACTTTGTAATGTTAACTTTTTTTAATTTAAATTGTATAAAAAATTAAAAAATAATCCAATAAATACTAATCATAATGCAATAATTAATTAATTATAAATAAATAAATAAATTAGTTATATATTTAAGATTGAAATAATAAAAGTAAAACAAAATTAAAAATAATAAAAGAAAAAATACTAATGAAAGAAAATTAAAGGAATTACAAATTAAATTAAATGCAACAATTTATATATTATAAGTTATAAATCCTTAAAATAAATTATTTTACAAAAATTTATCATACACTAGTCAAATAAACAAATAACTCTTTTGTTGTTCTTCCAAAACAAACTCATAATATATTTTATTAAAAATTACAAAATATATACCATAAATAAAACATACATACTCATAGATATTTTATTATCTTCAATAAATATATAATACTACTTGAAAAAACACTTTAGTAATCATATTAGAATGTATATTTATGCACATAAAAGAAAGATTCTTTTTCATGTACCAATAAGTTTTTGTTTTCTACTCATAAACTGTAATGTGCACACTTATTAAGGAATGTAAAATAAACTAAAGATTAGTGTGTTAATAAAAAGATTTATAAGTAAATCTTAATGTATATTTGATTAATATAGGTGATAACAGGATAGTTAGAACATATTAAATAAAATTTTAGTTTATTGTTAACAAGTAATTGATATATGATAATATATTTATAAAGTATTTATCTTTAATTAGATAAGAAACACACAAAAAAATGTTAAATTAAAAACAAAAACTAAAAGTTGTTATTATAATAAAGAAAAAAAAAAGTATATATTGTTAATATGGAATAGTATTTCGTAGTAAGAAAGTTAAAATGTTTTTATTAATATGTCAAAATTTAAAAATAAATAAATTAAACTATAATTATAGAATTAATATTTAAGTAAATTAAATTTTACTAATTCTAAAATGTTAATCTTAATTTATAAAATTCAATCAAAATAAACTTAATGAATATAAACTTGTGTATTTTAGATTTTAATTTCTTTACATATGTGAGATAAGGATAAAGTCCAACTTTATATTTATGTGCATGTATTTTTTTTATATGTAAGTTAGATGATAATCAGTAATATAAAAGTAATCACATTTTTAAAAAAGTATATTCTCTGATCAATATAATAAAGTATATTTTTTTTTTTGAAAATAAGTGTATAATTTTTTTTATATATGTTAAAATTTTAAATATTTAAAGATAAAAAAGTCCAATCTATTATATAACCAACTCAACAATTGAGTTAAAATCCTTGTTTCATATAAAGTAGAAATAAAAAATAATATATTTTATTTGAAATTAATATTTGTGTATAGTTAATATAAAAACTCTTATGAAGATAGTTTAATTAATAATATAAAATTATCATTATTAATAAGATAAAATATAGTTTAGCCAATACTAAATCTTGTAAACAATAGATGATACTAAAAATAAGATAGATCTTTGAATGTACAAGGGAACACAATTATTATGCTAGCAAAATTATATACAAAAGAAAAACAAAAGTAGAGAAAAAACTAGGAGGGTGGGCTGGTAAAGTTGCATCCAAAGTCAAGCTGCAACTTTTACAAGCAAACCAAAAAGAAGGGAAAGGAGTGGAGAACAAGGGGCTATGATCACTTTCTAGTTCATACACATTGAATGGTGGCCACTTCTTTATCATGGCTTCTTGTTATTCTGCCTTCATCACATTGTCATGACTTGTCCTTATGTATACCCTTGGCACCTTTTCCACTTCACCACCATCTTCTACAAACTTTGCACTTGTCAATGCTTGAATAGGTCCCGGCCTCAACAACATAGAAGCTAAGGTAGAATCCTATGGTCACATTAATCATATTCATTTTCATCAGTTACATCATCACTATTCTAATATTGACATGTTATCTAAGGATGTTTTAATTTTGATAAATCTTGTGTGTTTTCATCTTTTTTAAGAAGTTGCCACAAAAGGTCCTACAAAAAGAAAAGCAGATGATAATGAAATTGACGATAGCAAAAAGTACATGGCATGTGGGGTATCCCTAGAGCCAAAGGGTGTAAGTAAGTGAACATGAGTTAAGTAAAAAATGTTGTAGATAAAGCACAGCATACCTGACCCTTTTTTCCTCTTTTTAACACATACCTCATGTGGACTTAAAGGATAGATGATTTTTCTTTGAAATTCTTTTTTCACCAAAGCACTAGTTGGAGGCTTATCCTGTCCCAACTCAAATCCTAGCTGGTATACATCACCAAACTCAGATAGGTCAGGTATATACCCTGCATCACACAGATCAAAATCACCATCATTGTGTCCACTATTTACATGAGGCACAAAAAGTAATTAGTTACTCTATTGTCATGCAAAAATGGCAATTAAGATCACTGATTGCTTTGTTTCTTTTCAATCATTGCATATACTTTTGAATAAAGTGAAAATTTTCTATCATTCACATCTTCTCTGGAACACAAACATCACCTGTGGAACAAGCACTATCGGTAAGTCATAACAACCATTCCAGTAAAAAAAAAATTAAAGCAAGAAAACTCTAGAATTGGTATTTTCATGTCTCCAAACAAGAAAACATGGCTAAGAAAAGTGGTTATAATGAGTAATGGTACAAGAGATAAGACATTTTTTGAAAGGATTAGATTGCACAAGATTATTAACAATGATTAGGCACTTATGCAAAATTTCATCACATTTATACTATTACTGTCACTGTTTGATTGGATAAGAGCCAATATAACTACTGATTAACCTATAAAATGAGATTAAGTTACTAAATAAGATTAATTTAGGGTCAAATGTGATTCCTTTTAATTTTTTTTAGTTTGAAATAGTCTATGTTTCATTTCTTTTTCTTCCTAAATAAATAAATAAATCCATCTCTATTCAATAAAAATAAAAACTAAATACAGAAAAAAAGAAAAAAAATAGGAAAAAATGTGAGAGTGATAATAAAAGGAAAAAGAAAAAAAAATTGTGATAGAAATGAAAAGTCAATGAGTATATAACTATGCTAATTAAAATCCATACATATTGGTCAGAATGCATTAGGTGTTATAACTAGTTTGTGGTCACCGCTATAAAGACCTGTTTTTAACTTAATAATAATTTTTTTATTTTATTAACTTATATAATACTTTTAGGATCATCAGTTAAAAGAGAAACTTTCCTTTCAACTAAGAAAGATTTGGTTTTCTAAATCCAGTTCTTAAAACACAACAACAACAAAAATATTCTTTCAATGTGTTAAATATAAATTAATAATGTTATAATCAAAACTTATAATAAAAGAATGAAATCTAATTAAAAAAATTAGTCTCTTAAATACTATATTGATCAAAGCATTTAAGAATCAAATTGGTTACTTATCCTAGAATGAAATCACATTTTAATTTAGTCATTCAAGAAACAAATCACATTCTTTTGAAAAATGTGAGAAAGTTGGTGAGTGTGCCTCGATTTATGAAGATAGTTGACCATCATATTGTTTCAACCTGAGTTTTTTTACGGAAAATTTGTGCTGCAACTTCAAAAGGTTAGAAAACAATGGGAACACATTAGCATCACCATCACGCACCAAGTTTTATGTATATACTTTTATACACTTTGAGCAAGGTTCTAAAAAACAGTTCACAAACACAGTCACAATCACAACCACAACATCAATCATCACTGTGAATGTAATTATGACTGCATATATCATATTTGCACACATAACATTAAAATTGTATACCTAACATCATAGTACTTAATCTTCTGTTCACACACACACATGTATAAATATATATATTACTAGAAGACATATATATGAATGTATGACATATCGAATAATTCAATGCTGAGAAGAGATTTGGTGAAAAGGACTCACATGTTTTAGATCTTCATCTGTCTAGAATCCTAACTTGAGCATAGTTGCTGTTAGAAATAAACGGCAGTGTAAAAATCAAGAGGGGGGTGAATTGGATTTTTAATAAACTTTTACTTTGTAAAATAATTTTCCAGATTTTAAATAAATGTTTTAAAATCAGGATGCAGATTATCCTTAACCTGAGACAAGCGCAGTTTGAATTGCAATTGTTAATATGATCCACAATAAAAAGAGATAAGGAAAGAGAAGGAACACAGCGATTTATACTGGTTCGGATTAGGCCAATCCTATGTCCAGTTCCCAACCACCATAAATACGTGATGATCACCCCACTATCTTTAATTGAAATTACAAACACCAATTCATGCAATAACAAATAAAGATAAAGGAAACACCTCCTTAGACACACTAAGGATGAAACACCTCCTCAAACACACTGAGGATGATCCCACCTCTCTTGACACACAAGAGATGAATACACCTCCCTTTAGAACAGATCCAAGGGATAAATTTTTCCCGTTTAGAAAAACAGTAAAAGAAAACACCTAATTGAGTGTTGAATGAAAGCTTAAGCACAAAGATCACCACTTCCAAAGACTTTGATCAACCTTGAGAGAGCACGAAAGCGGTTTTGAACAACTGTAGCGCAAGAACACTTTGAATATTGTGTTTTATCAGATGTGTTGAACCTAAGACATTTCTTTCATTTTATAATTTGAAAATGCATCAAAGTTTCCATTCTTAGGTTGATTTAGCATTGAATTCGCAAAAATCACTTATTTAATCGATTATCTAAAAGCTTAATCGATTATATCAGAGTTAAAAACTGGAAAACTCATTTTGCCTGATATAATCGATTAGATTAAGGCCATAATCGATTATATTAACCCAGAATCAATATAATCGATTATCAAAAACACTTAATCGATTATTTTGTTCGTTAAACAATTTTGATTCAAATTTTAAGTGAAATAATCGATTAGACTATGTATCATAATCGATTAAAAGCGTAGAAAAATACTTTTGCGAGAAAACTACTTGCTCTCTGGTTTGGAATGGTCTTGAATGGGATTTATGACTTACTCTTTTCATCCATCACCAAAAACAGAACCTTCTAAACTTGAAACTTCAGCTCTTGAGAAAATCTTCATCAATCTTCTCTCTTGAAAGCTTTAAACACTCTTTATGTCTTGCCTTTTTCATCAAGCACCTTTCCTTTGTGAGAGGACACAAGTCTTTAATGTTGTTTAGAGGACTTCAAATCTTCATCATCAAAACTTTGAATCTTCATGAAATATTGAGAGGACTTCATCAACACTTGTTCTTGAAATATGCCAACAGTTGCTGCCACATACATTGCTAAACAGATCTTCTTGGCAAACTTGTGACAAGCCTTGGTAACACTCAACCCTCCAGCACTGTGTCCCAACAATATCACCTACATAACATATATATGGGTCAGTTTACATGTGAAGGTAGATAAAATAAGTCATACTGTAGTTGTTGATCATGATTAAGACCAAAACCTGTTCGTTTTCTGGCAAAGAAGACAAGAAATCCATGAGGGGTTGGTTGTAGTCATGAAAAGAAAGAACAGAATCAGCATGAGACTTGTCAATTCCTGCACTCTTGAGGTCTGTGCATGAGACCTTGTAACCAGAATTCTCCATAAGGCACCAAATTTTGTACCAACACCAAGCTCTCCACCAATGCAATGCACCAGCACAAAGTGTTGCTTTGGCAAGAAAATTGTTCCTCTTGGATCACCACTTTCCTCACTCACTGCCATGACTTTTTCCTCCTTCACCAACATGATGCTTTCCCTAGTTAAGGTAAGGATACAAGGTGAGAGAATTACACATTCTCTTTAGGGTCATCATCATACTTCCCTTCTTTTTAAATCTATATTTCTTTTGTTAAACTTGTCAACAATTTAAATTCAAAGATTGTTAAATTCTTTTTTAAAGCAATTTCTCAGTTTAGAAGCATCAAATTCATAAATCACTAACAATATACAGAAAACTTCTTTTTCTTACACAAAACTGATATTTATCTATCTTAAATTAAATATTAAAGACTAAAAATAATGATTTAAAATATTTTAAAGATGAAAATTAAATAAAATTAAAATTTACATATTTTATAAGAATAAAAAGAGTGATCTCATATTTTATAAAAAGAAGAAAAAAAAAATTACAAAAATTAAAATCAAAACTTATCATTTTCTCATATACTAACACTATATTTAAGTGCATAATTTAATTTTCAGATATTTTATCTTATATGGTAGCAGTGCATATTTTTCTACTTGTATTCCACACTAATTATAAATTTTGGTATGGGAAACATATAAAGAAGAAAGGGAAATATAAGATAGCATGATATATAAATAAAAAAACAATAATAAAAACATAGCAAGGTTATTATTGTAAGAAAATAGTATTGTGAGATACTTTTTGAGTTGGGTGTCATTTTCATCCATCATAAGAAAGTTTGAAAATGTCAACATAAACTAGTATGGAAGATAAGGTACAGTGGTGTGGGATGCACTCAGATGAGGATCTGACTCATGAATCATGATCACGATCACAATCATGTGGTTCAAAAGGGTTTCAAATTGTGCTTCCGTGGGAGGCGCACGCAGATATAAGTAAATCTCTTTAAACACTGGCACCTGTGCAGAGATAATAGGATTTTGCTTTGGAAATGGAGATTTGTCCCTCCTCCACACACCTACCACTTTCTTTTTTCTCATAACACTTCAGTTCAAAAATTACTACTAATAAATTATAAATTTAATTGTTGTCATGTGTGTGAATATATAAATAAAGATCAGATGAAAAATAATTATATAAAATATATTATGCATTTCATTATTCTTTTATTTTCAAATGGTGAAGTTAAATTACTATTATAATTGGTTGTGGATAATGATAATTGAATCTAACAACTCTCTGTTAATTATTTAAACTTTTTATTATTGGATCAATGACAATAGTTTAAAGAAATCTTCAGTAAAATATATCTTTGATATTATCTACAATTGAAAATGGTAGAATTGGTTTCTTTTACTTCAGTTTGAGCTGCAACAGTCATGTATTTGTTAGGATATGGTTGACTCACCATGTCCCTTCTTTAATCATTCTAAATGGTAAGCCTTTTAATCCATCTATAAGATTTTTTAATTCAATAAAATCAGCTAAATTATATTTTTAATATTTTATCTTTTTACTTATGTTCTGTTTAGTCATTTAGTCTTTTATATTTTAAAAATGTGTCAAATTAGTCTCTTACATTCATTAAATTCATCATTAAAAAAATTAACAAATTTTAGCTACCAATAATTATTTAAATAAAAAGAAAAGTTCACTACATTTAAAATATGAAAAAAGGAAAGAAAATAGTGAAATGAGGTATAGAAAGGAGAAATGTAGGTGGGAAAGGACAGAAAAAAGAAGAGTAACTGAGGAGGAAGAGTTCTCTATTTTTATCATAATTTTGTAAGTTTATATACTATAATATCATCTTCAAATAATAGATATCTATTTTTATCATAATTTGTAAAATTAAAGAGATATTACTAAATTCTAATTTGGTGAGACTTAAGAAAAACAAGTTCTAGTTAAAGTTGTTAGTGCAAACCTAAGATTGAAGCTACATTATTTTAAGTTGGGTGTTATCATAGCCAATAATATTTTATAAATTCATAAGTCTTATAATAACTTAATACATAAGATCATATATAGACAATTTTATTTGTGTTTGAAGTGATAAAATTTGAATTAAGTTTTGATTTGAAATATATAAGTAGATAAATAAATTTAAAAACTTATTAAGAATAAGTATTTGAACATGTTGATAAATTTGAGAAATTGATTAAAAACTAATTTCAATGTTAAAATGATAAAACTTGTTGAAAAAAAAATGAAATTTTTTTTATTAAATGATTCGATTTCTTAATCAAATTTCTGTTTATATTTTATTAAATTTCTGTTTGTATTTTATTAAATTTCATATTAGTTTAGTAGAATTGATATTAAACATATTATTAGTATCCCAACTTAGAAAAGTTAAGGTTTTGTGAGTATTTAATTTTCTACGAATTTCATAATGCTAATAAACTTCTACGATACATTAGTTTTATTATTTTATTATGGAGAGACATATTTAATGTTGAAGTCTTTAAAATTATTATCTAAGTTTTTTATGATGTGATAATAATATTATAGAAAAGGTTTATTATTTTGAAAGTTTTCCTTGACTTGTCCACTTACAAGTTGAGAATCATTTTTGGCAATGAAGCTTTTTAACTCCTATCTCTTGAATTAATCATAGTCTTATCAAAGTCTCTTACTCAACTTGATTTTTAGATTATTTATAACTTGCCTCTTACTCAACTTGATTGTTAGATCTTTTAAAACTTTGAAAATATGGTCATAAATGTTTTGCCATGTTGACAAAAGCCAAAAATTATTTCCTGGTAACTTGGTAATGTTTCTCTAAAACTTAGAGAATTATACCAGTAAAATAATGAGACTTTACTTTTTCTTCTTCTTCTACAGTAACTCCATTTGTAAACTTGGGTGCAACTAGATATAATAGGAGGATGGGCCAAACTGATGAGTAAAATTGGAGAACCAATGTCTTGTTTTAGCTACTAAAACATTTTCTCACACTTTTCATTCCACACAAATTTTTGTGGTGTTTTAAGTAGTTTGAAAAAATGACTTTGTTTTTCATTTAGGTGTTAGAATTCTTTGATGTTGTAAAGGCTTCACATGAAAATAACTATCTCATACTTGTCAAGGTTTGTTTTAATTCCCTTTGGGTGATAATGAAACCTAAAAATTCACCCCTTTTAATGTCAAATACACATTTCTCTTAATTTAGTTGCATGTTATGTTTTTTAATCTTAGCAAGATGCATTTTAGGTGTTGTGGATGATCTTTAGCATTAGGCAATCAACTTGATCACCATGTCGTTGAGATGTACTTTAATAGTGTTACCAATTAAGTTTTTCAAGACTTTGTCCATGAGGTTCTAATAAGTTCCTCAAACATTTTTAAGGTCAAATGACGTGATATTATAAAAATATTTTTTTCCTTCATTGAAAAAGGTTGTCTTATCTTCATCTAATGTGTACATATAAATTTAATTTTACTTAAATATGTGTATAAAAATTGAATATCTTGAAATCAGATGCATTATTCATCGAATGGTCTATTCTCAATAATGGATATGAATCTTTAGAACATGCATTGTTCAAATCAATGTAATTTGTGTTGCACATCCTCCATTTAACACTTGATTTTTTAAAATAACAACATTGTCCAATATGGTGTAAGTAGCTTTCTAGTGAAGTCAACTCTAAGAAGCTTGTTGACCTCCTATTTGACTATTTGTCATATTTCTTCTTTGAGTTTGTGTTTCCTCTATATAGTTGTAGACACTTGTTTTTGTCCAGACTGAAGAAGAAAAACCCAATAAAGACTCAAGAGAAAGCATATTGCAAGACAGGACCTTGTCCCTGAAGAATCTCGAGGATCCACTAAAGAGACTTGGGTAGCATTTAGGGAACAAAGTGTAAAAATATAATCTCTCACATTTAGGAGGAGAACAGTTTGTTCTTAGGCACACGAGAACGGCTCATTTGGTGTAAGAGAATGACCCATTCTCAGTTCTGTGCTAGAGAACGACTGTTCTATGTCTCAAAAAGTGTGTATAAATAGGAGACTGAAAATACACACACACCACTAAAAATACTAGTTTATACATTTGAAAATTGAAATTGTAGCTTTGACTCTTCTTCTCTTTTATGAGTAATAAAAAAGCTTGCTTTGGAGGTTCTTATTTCTCTCTTCTTAGTTTTACTTATTGTCTTTATAGTCTTTATTGTTGTTTCTGATCATGGGATATAATTTTCCTAACACGACCATAAATATCTCACCCTTGTTTTCCTTCAACCATATGCCAAAAAAACCAAGTCATAATTTTCCCTTCTTGAGTCTATATTCCTTTAAACACCACTCTTTAGTAGACACCAAACCGAGTTGCACATTATCTACCATCCTTAAATCTTTGTCCATTCAAATATCCCAAAGCTTATCATTAAGAATATGTCTCTCCAATTCTGTATTTAAACTTAACTTTGTTTGGAATCATATCTTTCAAGACAATAACTTTAGGAGGCCCCAACTAAAGTTGAAGCTAGATTATATCATCAATAAGCCCTTTTACTTCTATAGTATCCTAACGTTAAGTGCTCGCAATCTTCCCTTACCTAATATTGGTGTTGGTCTATCTAACATCAATGATGTCCCCTCTAAAAGTAGATAATAAAAGGGTGTATATACAAGATTGCCCCTATGTCATCCGCTTTTTTGATAACAATGCAACTTTCCTCGAGGATCCAAAACATTCAATCTAAAACTTGCTAAGGGATTATATGTCAATAAATGTAGTCATCTTTAACTTCTACAAGCTAGTTGATGCCCTTACATTCCTTCTAATCTGAAAGCTAACAATAAAGATTAAAACTTTACTTATAATGAACATAAAAAATATAATGAGTGACACTCAAGCTCAAGTTAGTAAGTGAATAAGAAAGTAATAAATAAAAAAATAATCATAAATATTGAGAGAATAATTTGAAGTGAGCTTTTGTGATGTAATGTATCTTTATATATATTTTAGTACTCTTATTTTTTGGTAACTAATTTAATCATTTTAAAACTTATAATATTACTATCATAATACAATATATTAAATATAATAAAAGATAACCTAATTCTTCTATTTTATATTTGAGTAGCTATTAATTAATTTTTAATAAATACTTTATAAGATATATTTTAAGTTACATTTTGAATATATTATAATTTCTCTTTAAGTAAAAAAATCTTAAGAATTATATAAAAGTAGACATAAATTAAAAAGTATAATAATTAACACAATCTTAATTTTCTTTAAATAGATATATAAATTAAATTAAATATTTTAAAAATGAATAGTAATAAATTAAACAGGACTACTTAAAATTCAAACGGAAAAATCTTTCTTTTTTACTCTCAAAACTTTTTCCCACACTTCGATCGAACGTTAGAAATATAAAAAGTATCTTTTCATGTAATTTTATTAAAAAGTTCAAAATTAAGTCATTATAACAAATTCATTACATACAAACTAATTTAAAGATAAAATATAATTAGTCATTATAGTAATTAAATTAAAATTATTGATATTTAAAATAATTTTTATTATAATAGTAACTATATTCTGAGATGACTATTGATTTTAAAAAATTATATTTTTTTTATATAATGATGACTAAATTGATTTTTAAATCAGAATCTAAATTTGTTTTTAATATTAACTGTCAAGATTTTAACCACTTACTAAATTAAATTTTAAATTAGTATCTAATTCATTTAGTAATCAATTTCATCACTTTATCAGTCATGGTTGATAGAAACAACGTTTTTTCTTTAACGAATGATTGGAAAAATTTCAAAATTACATAATATAGAAATTAAAATTTTTAGATATTTTGAATTGCGACATCTAAAATTATTTATTACTTATAATGTTGAAGTTTTGGAGTATATAATTAGAATAAATTCTAAATTAAGGTGGATTAATTTTTTGACTTCAGATTGATTATCCTAGAATTAACTTTTTCACGAGATGGTTAATGAGAACGTTTTACTTTTATAAAGATCTTGATCCAAAACTTGTATAGAATCTAGAAGTGATGAAGTTTCTAATGGTATAAAATTAGGATTCTAAGACAATTCTTTCCATTCGGATTCTAAATAAGTTTCTGATGAAGATTTCTAAAAAAAATAAACAAGTTTCATACTGGTTAATCTCAAAGTAAATGTTAGGAATTTGAGTGTGAGAGTGAGCATAAAGTCCTACATTGAGTAGAAATGATAAAGTTGAGATGTATAAAAGAAAAAACAAAGACCCATAAACATTGAGCTTTAAGGTTTTATGTTGGAAGTGGTGTCATCTTTTTTCTTAGATACCCTTCTTTTAAGAAAATTTTCCAACAGTGGTATGAGAGCCTGATTGTCTTGGTAACAGGCTCAGGCTCAGGCAAGGGCAAACATGTCCTATTGTGGTAAAGCCTAACATAGTTATGTAAACCCAACAACAGTTAGGATAGTCTCACACTTAAAAATTTTCTAACAATAAAAATAAAATAATTTCATTTGGAAGTAAAAAATTAACGTAGATCACAATCTAAAAATATATTTAAATTGTAAATTGTATAATATAAAAATGCTTTTTAGATTATATAACGATTCTAAAATATAAAATTTTGAACATTAAAAATAAATATTTTTATAACATTCAATTTTTTTTAACTTTTCCATTTGGATTAGTCAATTTAAAATCTTTCCAACAAAACTACATAGAAAGATATGTTTAACATTTCCTAGAGTCATGGAGGTGTGAGAAAATATTATGGGGTGAAAAAGAAAGATCCTAGTGACTATCTAACAGGTGTTCTGGGGTTTAAGTCCCGTAGGCTAATATAGTCCAACTGATTTAGTATTATTATTATTATTATTATTATTATTATTATGTTATATAGTTACAACTGAGTGTTATTATTATTTTAAAATATAGATTTTAGAATCTTTCTTACAGAGTTTATTTTAAATAAGTATACATTAATAATATTTTTTTATGCAATAAAAAATATATATTTTATAATATGGTATTGTTTTCTAATAAGTTTATTTATTAAAGCGTGTACCTTAATTTAAAATGTATACTTATTTTAATTTTTTTTATCTTTATTTGTATTAAATCATATATTAACTTAAAAAATTAAATTCACAAAGTTTCGTATAATTTATGTCAAGTGTTAATTGAATATAATTAAATTAAAATAAATGAAATTATCATGAGTGTGGCCTAATAAAAGAAATGTATATATATATATATATATATTGTGATGTGTTAAAGTTTGAAATTGAATGCATGTGTTGAAGTGAAGTCAATTTGTGTGATTAATGAGTAATGTTGAGGTGATGAGTCAGGTTAAGCAACCAACCAAATTGAAGAATCTTTAGATGAGAATGAATGACATGCATTGCTAAGTTAGGTCACTCCACAAGCATTGAAGTACAAACAATGATGTAACTCTTAGGTTAATTCATTAATTTTTATTTTTATTTTTCCATGTTCCTCTTAGGTCAAGTTAAGAAGAAGATAAAACTCCCATTTTTGTAGTTTCAAAATGCATTAGCTAGACAATATTTACAAGTTTGTTTAGGAAATATATTAATTCAAGAGTAGGTTATATAAGTGATAACTAAAGGCTAGGAAGAACTTTTACATTAGCTTTTAGAATTAAGAAAATAGTGAATAAATATTTGAGATGTTAAATATAAATTTTAAATTTATTTTTTTATTTCCATTCATTAAAAATATTGAAAATAATGATTTTTATTATATATAATATCATTATATAGGTGCATAACAGTTTTCCATTTCGTCATATATCTTAAATAATAAGGGGTGGTTGCTATAATCATAATAGAATATAAAGTTGCAATTAAACTTCACAACATATTTAAACTTGTGATTACACTTTAAAATGTTGTCGTAATTTTGTAAATTAAAAACTCTCTTTGCTACCTTTATTCTAAATATTGGAACATTTAGACATCATTATTCTCATAGTATGTATGATGTTTTCTAATAAACTATAAAATATAAAACACCACTTGTAATTTTGAAATTAAATATTTTGTATTAATTAACCAATATTTATAATTTCATAATTTAAGAAAAAAAATGTTTTTACAATGAAATTATAAATAGTTATACAAAGTGTTTATATTAATCCATCAACTTTTATAAGCTCAAAATATAACATGAAATTATAAATAATAAAAATATAACACTAATGATAATTATTTAATAATTTTTATTAATTGTTTGATTTAAGAAAAAAAATATATCTTCAAATAATTATACAAAAGTATTCAAAAAATAATTATAATATTTTTAAAGTGGTAAAACTATTATATGGGAACATATTTTCTGAATTACCAATAATCATTCTAATGGAGATTTTTTCTTCTACTTGTTCATCCTCTATCATTTAATATGATAGAGCACTACTTTTAATATTTGGTGGTTAGAATAAATAAAAAGAATTGTACTTTATATACTATATTTAGCTTTTAGTTCAATGTTCAATCCTTCAAGTGGTATCATATCCAAGGATATGAGTTTGATTCTAGATGGAGCAATTTTCAAGAGAAAGACTGCTTACCCATTAAACTTACATCTATTCCAATAACCAACACATAAAGCTATAATAGTAATCAAACAAAAAATATCCACTTTAATATAGTTATTTATTGTTGGCATATTTCAAGTTTATGGAGACCTACAGTTTTGATGATGAAGTTTTTAGAAAGTTTCAATCAACATTAAAGACTTGTGTCATCTCACAAAGGAAGGTTGCTTGATAGGAAAGGAAAGGCATAAAGAGCATTCAAAGCTTTCAAGAGAGAAGATTGATGAAGATTTTCTCAAGAGCTGAAGGATCAAGAGTAGAAGGTTCTGTTTTGGGTGTTGGATAAAAAGAGTAAGTCATAAATCCCATTCAAGACCTTCCAAAACAAGAGAGCAAGGTGTTTTCTCGCAAAAATGTTTTTCTACGCTTTTAATCGATTACCATACGTAAATAATCGATTATTTAACTTAAAATTTGAATTAAAAATGTTTAACGAGCAAAATAATCTATTAAGTGTCTTTGATAATCGATTATATTGATTCTGGGTTAATATAATCGATTATGGCCTTAATCTAATCGATTATATCAGACGATTTCAGTTTTCCAGTTTTTAAACATGATATAATCGATTAAGCTTTTTATATAATCGATTAATTAAGTCGTTTTTGTGAAATTAATACTAAATCAACCTAAGAATGGAAACTTTGGAGCATTTTCGAATTATAAAATGAAAGAGAATGTCTTAGGTTCTACACATCTGAAAAAACACAAAATATTCAAAGTGTTTCTGCGCCTTAGCTTTTTCAAAGCCGCTTTCCTGCTCTCTTTAGTTTGATCAAGTCTTTGGAAGTGGTGATCTTTGTGCTTAAGCTTTCTATCCAGCACATTTCAGGTGTATTCTTTTACTGTTTTCTGTAAAGGGAAAATTCATTCATCCCTTAGATCTGTTCTAAGGGAGGTGTTTCATCTCTTGTGTGTCAAGAGAGGTGGGTTTCATCCTCAGTGTGTCTGGGGAGGTGTTTCATCCTTAGTGTGTCTGAGGAGGTGTTTCCGCTTATCTTTTTTTGTTATTGCATGAATTGGTGTTTGTAATTTCAATTAAAGATAGTGGGGAAAATCATCACGGATTTGTGGTGGTTGGGAACTGGACGTAGGATTGGCTTAATCCGAACCAGTATAAATCTCTGTGTTATTTCTCTTTCTCTATCTCTTTTAATTGTGGATCATTATAACAATTGCTAATCCCAACAGCGTTAATCAAAGGATTAGAAAAATTCACATCCAAGTTT
Organism: Lablab purpureus; assembly: GCA_030347555.1. Lineage (NCBI taxonomy): Eukaryota > Viridiplantae > Streptophyta > Magnoliopsida > Fabales > Fabaceae > Lablab > Lablab purpureus. The sequence continues at coordinate 7,720,063 of CM059261.1, read as the reverse complement.
TTGAAAGTTTTTCAAAACCTGGAAATTTATTTGAAAGAGAAAATTTCTTTAAAAATCCAATTCACTCCCCCCCTCTTGGTTTTTATACTGCCATCTTTATTTAACATTTATCAAGTATAACTAAATACTACTTAATTATTTAAATACTTGTGTGGAGGTTATATCAATATTCACACAAGAAAAGACTAAAATAATATATATTGTACTTCAACTATACAACATAGAAACATAAATAATTGATGAAATCTAACCAGCACCACAAGTCATATAAACAATACTAACCAACAAAAGTCATGTAATTCATTAAACACTAATCAACAAAACTGAAACTTTAATTCATCAAGTCACATTTAATTGTAATATACCTTATTTACAAAAAATCCTATATTAATTTTGTGCTAAAACAATATATTACAACGAAAGGAAGAAATTTACCCTTATTTCTATAACATCATCATTTACATACATTTTTATATGAGTGATCTTCCACATTTTACTTTGCCTAAAATTTGTATTGATCTCAATTTTTTATATGTTCCAAAAAAGTAATTAAGTAAAAAAAATTTAATCATATTATACCTGATATAAAGTAGAGATGTCAACTACCAAATTATCTCTTCTCCTTGACAAATGCATGACATCACAAGTGTTAGGAATAATTTGTTTTTTCCTTATATACCTATTTCTGTTACATAGGTGTTGGAACATATGGCTCTAGAAAGGGGTTGAATAGAGTACTAAATTCTTTTTAGAGACTGTCTAACTGAATAATATGAGTAGACTAGACTATCCAACATTGAAAGAGCAACACAAAAGTTTATATTAGTTCACTCAAAACTCATGGGTCATGTCTAGTTCTCCCTTAAGAACAATTCTTAAAAGGTTCCATTAATCAAATCAATAATTACAATGAATACACAAACCACTCCTAGTTATCACATCTTAAACTCCCCTTGAGATTAAGACCTCATAGAAAAAGAAGATTTCTCTAAAAGATGAGTTGAAAATAGTTCACACTTATAGGATATATTCAAGGAATATTTCAATGGCTTTGCTTACACCCACTTAGTATTTCTAATCACTGAACACTTGAATATAATTTGTATGCTTTGATTGCTTGTAAGTCTTGTGTCTTCAACTTTGATCTTCAAGTCTTTATGAATTTGAACGTTGCTTGAAGTCTTCAAAATTTGTATAATTCCTTGAATTTTACTTTTCATCATCAATGTTGATTTACTTGAAAATATTTCGCATAGTTGAAGTAAGATACTTTTTGTATCGTTAAACACTTTTCTTTTATCTGAAAGGAAACAATTCAAATAATGAAAGATAATATCATAGATCATATTGTGTTACATAATATCACTTCTTTCATTTTTCTCATTTCTTTTTAAACATTGAAATATATAATTAATTTTTTCTTCAACATTTATCATATATCTTTTTATATGAATGAAATCATTTTCGAATTATGTAGAAAATATGTTTGTGACTCAAATTTATTATTTTTATTAAGTAACCTTTCATGATATTGTTATATAGTTTAACATAGTGGAAGCAAGATACAATGTTTGTTTCATCATCAATGTTGATTTACTTGAAAATATTTCACATAGTGGAAGCAAGTTAGTTTTTGTATAGTTAAACTCTTTTCTTTTATCTGAAAGGAAACAATTCAAATAATAAAAGATAATATCATAGATCATATTGTGTTACGTAATATCACTTGTTTCATTTTTCTCTCATTTCTTTTTAAACGTTGAAATATATAATTAATTGTTTCTTCAACATTTATCATATATCTTTTTATATGAATAAAATCATTATCGAATTATGTAGAAAATATGTTTGTGACTCAAATTTATTATTTTTATTAAGTAACCTTTCATGATATTGTTAGATAGTTTAACAATTGTACTAGACCGACTGTGATTTGTTGCCTTATCTGGAACACTTAGTTGCGTAAACAAACTTGATATGTATATCATAATATTTTATTTTGTTATTATCAAAACTACTCTTATACAAGACTTATAGGGATTAGACTGTCTAGTGGTCGTAATAAGGTTAGATCATTTAGTAGTTCAACACAGGTTCTACAAAGTAATCTACATATAATAATTACAAGTTTATACCATTATCGAAGGTTTTGGGTGATAATAAACAAAGAAAACCCATTGAATTATGCTAAGACTTTCTGAAACATTTTTGTTGACATAATTTATGCTCACAAGTTGATCATAAAATTTGTTCCAAAGCTCACATATGTACTCCCTTCACATTTTCCAATTCTTAACAAATCATCTCTTTTACCTTAAAACAAAATTGAGACTTCAAATAATATAAAGTTAGATCAAATCAAATCCATCAAATACATAACACATGTAATATAGGTTAAATTATATTGAGCACATTATATCACACATTATCCTTGTAAGTATTTGGCATTGTTGACCAACTTTCAAAATCTATAAGAAGCAATATATGATTTTCTACAAAGGGTCAAAAAACTCCTCTAAGTAAACCAAATGTCTCTTCAATTGATTGATATCTATCATAATAGTTTACCACACCACACAACCCATTTGATAAGTTATAAGCATCCTTAACCGTAGTGAATTTCCAAGTAACTTAATCTTCATCTGTAAAAATTAAATATATTAATTACTTTGCAATCAATATTATTAAACGAAAAAGAAAACATAAAAATAAAATAACACATTTTTTAGCTAAAACATCAACAAACCAATAATGGTTTCAATGTTTTTTCTTTTACATTGAACTATTTTAACTTCTACTTCAACTTCAATACTTGGTTGAAATTATTCTTCTTGTGTAGTTTTTTGCTCATAATTTATTTATTGGTAAGTTTCTTGTTGCATAGTTCAATATGTAGTTTGTTGCGTAGTTACCTTTATATTTTGTTGATGTACATTTTTCTTATGTGTAGGTTAAGGTTCATGATTAGTTTGCAAATGGTTGCTCACAAATGTGTTTAAACTAGATGAAACATGTTGAATTTGGGACATTAGTTGATTACTATGAGTTCTTAATCCTTTTTTGGTATATGCACATAAAAATGAAATAATCAAATTGAAAACATTTATAAATTAAATACATGTGTATCACCAATTTATATCACGTATAGTCATACCCAAAAATTGTCATCACTTTGACCACAAATCATTTTTGTTCAATTTCATGATTAGAATTGTCCTTATTTAATAATTCGTCAATTTTATCCTCCGTAAATAGTGATAATTCCTTGAAAAATTAATTTAAATCTTGTTATAGACATGGTTCAACTTTCAAAACTTGTGTATCTTTTTCTACTTACAAGTCTCGTTATTTCAAATATACAATAATTGTTCGATCTTTATTTACTTTATTAGTCACATAATAGCTCACTTCATCTTGTGAATATTCAATATATTGATCATGCTCTTCATGGTCACTAATTTGAACTAATCATAAAAAAATAACAAAAGTGAAACCTCGCGGATCTTTTCTAAACTCCTATTTTTTATGGAGTTAGCCTATTTATATTTGACTAGGAAAATTTTAAAATTGTTATAATAATTAAGTTCAATTATATTTTCAAATTTCTCACAATATGTCAAATTTGGTTCTTTAATGTGTTCATCAACACTACTTGCAACACGTCATGTTGAAGAAGTTAAGAACTATTTTGTGTTTCAACCCATGTTCTCTACTTATAATTCTAGATTTAAATCCATTAATATTAAAGAAAAAAATCTTCTAGCATGTGGTTTTGGACCTTGAGCTATTTAAGATCTTTTGATTTCATAATCTAAAAAATTTATTGGATGCTCAACATATTTTTGAAAACTTTAAGTTCAAATTTATGAAAATATATTCTATCCACCCATCAAGCAAACCAATTTATAAAATTCTTAATAACCATCTTTTCTATGATTGTAATAAAAGTCCTTTGCCTTCTAAATTGATTTTGCAAATGATATTTAAAGTTCCTACAAAAATATTTCATAACATATCATTATTAATGCCATAAATTTACTACAAAAAATAATATAATTTATATTTTGGTTAAATAATCACTCAATGTTAAGGTTAGTCAGAATTAGATAACACATATGGATGGAGAAAGTTTTCTCCATGGTGATAACTCAAAAGTTGAAGCACTTTCTAATGAAGAAATATGGTAGACAAATATAAGAATATCTATTAGGATAATCTATTAGGTTTCTGGCTTTTTCACTCGTATGTGTAACCCCTTTTTCGTCCCTCATCTCTCTTATTTATACTAAATCATATAAACAACCGTTTAAAAAATGGTTTTTCCGTGTTCTTCATGTCTTAATTCTTTTAAATCTTTTCCATGTGTCTTTCTCTTGAAAATGACTTAGAATTACTCGATCATCCCTCTTTAGCTCAATCTATCGAAAGGTGTAAACCCCCCCTTGATCTTCAATTTTGGTTTCTGAGTGATCCTCGATTTTCGTACCTTCGATCCTCAAATCCTACTTCTTACTCATACTTCAATTTTTTGCCTTCACTAAATCTTCGATATATATTTTTTAATCACGTCAATAACAATGCCCCCAAGATAATATCGACATGAATGCTCATCATGCATTCGATTATTACCTTGTACCAAATAACATTAAACTCGAACATTTCTGACATCTCTGACACGTGCATTAAATGAAACGTCGCTTGGGATTCCCCCAAAATCTTTTACCTACCCTAATCAAATCTTCGTCTTAGAAAATCCCTCACGAATCCCAACCAAATTTCATAAAAAACAAATTTATGTTTTTCCCTCCACAACGTCTCTCTCAGGGTTTTATAAAAACCCTACCTTTCTTCCTCAGTACTTCACACTCACTCTTTCCATAATCTTGTTGGCATTTTTCAAGAACAAGTGTTGATGAAGTCCTCTCAATATTTCATGAAGTTTTAAAGTTTTGATGATGAAGATTTAAAGTTCTCTAAACAACATTAAAAACTTGTGTCATCTCACAAAGGAAGGTTGCTTGATAAAAAAGGAAAGGCATAAAGAGTGTTTAAAGCTTTCAAGAGAGAAGATTGATGAAGATTTTCTCAAGAGCTGGAGTTTCAAGTTTAGAAGTTTCTGTTTTGGGTGATGGATGAAAAGAGTAAGTCATAAATCCCATTCAAGACCATTCCAAACTTGAGAGCAAGTCGTTTTCTCGCAAAAACGTTTTTCTACGCTTTTAATCGATTATGATACGAAGTCTAATCGATTATTTCACTTAAAATTTGAATCAAAATAGTTTAACGAACAAAATAATCGATTAAGTGTTTTTGATAATCGATTATATTGATTCCGGGTTAATATAATCGATTATGGCCTTAATCCAATCAATTATATCAGGCAAAATGTTTTTTCCAGTTTTTAACTATGATATAATCGATTAAGCTTTTTAGATAATCGATTAAATAAGTCGTTTTTGCGAATTCAATGTTAAATCAACCTAAGAATGGAAACTTTGGAGTATTTTCGAATTATAAAATGAAAGAGAACATCTTAGGTAAATCACATATGAAAACAACACAATATTCAAAGTGTTCTTGCGCTATAGTTTTTCAAAACCGCTTTCTTACTCTCTCAAGGTTGATCAAAGTCTTTGGAAGTGGTGATCATTGTGCTTAAGCTTTCATTCAGCACTCAATCAGGTGTTTTCTTTTACCGTTTTCTGAACGGGTAAAATTCATCCCTTGGATCTGTTCTAATGGAGGTGTGTTCATCTCTTGTGTGTCAAGAGAGGTGGGATCATCCTCAGTGTGTCTGAGGAGGTGTTTCATCCTTAGTGTGTCTAAGGAGGTGTTTCCTTTATCTTTATTTGTTATTGCATGAATTGGTGTTTGTAATTTCAATTAAAGATAGTGGGGTGATCATCACGTATTTGTGGTGATTGGGAACTGGACGTAGGTTTGGCATAATCCGAACCAGTATAAATCTCTGTGTTCTTTCTCTTTTCCTATCTCATTTTATTGTGGATCATATTAACAATTGCAATTCAAACTGTGCTCATCTAAGGTTAAGGATAATTCGCATCCTGTTTTTTAAAACTTTTGATTAATATCTGGAAAATTATTTTAAATAGAAAAAGTTTATTAAAAATCCAATTCAACCCCCTCTTGATTTTTACACTGCCGTTTATTTCTAACAATTGGCCTCAGAGCTGGTTTTTGAAAATTACTCAAAATCAAGATGCTTATTGTTGGACTTGAAGACTTGGTTTCAAGTGGATTTGATATCTCCAACCACCTTTGATGATGAAGATGATGGTGCTTGAAGAATGAAGATCATGTCTTAGGATTAGAGTGTCTTAGGATGTGTGGTAAGATCCATTTCAATTAATCTTGGACTTAATCTTGGGTTTTAAAATGATTTGAAATGTTTTAAAAGGTTTTAAAATGTTTTCAATGGTATTAACTATTTTTTAACTGATTAAAAATATGATTTCAATCAGTTAAACTGTTCTTCAGTTTCAAATCTTTGTTTTTTGGCAAATTTTAGCTAGCTGTTTTTCTGAATTTAAACCAGTTGAAATTCTGGAGCCTTTGTTAAGAAATTCCAGTTTTTTGGAATAGCTAGTTAAATCTTGTTTTCAAATGATTGTTTTCAAGTTTCAGAAAAGGGGTGCTCTCTGGAAAATTCCTTTTAATGAAAACAACCAGTTAAATCGCGTTTTCAACCGACTGTTTTCATCAGAATCAGTTTTAATTCACTGGAACAACCCACTGTGCAAGAACGTTTTACATATACTCTAAATCAATTTACGAATCACTCCAAGAAGTCCAAGAACGAATTGAATAGGGAATCTTGCAAAGAAATCATACTCTGTTTTTTCCACTGTTGCGTGCTCTATTTTTCAGTCTAGGACTAAATTTTCAGGTGAATTCAATCCAATCTTTTGTGTTTGATTAGCTGTGTTTGCGTCTCCTAATCAGGGTGATTAAGGAGTTCTTGTAATAGGGTTTTACAAGAGTTTAAAGGTCTTGTAGGGTTCAAGATCCAGTGCAGTTTTTCTGATTTTCATTTTTCATGTAGTGTTCATGTAAAAACTGATTTTTAGTGAATTGATTGGATTTGAGTGTTTAGGAAACTGGATGTAGCCTTTGTTGAAAGGTGAACCAGTATAAATCTTTTGTGTTGATCTTCTTTTCCTAATCTTTTACATTTTGTAATTGAAATCTGAATTTGTAATTGAATTGGATATATGATACATTGATAAAAAGCATTTCAAGAACTTATAAAAACTAGTTTTTCACCTTCATTCTGAATCTGGTTTTTCTTAATTGGGTTTGAATTTCGAAAATCTTTAAGAGTTTAATTCACCCCCCTCTTAAACTCAGCCATTTATTCCAACAATTGGTATCAGAGCTGGTTCTTGAAAAATATTCAAGTTTTCTGAAAATTTTCAAACATGGCTGAAGGAAAATTGCCTTTTGTAGAGGGTGCTTCTATAAACAGGCCACCAATGTTTTTAGGGGTAAACTATCCACTTTGGAAAGTAAGAATGAAGATTTTCATTGAATCAATTGATATATGTATTTGGAATGCTATAGTCAATGGACCATATATCCCTAAAGAAGAGAAACCTTGGGAAAGTTTAAATGCTGATGAACAAAAGAAAGTGCAATATGATTGTAAAGCAAAGAACATCATAACATCTGCAGTTAATCTTGATGAATTCTTTCGTGTTTCACAGTGTTCCAATGCTAAAGAAATGTGGGAAGTGTTGGAGGTAACACATGAAGGAACAGCTGATGTAAAAAGAGCTAGGAAGCACACTTTAATCCAAGAGTATGAGATGTTTAGGATGCTGCCAGGAGAAACTGTTTCAGATGTGCAGAAAAGATTTACACACATTGTAAATCATCTAATAGGTCTTGGAAAAGTGTTTGAGAAAGAGGAGCTGAACATAAAAGTGCTGAAATGTTTGAATAGAAGTTGGAAACCCAAAGTAACAGCAATTTCTGAATCTAGGGACTTGACAACAATGAGTGTTGCTGCACTTTTTGGAAAGCTAAGGGAGCATGAGCTTGAGCTGAATAGACTTGCTGAACAAGAAGATAGTGAAAAGAAAAAGAAATGGCTGGCTTTGATGACTTTGGTTCACAAGGAGGAGAATAGTGATGATGAGGCACATGGAGAAAGTGATGCAGAAAATCTGAACCTCTTAGTGAGAAAGTTCAACAAGTTCTTGAAATACAAGAACAAAGATTACAAGAACAAGAGGTATAATAAAAAATCTGATTTAGCTTCTTCTAACTTTACTTGTTTTGGTTGTGGAAAACAGGGACATATTAAGGCTGAATGTCCATACTCACAAAACAAAGAGAGGAATGGAGAAAAGAAGCATGAAAAATCATTCAAAACCAAGAAGGCTTATATAGCATGGGATGAGAATGATGTCTCCTCTAGTGATTGTTCAAGTGATGATGAAAAGGCCAATCTTTGCCTTATGGCTGATTGTGATACAACAAGTAGTGTAAGTTCCTCAACAACTCAAAATGGTCTTACTTATGATCAACTGCTGCAAAATTTTCTGGAATTGCATGAAGAGGCTAATAAGGTTGCTTGTTCAAACAATAGGCTTAAAGGAATGAACAACTGGTTAGAGAACAAGGTGAAAGAGCTAGAGAAAGAGCTGGAAGATTCAAAAACTGATTTTGAGAATCTTGAAATGATTAATAAAGCTTCAAGTTGCAATGATGAACATGCTGAAAAAATCTGCACAAACTGCAGAATTTTGGAAAATCAAATTGAGTATTTGAACAAAGCTCTAGCTAGATTCACCATGGGAAGAGCCAACTTGGATTCACTTTTAGACTTTAAAAATTGTGTAACAAATAGAGCTGGACTTGGATTTACAAAAGGTTTTCAAAAGAAACAAAAGTCTTATAGAAATTTCTTTTCATATAGAAAATCGTCCAGCACTTCATTCATTACATGCTTTTATTGTATGAACAAGGGACATACTTCAAAGTCTTGCAAAATCAGAAAATTTGGTGTTCCTAATGGTCAATATAAGTGGATTCCAAAATGTGGTAGAAAGGTAATTAACTTTGTTGGACCCAAATTGATGTGGGTACCAAATTCTCTCCATTGATTGCGTTTTGTAGGTGTTCTTGAAGGCCAAAGAATCATTGTGGTATCTAGACAGTGGCTGTTCAAGACACATGTGTGGTGACTAAAGGAAGTTTGTCAAACTCACCTTGAAAAATGGAGGCTTTGTCACATATGGAGATAATAACAAAGGAAAAATACTTGGAAGTGGTGATGTTGGTAACATTTCTTCAATCCTCATTGAAAACGTGTTATATGTTGAAGGTTTGAAGCATAATCTCCTTAGCATTAGCCAGTTATGTGATAAAGGGTTTAGAATTACTTTTGAAACAAATCATTGCAAGATCATTGAGAAAAATTCTGATAAAATCTGCATGTTAGGTAAGAGAATTGAAAACATTGACATGCTTGATCTTGATCATATGTGTGCAACTAATTTTACATGTCTCATGTCTAAGGAAGATAGTTCATGGCTTTGGCATAGGGATACCAAAAATGAAATTTGAGAAAGGTAAAATTTGTCATGCATGTCAAAAGGGTAAACAAACCAAAGTTTCTTTTAATTTGAAAAATTATGTGTCTTCTTCAAAACCTTTGGAATTGCTGCATTTAGATTTGTTTGGTCCATCTAGAACAGTGAGTATTGGTGGAAACTATTATGCTTTAGTTATTGTTGATGACTATTCTAGGTTTACTTGGACTTTATTCCTTACAAATAAAAATGATGCATTTCATGCTTTTAAGAAACTTACCAAGGTTTTGCAAAATGAAAACAACTGCAGCATAAGTGCTCTAAGAAGTGATCATGGAGGGGAATTATAAATGAAAATTTCAATCATTTTTGTGAAAAATATGGGATTAAGCATAACTTTTCAGCACTTAGAACTCCTCAACAAAATGGTGTTGTTGAGAGCAAAAATAGATCACTTGAGGAACTAGCAAGGACTATGCTTAATGAATCAAACATTCCTAAATATTTTTGGGCGGATGCAGTAAATACTGCATGTTACATAATAAATAGGGTTTTGATAAGACCTATTTTGAAGAAAACCCCTTATGAATTGTATAAAGGGAGAAAACCCAACATAGCACATCTTAGAGTGTTTGGCTGCAAGTGTTTTGTGTTAAATAATGGCAAAGAAAAACTTGGCAAATTTGATGCTAAAGCTGATGATGCATTGTTTCTAGGTTATTCTTCACATAGCAAAGCATATAGGATTATAACAAAAGACTAGCTATCATTGAGGAGTCAATTCATGTTGTTTTTTATGAGACTAATGTGCAAAATGAAGGTGCAGTAAGTGGTGTAGGTGCAGGTGAAGAAAAGCTAATTGAAGATGTATCAACTGAACATGTAGAAATTGATATAGCTGCTGCAGACAAAATTTTAGCTGGTGAAAATCAGAAAGAACTGACTGAAACCCTGGCACCAGAACTGAAATCTGCAAAAAATGATCTACCTAAAGAATGGAGGGTGCCTCGTGAGCTATCCATTGAAAATGTGATAGGTGATGTTCAGAAAGGTGTTTCTACTAGAAGGTCTATGCATGATACATGTTTAACTGCTGCATTTGTTTCCCAAGTTGAACCTAAGTGTGTTGATGATGCATTACTAGATGAAAACTGGATTTTACCTATGCAAGATGAACTGAACCAGTTTAAAAGGAATGAGGTTTGGGAACTAGTCCCTTGCACACCTAATATGAATATAATTGGTACAAAGTGGGTGTTTAAAAATAAAATGAATGATCAAGGAATAATAACTAGAAATAAAGCTAGGCTTGTAGCTAAAGGATACAACCAAGAGGAAGGAATAGATTATGAGGAAACGTATGTTGCTAGGTTAGAAGCTGTTAGGTTATTGCTTGCTTTCTCATGCATGATTGGATTCAAACTTCATCAAATGGATGTGAAAAGTGCATTTTTGAATGGCTATATAAATGAAGAAATTTATGTTTCACAACCATCTGGATTTGTTGATCACAAGTTTCCTAACCATGTATATAAGCTCAAAAAGGCTCTGTATGGACTCAAGCAAGCTCCAAGAAAATGGTATGAAAGGTTGAGTAACTTTCTTATCTCTCAAAACTTTGAAAGGGGCCAAGTTGATAAAACTTTGTTCATTAGGAAGGCTTTGGACAGCATAATACTTGTGCAGGTTTATGTGGATGATATAATCTTTGGATCCACTAATGAGAAGCTTTGTGAAGAATTTGTTGCAGCTGTGCAGGGGGAGTTTGAAATGTCAATGATGGGTGACCTAAACTTCTTCTTAGGCTTACAAGTCAAGCAAATGGATCATGGAACATTCCTTAATCAATCAAAATATTGCAAAGAGCTGTTAAAGAAGTATGAGATGGACAGCTGCAAAGAATCAAGCACTCCTATGGCTACCAGTAGCTACCTTGATGCTGATGAAAGTGGTAAACCATTTGATTCCACTAAATATAGAGGTTTGATAGATTCTCTTTTATACCTAACTGCTAGTAGGCCAGATATTATGTTTAGTGTATGCATGTGTGCTAGATTTCAATCTAATCCTAAAAAATCACACTTTACAATTGCTAAAAGAATCCTAAAATACCTAAAAGGAACTATTAATGTTGGTTTGTGGTATCCAAAAGGTGCATCATTTAATCTAGTAGGCTATTCAGATGCTGATTTTGCTGGTTGTAAATTGGATAGGAAAAGCACTAGTGGAACTTGTCATCTATTAGGAAGTAGTCTAGTATCGTGGCATAGCAAAAAGCAAGCTAGTGTGGCTTTGTCTACTACTGAAGCTGAGTATGTTGCAGCTGGGAGCTGTTGTGCTCAAACTTTGTGGTTAAAACAACAACTTTTTGATTATGGCTTGAAACTATATCACATTCCTATTAGGTGTGACAATACAAGTGCTATCAATTTAACCAAAAATCCTATTTTGCATTCTAGAACAAAGCACATAGAAATAAGGCACCATTTCATATGGGATCATGTTCAAAAAGGGGACTGCATAATTGAATTTGTTGATTCACATAACCAACTTGCTGATATTTTTACCAAACCACTCCCTAAAGATAGGTTTTTCCAATTGAGAAATGAATTGGGTGTTCTTGATATCTCAAATGTGATATAATTCATGTGTGTGATTCATTCCTGCTATTATTCATGCTGTTTTGTGTGTTTGAATGTTTAATTCTGCATATTTGTTGATTAATTACAGTTATACTTGCATTTCAAATGATATAAGTGAAATCTGCAATGATATTCAGGTTTTTAGTTAGTTGTTTCGTGTTTTTAATCAGTTATTCTGCTTAATTTGGAGCTGCAGTAGAGGTGCAGTGATTTCAGTTTCTGTTTTAGCCAGTTAATTGTCGATTTAGTCAGTTAAATTCATTAATCAGTATTAAATCTGTAGGATATCTGTTTTAATCAGCTGTTTCTCACAAATCAACTGACTGAAATTGTCTGGAACAATGTAAAATTTAAAACTAGAACGAATTAGCTGTTAAACTGCATTGATTCACATTCAATTGGTGCATTTAAGTTGATTAATTGAGAATTGTGCATCTGTTACATGATAGATAAAGCTGGTTAAAGAATCTTGACTGTTGTTTTGTCTTGTAGTGTTTTTGCTTTGCTTTTAACTGGTTTCTCTCTCCAAATTCCAATTCTGTTCAACTGACTGAATGCATTGGTCAAGCCAAAACCTGTTGCATTTCTCTGCCCCATATATTCCAATTGATTGCTTGTTTGACTGAATAATGCATTAATTTGTTAAAATATGAAAATCTAAGTTGTTAAATACATGTGCGATGCATTGTTATTCACTCTGCCTGTGCAAAACTCTGCATAATACATTGCCTATACTCTGTTTCTCTGCACTTTCTCTTTACTGCAATGGCAACTTCAAGTAACCCAAGGAAGAAATCCAAAACTGCTGGGTCATCCAAACACAAAGAACCTGAAATTCCAGTACCTCCTTCTTATAGACATGGGTCTATTGAAGCATGGTTCGATGGTGATGAAGAGAGGATTGAAAAGTTTCAATCTCATATCAGTAAAAATATTGTAAACCCACCAAAAGTTCTTAGTTTTCAGTGGCTGGAAGATGGAGGGATGCTTGACATTATAGCTATGGTGCAACATCAAGACCTTCAGAAATTTTTGGAGTTGAATGGGTTCATATACCCTGATTTAGTGAAGGTGTTTTACACAAATCTCAAGCATGATAGGTCTGTTCTCACTTTTAAAGTGAAAGGAAAGGAAATGACTATAAACAACTCAGTTTGGAGAAGAGTGAGTGGCTTCAAAACTGATGGAATAGTTGTAAGAAGGGGTTTGTGTGGCTCCTTGGAAGACTTCAACAAAGTCCAAACCTACAGGGAATGCTTGCGGAATCCTCATGGGTCTATTCATGGATTTCATGTTGGTGGATTAACCTTGACAGCTAGGGTCCTCACCTTTATCATCACGTGGATGATCACTCCAAGAGGAAACAATCATGCTACATTGAATGAAGGTGATCTTCTTCTAATTTTTTGTTTGATGAAATCTGTCAGAATTAACTGGATACATATAATCAAGGATCACATGATGAAGTCCAAAAGGCTGTCTGATTATCGTCTCCCATATGCTGTGATAATTTCAAAATTCCTTGAGTATTTTGGTGTGGATATAAGAGGTAAACAGAAAATCAACATAGGGAGATCCCATCAGCTGGACAATAGCTTTCTCTTCAAGTTTGGTTTTACTAAAAGCAATGGTGCATGGACTGCTGGACAAGATGCTGGAAATGCAGGCACAAGTGCTGCTGGAGCTGTTGCTGCTGATACTGGAAATGCTGATGCGGATGCAGAAAGGTGTTCAATGATGGGAGATATTGTTCCCTATGTCCCTCCAGTTGATCGTGGCACTCCTCTATCCTTATTTGAGCAAACTGTGTTGCAAAGGTTTGATTCAATTCAATCTCATCAAGCATAGCATCACTCATACTGCATGAATCGTTTTGGGTGTATTGATCAAAGCATAGAAGACTTGCATGCCCAACTAGCACAAATACATGTTGGATATAATAGTGCTGCTGGTGATGATGATGAAGAAGATGACAACTAGTTTGCTGCTGCTGTTTCTGAGATGCTGTCACTGTTGTCTGCTGCTGTTGGTACTGTGATACTGGTACTGCGTGTTGCCTCTCCTGCTGGTGCTGTTTAAGATCAATCTACAAGCTGCTGTTATTTGCTTTTTCGTTTCTGTTTATTTGGGTGCTGTTAGTTGTGTGTTGTTGCTGGTTTTATTTGGGTATAATACCCATGTAACTTGAACAATATTAGTTTCCTGCATATGCTATGTTATTGTGCTATTTGATGATTACAAAGGGGGAGAAAATTGTTGAACGCATTGAAGGCACATGAAATGCAAGTGAAAGGGGGAGAATGTGGTAAAATAGAATACTGGTACTGCAAGACTACAGTTGCTGCTGCTGCTGTGAATACTGCAATACTGCTGCTGTGAAAGGGAGAGAATACTATAATACTGCTGCTGCTATATTTTTTTCTGCTATACTGCTACTATATTTTTTTTTCTGCTATATTTTTCAATCATACTGTTCTGCTGTATTTGTGTGTTTTGTGCAGGACTTCTACATTCTTCAAAGACAATGAAATGCATCAAGTGGTTGTCATCATCAAATAGGGGGAGTTTGTTGGACTTAAAGACTTGGTTTCAAGTGGATTTGATGTCTCCAACCACCTTTGATGATGAAGATGATGGTGCTTGAAGAATGAAGATCATGTCTTAGGATTAGAGTGTCTTAGGATGTGTGGTAAGATCCATTTCAATTAATCTTGGACTTAATCTTGGGTTTTTAAATGATTTGAAATGTTTTAAAAGGTTTTAAAATGTTTTCAATGGTATTAACTGTTTTTTAACTGATTAAAAATATGATTTCAATCAGTTAAACTGTTCTTCAGTTTCAAATCTTTGTTTTTTGGCAAATTTTAGCTAGCTGTTTTTCTGAATTTAAACCAGTTGAAATTTTGGAGCCTTTGTTAAGAAATTCCAGTTTTCTGGAATAGCTAGTTAAATCGTGTTTTCAACTGACTGTTTTCAAGTTTCAGAAAAAGGGTGCTCTCTGGAAAATTCCTTTTAATGAAAACAACCAGTTAAATCGCGTTTTCAACCGACTGTTTTCATCAGAATCAGTTTTAATTCACTGGAACAGCTTTTCTATAAATACTTTAAAATTCAAAGAACTCATTGACGAATCATTTTCAGAGCAACCCACTATGCAAGAACGTTTTACATATACTCTAAATCAATTTGCGAATCACTCCAAGAAGTCCAAGAACGAATTGAATAGGGAATCTTGCAAAGAAATCATACTCTATTTTTTCCACTGTTGCGTGCTCTGTTTTTCAGTCTAGGACTGAATTTCCAGGTGAATTCAATCCAATCTTTTGTGTTTGATTAGCTGCGTTTGCGTCTCTTAATCAGGGTGATTAAGGAGTTCTTGTAATAGGGTTTTACAAGAGTTTAAAGGTCTTGTAGGGTTCAAGATCTAGTGCAGTTTTTCTGATTTTCGTTTTTCATGTAGTGTTCATGTAAAAACTGATTTTTAGTGAATTGATTGGATTTGAGTGTTTAGGAAACTGGATGTAGCCTTTGTTGAAAGGTGAACCAGTATAAATCTTTTGTGTTGATCTTCTTTCCCTAATCTTTTACATTCTGTAATTGAAATCTGAATTTGTAATTGAATTGGATATATGATACATTGATAAAAAGCATTTCAAGAACTTATAAAAATTGGTTTTTCACCTTCATTCTGAATCTGGTTTTTCTTAATTGGGTTTGAATTTCGAAAATCTTTAAGAGTTTAATTCACCCCCCCTCTTAAACTCAGCCATTTATTCCAACACTTATGGCAGGCAAAAATCAATCTTTTGCTGAAGGTGCATCTATTCATAGACCACCACTCTTTACTGGTGAAAACTATCCTTTTTGGAAAAAGAGGATGGAGATTTTCCTTAGGTCTAATGATCAAGAAGTTTGGGATGCAATTGTAAATGGTCCATATATTCCTATGACTGTTGTTAATGAAGTGCAGGTACCCAAAGTGAGAGCAAGTTGGACGAAGGATGAGTATAATGAGTACCAATGCGATATAAGGGCATGCAATATGATATCATCTGGGTTAACTGTTGATGAGTTTTACAGGTTGTCTGATTGCACTACAGCAAAGGAGATGTAGGACACTCTTGAAGTCACACATGAAGGAACGAAAGATGTCAAAAGATCAAGGAAGAACACCTTGATTCAAGAATATGAGATGTTCCATATGAGCAAAGGGGAAACCATCTATGATGTTTAGAAAAGATTTACTCACATTGTAAATCACCTCAAGGCGTTAGGTAAGAAATTTGACACTGAGGAATTAAATGTGAAAATTTTTAAATCTTTGGATAGGACATGGCAACCCAAGGTGACGACGGCTATCACGGAATCCAAGAATCTCACAAGCATGAATATGACAACTCTCTTTGGTAAGCTTAGAGGACACGAAATTGAGCTTGGACGCTTTAAAGGAGAGGAAGAAGACGTCAAAAGAAAAGGCGTGCTCTTAAAGCCGAATCCTACAAGGATGAGAGTAGTGATTCAAATGATAACCTTGAATGTAGTGACATCAACCTGTTTGTCAAGAAATACAAGAAGTTTATCAAGAACAAAAACAAAGGGAACTTCAAGAAAGGTAAGAAAGCTGAAAATTTAAATTCTCTTGATAACTTTAAATGCTATGGTTGTGGAAAAATGGGACACTTGAAGTTGGATTGCCCCAACATCAAGAAAGATGAAGAAAAAGCAAAGAAATACAAAAAGCCTTTTGACAAGAAGAAAAAGAAGGTGTACATTGCTTGGGAGGATAATGAAGTAAGTTCTTCTGAAAGTGCAAGTGATTCGGAAGAAGAAGCAAACATTTTTCTCATGGCAGATGATGATGCTGAATCCACATGTAGCAAGGTAAGTGATTCCGATCTTCAAAATAATTATGATGAATTTCTTGAAGAGTTTCTTGATTTATGTGAAAAATCTGAAAACTTACTTCTTTTCATAACAAATTAAAAAATGACTATAAGAGTCTTGAAAAGAAAATTATTGATTTGGAAGAAGAGAAAAAGGTTTTGAAAGAGGATTTGGAAAAAACAAAAATTCCTTGCAAATGCAAAACAAAAATTCCTATTTGCGAAAATTGTAATGTTCTTGCAAATAAAGTATCCTATCTTGAAACATCTCTTTCAAAAATGACTATGGGAAATAAAAATTTAAATAATGTTTTAAATGTGCAAAAAGGTTTATATGAAAAAGCAGGACTTGGTTATAATTTCAGATTTAATCATAAACCTACCAAAACTATTTTTGTAAAAGGAGAAACGTCAAATCCAAATAAGGTTTTTGAAAATACAAATTTCTCTAATAAAATAAGTGTTCCTACAAAGAAAGTTTATAAAAATACATATTTCTCAAGAAAAACAAATTTCCTACATGTTTTTATTGTATGCATAAAGGTCATTCGGTTAATAAATGCAATATTAAGCGTTTTAGTGTTCCTAATGGGAAATACAAATGGGTTCCCAAAGGAAAAATTGTTTCTAACCCATGAGGACCCTAATAAGTGACTTTAGGGGACCTAAATATTTTTGTTTATGATGCAGGTTGGTCCCAAGTCTAGGAAGTCGTTATGGTATCTTGATAGTGGTTGTTCAAGACACATGACGGGTGATAAAAGCAAATTCAAAAGCTTCAAAAAGAAAGAAAAAGGTTTTGTAACCTTTGGAGATAACAACAAGGGAAAGATCATTGGTAGTGGAGTTATTGGAGAGTCTTTAAAGATTCATGATGTTCTTCTTGTTGATGGGTTGAAGCACAATCTGCTAAGCATTAGTCAACTTTGTGATAAAGGTTTAAAGGTAACTTTTGATAGTGATCTTTGCAAAATTCATCACAAGGACTCAAATGAAATCGCTCTCATTGGTAAGAGACATAACAATATTTATTTAATTGATATTGATTGTGCGTCTACATCTAGCAATTTATCTTGTTTAGTTGCTAAAGAAGAGGATCCATGGTTATGGCATAGAAGAGCTGCTCACATTCATATGCCTCATCTAAGTAAACTCATATCAAAAGAGTTAGTAATTGGTTTGCCAAAATTGATTTTTGAAAAGAACAAACTATGTGCAGCTTGTCATAAAGGGAAGCAAACTAAAAATTCTTTTAAATCTAAAAATATTGTTTCCACTTCTAAACCTTTAGAATTATTGCACATGGATTTATTTGGTCCCTCTAGAACAAAAAGTTTTGGTGGCAATTATTATGCTCTTGTGATTGTTGATGATTACTCTAGTTTTACTTGGACTCTTTTTCTTTCATCTAAAAGTGATGCTTTCAAAGAATTTAGAAAATTTGCCAAGGTTATTCAAAATGAAAAGGATTTGAAAATCAAGTTTTTAAGAAGTGATCATGGCGGTGAATTTCAAAATGTTTCTTTTGAAAACTTTTGTGAAGAACAAGGTAGTTCTCATAATTTTTCAGCACCAAGAACACCTCAACAAAATGGTGTAGTTGAAAGGAAAAATAGATCTTTGGAAGAACTTGCAAGAACTATGTTGAATGAAAATAATTTACCTAAATATTTTTGGGCTGATGGATGTCGTAAGCACCGCTTGCTATGTTTTAAATAGGATTTTAATAAGACCTATTTTGAAATTAACACCATATGAGCTTTTCAAAGGAAGAAAACCAAATATTTCTCATTTTCGAATTTTTGGATGCAAATGTTTTGTTTTGAATAATGGAAAAGATAGCCTTGGAAAATTTGATGCTAAATCCGATGAAGCTACATTTTTAGGTTATTCCTTGAATAGTAAAGCATATAGAGTTTTTAATAAAAGTACTTTAACTGTTGAAGAATCTATACATGTTGTCTTTAATGAATATCTAGACCTTGAGGAAACCCCTCTTGAGTCAAAAAGAATCTTTGTAGATGATGAAGGAGAATATCCAGAAGGAACTCCTTTAGAAGAAGCTGTTGAAGAAATCAAATTGGATGATAATCCTCCTCAAAATGAAAGTCTACCAAGAGAATGGAGACCACCAAAAGAAGTATCTTTGGACAATGTCATTGGAGATACCTCAAAAGGTGTACGAACAAGGAGGAACATGAATAATTTCAGTATGAATGTTGCTTTTGTTTCCCAGATTGAACCAAAGACCTTAGAAGAAGCTTTGATGGATGATCATTGGTGTATAGCAATGCAAGAAGAGCTGAATCAGTTTGAAAGAAATCAGGTATAGGATTTAATTCCTAAAACTAACAATATGCAGGTTATTGGCACCAGATGGGTTTTTAGAAATAAGCTTGATGAAGATGGAAATATCACTAAGAAAAAAGCAAGGCTGGTTGCAAAAGGTTATAGATAAGAAGAAGGCATAGACTATGATGAAACCTATGCTCCTCTAGCAAGACTTGAAGTTATTCGTTTGTTGCTAGCATATGCCTCCATTATGAGATTCAAATTGTTTCAAATGGATGTAAAAATTGCTTTCCTAAACGGATACATCAAGGAAGAAGTCTATGTAGAACAACCTCCAGGCTTTGAAGATTTCAAAAATCCAAACCATGTCTACAAGTTGAAGAAAGCCTTGTATGGACTCAAACAAGCTCCAAGATCTTGGTATGAAAGGTTAAGTAATTTCTTACTTGAAAATAGTTTTAGAAGAGGTAAATTTGATTCTACTCTTTTTATTAAGAAATCAAAGAAACTTATTCTTATTGTTCAAGTTTATGTTGATGATATCATATTTGGATCAACTAATGATGATCTTTGCCAAGAGTTTGCAAGAAATATGCAGGGAGAATTCAAAATGTCCATGATGGGAGAATTAAATTTCTTTCTTGGGTTGCAAATCAAACAATTGAAGAAAGGCATATTTATATGTCAAACAAAGTATTGCAATGAAATCTTAAAGAAATTTGAGATGGAAAGTTCCAAGGAAGCTGCAACTCCCATGGCTACATCTTGTTATACGGATCAAGATTTAAGTGGTAAGGCGATAGATCAAACAAAGTATCGAGGTATGATCGGATCATTACTTTATCTTACTGTTAGTAGACCTGATATTATGCAAAGTGTGTGTGTTTGTGCTAGGTTTAAATCCAACCCTAGAGAATCACAGCTAAAGGCTGTTAAGAGAATCCTTAAGTACCTTAGAGGAACAAATACCTTTGGTTTATGGTACCCTTCAGGAGCCTCACCTAGTATTATAGGTTTTTCTGACTCAGATTATCGTGGCTGTAGAGTTGATAGGAAGAGTACTAGTGGAACATGTCATCTTTTAGGTTGTTCTTTAGTTTCATGGCATTCTAAGAAACAGGCTAGTGTTGCTCTTTCAACCACAGAGGCTGAGTATATAGCAGCAGGCAGTTGTTGCGCTCAAATACTGTGGATGAAGCGATAATTAGAAGACTTTGATATCTTTCTAGATCATATCCCTCTTAAGTGTGATAACACTAGTGCCATTAATTTGACTAGAAATCCTATCATGCATTCTAAGACAAAGCATATAGAAATTAGACATCATTTCATTAAAGATCATATAGCTAAAGGAGATTGCATTATAGAATACATAGATACAAAACATCAATTAGCTGATATCTTCACCAAACCTTTGCCTAAAGATAGATTTTATGAGCTTAGAAGAGATCTAGGAATTGTTGATGATAAATCTGTTGATTGATTGATGTTTATTGATGAGTTTTGATGTTAATTGTGTGTTTTTATGAAAATCCTGTATATAATCGATTAGTTTTTGTATGGTAATCGATTAAAAGCGCTGTTTTTGAAAATGTTTTCAAACATAATCGATTAAGTTCATGACATAATCGATTAAATCGTCGGGGAGCAATTTAATTGATTAAGGAATGCACATAATCGATTAAATCTTTGGGTTTTCATTTTCTGGAAAATTTTGCACGCAAATAATCGATTAAATGCGACGTTCTGCATTTTTCTACACACTGGTTTTTTAACGTTGAGCCTCCAAATCATGTGTTTTTCCTTCCTAACGGCTATATTCGAATCCTAACGACTATTTTCGCATTAAACCAATGAATTGTAATCAGAATCTTTGCCTATAAATACCAAGATTGAGAATTAAAGTGCCACTCTCACTCTTGCTGATATTCTGTTGGTTTATTTACCGCTGTGCGAAATTAGATTGTTGTTTCTGTGTTAGCTTTCGTGTTTGTCTTTCTTTTGTCAATTATCTACTCAAATGGCTGATCAAAGAAAAAGGAAGATGCCATCAAGGAGGAGAGGCAAAGCTCCAATGTCTTCCCAACAACAAGAAGCTGAAACAAGACCACCAACTCTTGCAGGGTGGATATCTGATGAAGACTTACAGATTGCCTATGTTAATCATTGGAAAGACAGGAAAATTCTCACCCCCAAGTTCTTATCTTGTGAATTTTTTAGAGCTCATGGTTTTTCATTTTAGGAATTATTAGTTGCAAGTGGTTTACAAACTTTTGTAGAACTTGAAGGAGCATATTATCCGGATTTGGTACGAGTATTCTATTTGAATTTAACTTCTAGAACAGGTAATCCAAGTTCCAAGGTGAAAGGAGTCCACATACACCTTGATGAAGAAGTATGGAGCAATGTAGCTGGTCTATCCATAGAAGGAGGAGTGAACATAACATATGGATTTGAAGATTTCAACAAGCTTGTAGAATTCCGCAAATTCTGCAAAGACCCCAACCTACAAGTGGAGAACTTGTACAAAGTTGTTAATGTAAAATTGAATGAGAGAATGTTACATTATATTATTGTCTGGATAATTGTTGCTAGGGGCACTAATCATGCTCAACTTACTAAAGAAGATATTCTTTTGATGTATGGTTTCTTTAATAATGTTAGTATTGATTGGCCTGCAATAATTTTAGATAATATGTTTAAAGCCACTAGGCTATTATCTTTTGCTTTACCCTATGCTGTGCTTATATCCAAGATTTTAGAATACAAAGGTGTGGATATTAGACGAGAAAACAAGCAGACTTTGCTCAGCAATAGCAAAATTGGAAAGAATGTTCTAAGGCACATGGGCCTTATTGAACAAGGAAACATGTTCAGGCAAAGAGATGATGACGCAGCTATGGATGAAGATGAAGAGCCTCAACCTCAACCTCAACCTCAACCTGGCTCAATGGAAGCAAACATAGTCTCAAGAATGGACAGCATGATGAGTCTCCAACTAACTCATTATGAAGATATTTGCTCCAAACTCTCAAGGCTGAACAGAAGAGTATACAGAGTAGAAAGAAAGCTAGATATTGAAGATGTATCTCCAAAAGAACACAACACTGGGTCTTTTAGGGGAAAACAACCAGCACAAGATGCTGAAGAAGAAGAAGAAGATGCAGGGGATAATGAAGACACAAAATAGGCTACAAGTTTACTAATTCCCTAAGCTCAATTTTTTTTTCAGCTACTGTATTTTTTTTTCTCTCCATATTTTCTGTGTAATTAATTGCTTCTGCTGTATTAATCTCTTGATATGTAATCTTTTTGAAAATGATAAAATTAAAGGGGGAGAAAAATAAATTGTTTTGATTGATAATATGTCTATATCTCAAGCATTTAAGAAAATTAAAGTTTTAGAGGAGTATTAGGAAATATTTCAAATTATTACCTTGTATATCTTAAACATTTAAGAGCAAAGTTTAAGGGGGAGTTTTTAGAAATAATTTCCACACATTAATTTCCTTGAAATTTAAAATTCATTTTTTTTTAAAATTAAATGTTATGAGATTTCCTATATTATTTCCTTTGTGGACTAATTTTTATGATGGAGATATCCATACATTATTTTCTAAGTTTTTCAGGATATCAATCACAAGTCTCTATTTTTTTTTATCATCATCAAAAAGGGGGAGATTGTTGGCATTTTTCAAGAACAAGTGTTGATGAAGTCCTTTCAATATTTCATGAAGTTTTAAAGTTTTGATGATGAAGATTTAAAGTTCTCTAAACAACATTAAAGACTTGTGTCATCTCACAAAGGAAGGTTGCTTGATGAAAAAGGCAAGGCATAAAGAGTGTTTAAAGCTTTCAAGAGAGAATATTGATGAAGATTTTCTCAAATGCTGGAGTTTCAAGTTTAGAAATTTCTGTTTTGGGTGATGGATGAAAAGAGTAAGTCATAAATCCAATTCAAGACCATTTCAAACTTGAGAGCAAGTAGTTTTCTCGCAAAAACGTTTTTCTACGCTTTTAATCGATTATGATACGAAAGCTAATTGATTATTTCACTTAAAATTTGAATCAAAATAGTTTAACGAACAAAACAATCGATTAAGTGTTTTTGATAATCGATTATAATGATTATGGGTTAATATAATCGATTATGGCCTTAATCTAATTGATTATATCAGGCAAAATGTGTTTTCCAGTTTTTTAACTCTGATATAATTGATTATACCTTTTAGATAATCGATTAAATACGACGTTTTTGCGAATTCATCCTCAGTGTGTCTGAGGAGGTGTTTCATCCTTAGTGTGTCTAAGGAGGTGTTCCTTTATCTTTATTTGTTATTGCATGAATTGGTGTTTGTAATTTCATTTAAAGATAGTGGGGTGATCATCACGCATTTGTGGTGGTTGGGAATTGGACGTAGGATTGGCTTAATCCGAACCAGTATAAATCTCTGTGTTCTTTCTCTTTCCCTATCTCTTTTTATTGTGGATCATATTAACAATTGCAATTCAAACTGCGCTCATCTAAGGTTAAGGATAATTCACATCCTGTTTCTTAAAACTTTTGATTAATATCTGGAAAATTATTTTAAAGAGAAAAAGTTTATTAAAAATCCAATTCACCCCTGATGAGTCATTATTTTCCCTTATTTTCTTACCTTTCTGTACTTGTTTTCATCTCTGATTTGTGCTTAATTGTTTATATTTTGCACTAATTTCTATTAGGGCTATAATTGGACCAGAAATTCATATTTTAATTAATTTGAATTTTCTAAGTTTAATTATTCCAATTTTTATTTTCAGGGCAGTTTAAAATTATTTTGGGCTTGGAATTAATTCATGGACTTCAAGAGGAGCTGCCACGTCACCACTGCCACGTCACTACTGCCATGTCAGTTGCCACGTCACAACTTGGACCAGATTTGTTTTTTTCGGCCCAATGGGGTCTAGGTTTTCGTGCCCGTGCAGAGGTGAGAGGGCAGCGGAGGGGGCGAAAAAAATGCTGTATCATTTTGGGACCTTTTCGTTTTCTTTTCGGCTGGAGAGACCAGTTGGGTTTTTTTTTGTTTTTTTCTTTCTTCTGCCTGGAGAACGAGAGTTTTGTTTTTGCCCTTCAGTTCACAATTCGTTTACTGTTCCACAATTCCAGTTTGTTCTTCATTCCATTTTGCATTTCTGCATTTTTCTGTTCTGTTCATTTTTTGTTCCCCACTGCATTTTCGTTTTCGTTTTTGTTTTTCGTTTTCTGTTTGCGTTTTCATTTTCTGTTTGTGTTTTCTGTTTTACAATTGCGTTTCCGTTTTCTATTTTCTTTGCAATGCGTTTTCTATTTTCTGAGTTAATGGAAGGCTAAAACCCCAGGGTGGGGCTCTTGGACATGCTGCACTCACTGATGGAGGTTCTGTGCATATTATGGCTTCGTACGTTTGATTCTCCTCTATGAAGTCTCTGTTCTGGAGGATGCTTAATCCTGCGGATGGAGACCTTACAAGGTTCACGTTTGCTTAATTCGTGTAGGGAAGTCTCGGGTTAACTTTCGCTTAGTTGGTTAATCTAGACCGAACAAGGATTAAAACGGACTGATAATCTGTTGTGAACCAAGGATGTCAGAGATGCATTGTGTTCAAGAGTCTTGCCTATATTAATTACTACAACTAATTTGTTGTTTGTCTGCTGTATTCTAATTAACCCCTGTTATCTATCCAAAACCCCCCCCATTGCATGTTCAATCCTTTGACAATGAGAATTGGTCCTTGGGAGACGACCTAGGAGTCATTTCTAGTACTGCATTTAATTGTTTTTATTTGACCGAGTACGGCATCGATCATCCCCCCTCTTGATTTTTACACTGCCGTTTATTTCTAACAAATCTCAGAGTTCTTCGTCTTCTTTGCTACTACCTCCCAAAACCCTTCTTCTCTTCAGCTCACACCCAAACCTTCAACCTTGAAATGGCTTTCTCTGATGTCTCTATCATCCCAGATGCTCAGCTGCTGGACTTCAACGGTGATAAATTTCTTCCCTTCCCTAACCTTGAAGAAGAGACTAGGAAACTCTGGTCTATGCAGGTATTATTACCTCTTTCTCTCTCTGGTACCCCAATAGCCTTTGTAGGACCTTTTCGACCATCCTTCTCCCTAGACTCCATCAAAGAATTTTTTTCCTAAAGGCTTAGCCTTGATCACCGCCTCGTCGATCAGACTAGATTTTCTTGATATCACCTCAAGGGTATACTGCACAGGTCCTTCTTCAAAAAAGGACAAGCTACTTAAATTGGTTGAAGAGAGTTGAAAAATCCTATAGTGATCATTGGAAAAGGATTGGAATCTTCGATTTCATTCAACTCAGTAAAGTCGACATTTCATCCTTTGATATGTCGATGTTCTTGGTCGCTGTGCTTTTATGGAACAAGGATCTGCACGCCTTGGAACTTCTATGCGGCCCAATCTCTCCTACCCTTCTCGACGTGGCCGCTATCACAGGTCTAAAGCTTATCAGAGAGATATACACGCTTGCTACATTTCCTATTGATTCTGATTTTGAGACGGAAATCGATTGGTCTCAGAAAGCTTATGGCCACTTCTGGGACCATCATTGCAATGAAGATGCCGATGCAGTTGTGTCGGAATCGGAGTACATAGCCTTTCTTGTGTATTGGCTAACTACACAAGTCTTCTGCTCCTGTTCGATCCAAATCTCATCGAACATGTTCAATTTGGTGTGCCTTCTGTTGACATATTTCAAGTTCAAGTGTTGATGAAGTTCTCTCAATAAGTCATGAAGATTAAAGTTTTGATGATGAAGATTTAAAGTTCTCTAAACAACATTAAAGACTTATGTCATCTAACAAAGGAAGGGTGCTTGATGAAAAAGGCAAGACATAAAGGATGGTAAATGCTTTCAAGAGAGAAGATTGATGAAGATTTTCTCAAGAGTTGGAGTTTCAAGTTTAGAAGTTTTTGTTTTGAGTGAAGGATAAAAAGAGTAAGTCATAAATCCCATTCAAGACCATTTCAAATTTGAGAGCAAGTCGTTTTCTCGCAAAAAAAAATTTCTACGCTTTTAATCAATTAAGTTACGAAAGCTAATCGATTATTTCACTTAAAATTAGAATCAAAATAGTTTAACGAACAAAATAATCGATTAAGTGTTTTTGATAATCGATTATATTGCTTCTGGGTTCATATAATTGATTATGGCCTTAATCTAATTGATTATATCAGGCAAAATGTGTTTTCCAGTTTTTTAACTCTGATATAATTGATTATACCTTTTAGATAATCGATTAAATACGACGTTTTTGCGAATTCAATGCTGAATCAACCCAAGAATGGAAACTTTAAGCTATTTTCGAATTATAAAATGAAAGGCAATGTCTTAGGTTCAACACATCTGATAAAACACAATATTCAAAGTGTTCTTGCGCTTAAGTTTTTCAAAACCGCTTTCTTGCTCTCTCAAGGTTGATGTAAGTTCTTAGAAGTGGTGATCATTGTGCTTAAGCTTTCAATCCAGCACTCAATCATGTGTTTTCTTTACTATTTTACTGAATTGGTGTAATTCATCCCTTGGATCTGTTCTAAGGGAGGTGTGTTCATCTCTTGTGTGTCAAGAGAGGTGGGAATCATCCTTAGTGTGTCTGAGGAGGTGAGTTCATCCTTAGTGTGTCTAAGGAGGTGTTTCCTTTATCTTTATTTGTTATTGCATGAATTGGTGTTTGTAATTTCAATTAAAGATAGTGGGGTGATCATCACGTGTTTGTGGTGATTGGGAACTGGACGTAGGATTGGCTAAATCCGAACCAGTATAAATCTCTGTGTTCTTTCTCTTTCCCTATCTCTTTATATTGTGGATCCTTCTAACAATTGCAATTCAAACTGCGCTTATCACAGGTTAAGGAAAATCTGAATCTTGTTTTTAGAACATTTATTTAAAATCTGGAAAATTATTTTAAAGGGAAAAAGTTTCTTAAAAATCCAATTCACCCCCCCTCTTGATTTCTACACTGTCGTTATTTCTAACACCTTCTCCATCTAGGAAAACCCCAAATTTGTTTAGCTAAGATTTTGCTAGCACATGTTTATTTTGCATTCCACGAAGCCTCTACTCTGCTAAACCAAATGACAATCTATCGGGGCTGATTTGGTTCATTCAGTTGTAGTTGAATTCTATGCTTGAAGGAATTCTACCTGCCTCCAACAAAGCACCTTCTGATTATCCTCTCGAGGGGGCTCGACTGACCACACTTCTCCCATGAAAAATGAAGCCGTCTCGAGAAAATTACGAGAGATACCTTCGATTTTTCTTTAGTAAGGAAAGATTCTCTAAAGATTTGGCTCCTTTCTCAAGAACGTCCATCCAAAGGCCCACCTAGCTACTTCAGCGCTTTCCAGCTTTGACACCAGGTGCTCAGCAAGAACTAATCGACATATGGAGGAATTTTCTCGCATGGGATGTGGTTGTCGGAGGATTTCAAATGAAGGATGTAAAGTTCTTCCCATACCAACCATAGCTCTTCTCGAGGCAATTTGGCCTTTGCCAAATGCTACCATACCCTCGGTTGAGTGACCCCAATTTGCTTAACATGGTCATCACCGAGAAAACTCTACCAGCGGAGTTAAAGGTCGTGCTCCCTAAGAAGAAACTTTCTCTTGAACCCTATCCCTTCGAGCCGGCCTACTATTACACCAAGGAATTCCATGATTGGTGGACGCAGTGGTTTACATCTACTCATGCAACTATCGATACAATTATATCGAGATTGACCACTTCTCCATCTTTTGTGCAGGATCATAGCAAATCAAAGAAATGTAAATGGACTCACTGTCTTCAGATTATTAAATTCGAGAATTTTTACCAAGAATGCTATAATCCCACAAACTTGAGGGGAACAATATTGGAGGTAGCTCGTTCTCTTAGACACAAAGTTAATAAAATTCGAGAGTCTTTTAAAATTATCAACCCTTTAGGAAAAACTATTTTCGAAAAATATTGTCAAAAAAATCTTCCTATTTTTCCTTCAGCCCCTTTTGGAGTAGCCAAACCTTTAACTCATCCTAAATGGGTTCGAGAGTTACGCTCTGCCCCAGAATTATATCGAGCTGATTATGACAATACTTCTAAAACCCTTGTAACAGTTTCTCGATTATCTTATTTTCCTTATTTAAAATGTTGAGAGAACGAGCTCCCCTCGTGGTTGCAACACATTAAGTACACAAGGATTTTGACTCCCACACTTTGGGGTGAGAATTCTTACTATTAATATCTCCTTTCGATATGTACTCCTTGATTATTATTAATTTTGGGTTTTATTTTCTGTTTTAGCTAAACCCAAAAAACTTCCTGAACAAGTCGAGGATTGGGGGAAAGATGATGGGGTCCCTTCCCGACCAGAAATAGCTTCTTCAAATCCTGCAAAACCTTCGAAGCGCAAGCCTTCGAAGCCCCTTAGCTCCAAATACAAAGTCCCGAGGACGTAGGTAAACATTTTGATGCATGTTATATCCATCTTTTCTCTTAGCTTCGATTCTCACCCCTGATTTATCTTATTTATTCATTATTTCTTCATAGTCACATCCGACTCCTAATCGGGTTTCTTCGTCGGAGAGTGAAGAAATTCCTCTCGTGAGGAAGAAAACCAAGGAACCTCAACTCCAGGAGGTATAATTTTTCTTCACCTTTTGATTACAGCTTTATCGAATCGTATTCTCATCATTATATTACATCGAATATGATTCTTTTGTTAGAAATAGACGGCAGTGTAAAAATCAAGAGCGGGGGTGAATTGGAATTTTAAGAAACTTTTTCTCTTTAAAATAATTTTCCAGATTTTAAACAAATATTTTAAAACCAGGATGCGGATTATCCTTAACCTTAGACTAGCGCAGTTTGAATTGCAATTGTTAATATGATCCACAATAAAAAAAGAGATAGGGAAAGAGAAAGAACACAGAGATTTATACTGGTTCGGATTAGGCCAATCCTACGTCCAGTTCCCAACCACCACAAATGCGTGATGATCACCCCACTATCTTTAATTGAAATTACAATCACCAATTTATGCAATAACAAATAAAGATAAAGGAAATACCTCCTTAGACACACTAAGGATGAAACACCTCCCCAAACACACTGAGGATGATTCCCACCTCTCTTGACACACAAGAGATGAACACACCTCCCTTTAGAACAGATCCAAGGGATGAATTTTTCCCTTTTAAAAAACAGTAAAAGAAAACACATGATTGAGTGCTGAATGATAGATTAAGCACAAAGATCACCACTTCCAAAGACTTTGATCAACCTTGAGAGAGCAAGAAAGCGGCTTTGAAAAACTTCAGCGCAAGAACACTTTGAATATTGTGTTTAATCAGATGTTTTGAACCTAAGACATTCTCTTTCATTTTATAATTTCAAAATGCATCAAAGTTTCCATTCTTAGGTTGATTTAGCATTGAATTCGCAAAAACGACTTATTTAATCGATTATCTAAAAAGCTTAATCGATTATATCAGAGTTAAAAACTGGAAAACTCATTTTGCCTAATGTAATCGATTAGATTAAGGCCATAATCGATTATATTAACCCAGAATCAATATAATCGATTATCAAAAACACTTAATCGATTATTTAGTTCGTTAAACTATTTTGATTCAAAATTTTAAGTGAAATAATCGATTAGACTACGTACCATAATCGATTAAAAGCATAGAAAAATGTTTTTGCGAGAAAACTACTTGTTCTCAGGTTTGGAAAGGTCTTGAATGGGATTTATGACTTACTCTATTCATCCATCACCAAAAACAGAACCTTCTAAACTTGAAACTTCAGCTCTTGAGAAAATCTTCATCAATCTTCTCTCTTGAAAGCTTTAAAGACTCTTTATGCCTTGCCTTTTTCATCAAGCAACCTTCCTTTGTGAGATGACACAAGTCTTTAATGTTGTTTAGAGCACTTTAAATCTTCATCATCGAAACTTTAAAACTTCATGAAATATCTAGAGGACTTCATCAACACTTTTTCTTCAAAAATGCCAACATCTTTTATTATTCAAGTTACCTCAGCAACCAACATATCCAGCAACCTGGATTCACATATCAAGGCAACCTCGATTGTTGATCTAGTGATTTCTGCCCCCAAGATTCAACAATTGATGCTTAGGTGTGATCTAAAAAAAACTACCTTATACTTTCTCGATTTTATTTTCTCATGCTCAATAACTTAGTCTCTATTCCTTTTTCAGAATCCACCCACTCCTCAGCCTCTAGCTGCTATCACTCCCGAAGGCGATGACTTAATTATCGTCGAAAGTATACCTCTCATCTATAACTCATATTGTACTCTCTCTCGAGTAACTATTTCTCCTTTTAACTCCTATTCATAGCAGCAAATACTATAGTTTCGACGGGAGTGAACCACGCAGCTTCTAAGTCGAGCTACCCTCCGACGATGCCCCAGAGGTTGACCCTATTATCGAGGACAGTGATCGCGAAGAAGAGATCTTACCTTTGAATAAGCCCACTGTTGCTGAAGATGTCGATCCTCTTCCTTCCCCATACATATCCGAGCATCGGGAGGCTCATGACAAAGAAGGCCTCGACAATGGGTGCCCCCATAAACTCTCCACCGAGATGATCCTGGAGCTGAGCAATCTTACCAACATATTGGAAGATATTGAGAAGGATCCTTTATCGATCCTTGACATGATGGAAACCATGTCGGAAACCATGTCAGATTCGTCTCGAGTGAGCAGTTCGACCTCCCAACCATCCACGTCTACATTGGACTCCAACATCGTCGCCATCGCTAAAAAATTTAGAGCGCTGCCTTACTTGACACCTCTCGAAACCCTGGTTCATACTCCTCAACTAAAACGGGAAATCCAGGAGATCTCCGAGCAAATTTACAAATTCGAAGCGCGATGCTCGCCTCCTAGTTTCGACACCGAGGTCAAAGAGTTTGTCTTCCTCTTCAACCATGCTTGAGATATCCAAAAAATACGAAGACAACTCGAAACCCGCAAGGCTGACTATGTGATGTGATCTCATTTCATGAAGAACCTCAACCCATGCAAGGAGGAGTCACCACAAAAAAAGAAGAAAAGGAAAATAAGAAAAAAAAAGCTTAAAAATAATTTTGAAGAAAAAAAAGGAAGAAAAACAAGGAGAATGTACAAGAAGCTTGAAGAATAGAATAAAAATATTAATAGTTCTTGTAATTTCCCTGTAAATAAAAATAGAGTTAGTTTAGTGTCTTTTTTTGATGTAGAAATAAGAGGCTACTTGTTTGAACACATGGATAGTATAAAAAACAAGGGCCTTGTTTGGGAAGCTTTGGAGCATCTTCCAAACATGGCCTAACCTTTTAGAATTCAACCCATGTGCATGTAATTTTGTGCTCCCCTCTCTATATAAGGGTGTGAGTCTCATTTGTAACATAACTTTGAAGATTAATTGAGAGCAAGAGCTATTTCTCTTTGAAGTTCAAGAGGTAAGCCTCATTTCTAGAATCTTATCTTGAGTTTTCCATAATTCAAGTGGTGATTTTCCTTTGCACTTATCTTTCTTTATGAAAGTGGCATGTTCTTCATTCTCTTGTCTTCTCCATGTTTTCTCTTTTCATTTTCTTGAATGTTCTTCATAGCTGCACCTTTATTCTTCATTTTAATCAATTTTCCACCAATTAAAATGTTTGTTTTCATCTTCTATGGCTTCCTATGGGTTCTATCTTGAATTTAATCGGATGAATTGAATTGTTTTGCAATTTCTAAGTGTGGGCCGAATTTCAACCCTAACATTTGGGGAAAAATCTGATTTCATGTTCTTCCATGCAATTTTACATGCTATTTTGATTTCATATGCTTATACACATGTTTGATAGATCCTACATCACTTGTAATGCCTCCTAGGCATTCATCATTTGGTATCAAAGCTCTAAGACTTCAAACATGATGTATTTGAGTCAAGAACATCAAGAACAAGGATCTGATTTTTTCAGAAAAAAAAATTTGCAGCAAAAAAAAAAAGATCTAAATCTATTTTGTTTGGTTGTTTAGTCATAAATTCTTGGTTAATCTTGATTAATGAATTGTTGTTAATTTGTGCCACACTAGCTTGCTTTTTGCTATGCCATGATACTAGACTACTTCCTAGTAGATGACAAGTTCCACTAGTGCTTTTTCTATCAAGTTTACATCCAGCAAAGTCTGCATCCGAATAGCCCACTAGATTAAAAGAAGCACCTTTAGGATACCACAAACCAACATTAATAGATCCTTTTAGATATTTCAAGATTCTTTTGGCAATTGCGAAATGTGATTCTTTGGGATTAGATTGAAACCTAGCACACATGCATACACTAAACATTATATCTGGCCTACTAGCAGTTAGATATAAAAGTGAACCTATCAAACCTCTATACTTAGTGGAATCAAAAGGTTTACCACTTTCATCAGCATAGTTGCTGGTAGCCATGGGTGTGCTTGATTCTTTGCAGCTGTCCATCTCATATTTCTTTAACAGCTCTTTGCAATATTTTGACTGATTGAGGAATGTTCCATGATCTAATTGCTTGACTTGTAAGCCTAAGAAGAAGTTTAGATCACCCATCATTGACATCTCAAACTCCCCCTGCATAGCTGCAACAAATTCTTCACAAAGCTTCTCATTAGTGGATCCAAAGATTATATCATCCACATAAACCTGCACAAGTATTATGCTGTCCAAAGACTTTCTAATGAAAAAAGTTTTATCAACTTGGCCCCTTTCAAAGTTTTGAGAGATAAGAAAGTTACTTAACCTTTCATACCATTGTCTTGGAGCTTGCTTGAGTCCATAAAGAGCCTTTTTGAGCTTATATACATGGTTAGGCAATTTGTGATCAACAAATCCAGATGGTTGTGAAACATAGATTTCTTCATTTATATATCCATTCAAAAATGCACTTTTCACATCCATTTGATGCAGTTTGAATCAATCATGCATGAGAAAGCAAGTAATAACCTAATGACTTCTAACCTAGCAACAGGAGCATATGTTTCCTCATAATCTATTCCTTCCTCTTGGTTATACCCTTTAGCTACAAGCCTAGCCTTGTTTCTAGTTATTACTCCTTGATCATTCATTTTATTTTTAAACACCCACTTTGTGCCAATTATATTCATGTTAGGTGTGCAAGGGACTAGTTCCCAAACCTCATTCCTTTCACATTGGTTTAGTTCATCTTGCATTGCCAAAATCTAGTTTTCATCCAATAAAGCATCATCAACACATTTAGGTTCAACTTGGGAAACAAATGCAGCAGTTAAACATGTATCATGCATAGACCTTCTTGTAGAAACACCTCTTTGAACATCTCCTATCACATTTCCAATGGACAGATTGCGAGGCACCCTCCATTCTTTAGGTAGATCATTTTCTGCAGAATTTAATTACGGTGCCAGGATTTCGATCAGTTCTTTTTGATTTTCACCGGCTAAAATACCACCGCAGCAGCTTTTTCGGTTTCTACATGTCCAGTTGATACACCTTCAATTAAGTTCTCTTCACCTGCACCTGCACCACTCACTGCACCTTCATTTTGCACATTAGTTTCATCAAAAACAACATGTATTGATTCCTCAATGATAGCTAATCTCTTGTTGAAGATCCTATATGCTTTGCTATGTAAAGAATAGCCTAAAAACAATGCATCATCGACTTTAGCATCAAATTTGCCAAGTTTTTCTTTGCCATTATTTAAAACAAAACACTTGCAGACCAAACACTCTAAGATGTGCTATGTTGGGTTTTCTCCCTTTGTACAATTCATAAGGGGTTTTCTTCAAAATAGGTCTTATCAAAACCCTATTTATTATGTAACATGCAGTATTTACTGCATCCGCCCAAAAATATT
The DNA here is from genome assembly GCA_030347555.1 of Lablab purpureus. Classification (NCBI taxonomy): domain Eukaryota; kingdom Viridiplantae; phylum Streptophyta; class Magnoliopsida; order Fabales; family Fabaceae; genus Lablab; species Lablab purpureus. The sequence goes on along the minus strand of CM059261.1, from coordinate 7,685,797 downwards.
TAGGGATGTTTGATTCATTAAGCATTGTCCTAGCTAGTTCCTCAAGTGATCTATTTTTCCTCTCAACAACACCATTTTGTTGAGGAGTCCTAGGTGCTGAAAAGTTATGCTTAATCCCATATTTTTCACAAAAATGATTGAACTTTTCATTTTCAAATTCCCTCCATGATCACTTCTAAGAGCACTTATCTTTGCAGCTGTTTTCATTTTGTAAAACCTTGGCAAGTTTCTTAAAAGCATGAAATGCATCACTTTTATTTTTCAAAAACAAAGTCCAAGTAAACCTAGAATAGTCATCAACAATAACCAAAGCATAATAGTTTCCACCAATACTCATTGTTCTAGATGGACCAAACAAATCCAAATGCAGCGAGTTCCAAAGGTTTTGTTGTTGACACATAATTTTCAGATTAAAAGAAACTTTGGTTTGTTTACCCTTTTGGCATGCATAACAGATTTTATCTTTCTCAAATTTCGGTTTAGGTAACCCTAAAACAAGTTCTTTTGAAAACAGTTTTTCCAAATGGTTCATGTTAATATGTGCAGCTCTCCTATGCCAAAGCCATGAACTATCTTCCTTAGACATGAGACATGTAAAATTAGTTGCACACATATGATCAAGATCAAGCATATAAATGTTTTCAATTCTCTTGCCTAACATGCAGATTTTATCAGAATTTTTCTCAAAGATCTTGCAATGATTTGATTCAAAAGTGATTCTAAAACCTTTATCACATAGCTGGCTAATACTAAGAAGATTATGCTTCAAACCTTCAACATATAACACGTTTTCAATGAGGATTGAAGAAATGTTACCAACATCACCACTTCCAAGGATTTTCCCTTTATTATTATCTCCATATGTGACAAAACCTCCATTTTTCAAGGTGAGTTTGACAAACTTCCTTTTGTCACCACACATGTGCCTTGAACGACCAGCTGTCTAGATACCACAATGATTCCTTGGCCTTCAAGAACACACTGCAAAACACAATCAATGGAGAGAATTTGGTACCCACATCAATTTGGGTCCAACAAAGTTAATAACCTTTCTACCACATTTTGGCTTCCAAATAAATTGACCACTAGGAACACCAAATTTTCTGATTTTGCATGATTTTGAAGTATGTCCCTTGTTCATACAATAGAAGCAAGTAATGGATGAAGTGCTGGACGGTTTTCTATGTGAAAAGAAATTTCTATAAGCCTTTTGTTTCTTTTGAAAACCATTTTTAAATCCAAGTCCAGCTTTATTCGTTACACAATTTTTAAATTCTAAAAGTGTATCCAAGTTGGCTCTTCCCATGGTGAATTTAGCTAGAGATTTGTTCAAATACTCAATTTGATTTTCTAAAGTTACTGCGGTTTGTGCAGATTTTTCCAACATGTTCATCATTGCAACTTGAAACCTTGTAAATCATTTCCAGATTTTCAAAATCAGTTTTTGAATTTTCCAGCTCTTTCTCTAGCTCTTTCACCTTGTTCTCTAGCCAATTGTTCATACCTTTAAGCCTATTGTTAGAACAAGCAACCTTATTAGCCTCTTCATGCAATTCCAGAAAATTTTGCAGCAGCTGATCATAAGGAAGACCATTTTGAGTAGTGGAGGAACTTACACTACTTGCTGTATCACAATTAGCCATAAGACAAAGATTGGCTCTTTCATCATCACTTGAAGAATCACTAGAGGAGATATCATTCTCATCCCATGCTATGTAAGCCTTCTTGGTTTTGAATGATCTTTCATGCTTCTTTTCTCCATTTCTCTCTTTGTTTTGTGAGTATGGACATTCAGCCTTAATATGTCCCTGTTTTCCACAACCAAAACAAGTAAAGTTAGAAGAAGCTAAATCAGATTTTTATTATACCTCTTGTTCTTGTAGTCTTTGTTCTTGTATTTCAAGAACTTGTTGAACTTTCTAACTAAGAGGTTCAGATTTTCTGCATCACTTCCTCCATGTCCTTCATCCTCACTATTCTCCTCTTTGTGAACCAAAGTCTTCAAGGCAAGCCCTTTCTTTTTCTTGTCATTGTCTTCTTGTTCAGCAAGTCTATTCAACTCAAGCTCATGTTCCCTTAGCTTTCCAAAAGTGCAGCAACACTCATTGTTGACAAGTCCTTGGATTCGAGAAATTGCTTGTAACTTTGGGTTGCCAACTTCGATCCAAACATTTCAGCACTTTGATGTTCAGCTCCTCTTTCTCAAACACTTTTCCAAGGCCGATCAGATGGTTTATAATGTGTGTAAACCTCTTTTGCACATCTGAAGCAGTTTCTCCAGGAAGCATTACGAACATCTCATACTCTTGGATTAAAGTATGCTTTCTTGCTCTCTTAACATCAGTTGTTCCTTCATGAGTAACCTCCAACACTTCCCACATCTCTTTAGCATTGGAACATCTGTGAAACACGAAAGAATTCATCAAGATTAAGTGCAGATGTAATGATGTTCTTTGCTTTACAATCATATTGCACTTTCTTTTGTTCATCAGCATTTAAACTTTCCCATGGTTTCTCTTCTTTAGGGATATACGGTCCATTGACTATAGCATTCCAAATCCCTATATCAATTGATTCAATGAAAATCTTCATTCTCACTTTCCAAAATGGATAGTTTACCCCAGAAAACATAGGTGGCCTGTTTATAGAAGCACCCTCCGCAAAGGCAATTTTCCTTCGACCATGTTTGAAATTTTTCGAGAAAACTTGAATATTTTTCAAGAACCAGCTCTTGATACCAATTGTTGGAATAAATGGCTGAGTTTAAGAGGGAGTGAATTAAACTTTCAAAGATTTTCGAAACCCAATGCCCAATTATGAAAAACCATATTCGAATTGAAGATTTAAACCAGTTTTTATAGGTTCTTGAAATGCTCTTAATCAATTGATCATATACCAAATTCAATTTCAATTCAAACTTCAATTACCGAATGGAAAGAGTTAAAGGGAAGAAGAACAACACAGCAGATTTATACTGGTTCACCTTTCAACAAAGGCTACATCCAGTTTCCTAAACAAACAAATTCAATCAATTCACTAGAAACCAGTTTTACATGAACACTACATGCAAAACCGAAACAGAAAGCTGCACCAAGTCTTGAACCCTACAAGACTTCTAAACACCTGTAAAACCCTATTACAAGAACTCTTAATCACCCTGATTAAGATACAAACACGCAGACTAACCAACACACACAAAAGATTGAATAAACCTGGAGTTCTTCAATGCAGAAACGAAAAATAGAGCATCAGCAAGAACGAAAAACAGAGCATGCACTTCTTGATTTGATTCGCACTCAATTGAATCTTGATCGTCTTGGAGTGATTAGCAAAATCTTTTAGAGTGTAATAGGAACATTCTTGCCCAATGGGTTCTTTAGAAAATGTTTCGTCACTTAGTTCTTTGAGTTTCAAGATATATATAGAAAGCTGTTAAAGCGATTCGCGAGGAAATAGTCGGTTGAAATCGCGTTTTAGCCGGTTGTTTTCATTAAAACCCATTTTCCAGTGAGCACCCTTTTGCTGGAACTGGAAATCAGTCAGTTGAAATCTCGTTTTAACTAGCTATTCCAGAAAACTGGAATTCCTGAAACAAGCCTACCAGGATTTTAACTGGTTTAAATTTCGAAAACAGTCAGCTGAAATTTCCCAAATACAAAGCTTTGAAAAACGAAGAACAGATTAACTAGTTGAAATCAGATTTTTAACCAGTTAAAAATCAGTTAAACCTTTGAAATCATTTTAAAACCTTTTTAAAAACATTTCAAAACATTTTAAACTCCAAGACTAAGACCAAGATAGATTGAAATGCATCTTACCACACAACCTAAGACTCTCTAATCCTAAGACAAATTCTTCATTCTTCAAGCACCAACATCTTCATCATTAAAGGTGGTTGGAGACATCAAATCCACTTGAAACCAAGTCTTCAAGTCCAACAAATAAGCATTAATTTGTTAAAAAAATTGAAAATCTGAAATGTTAAATACATGTGCTGTGCATTGCTTCACTGTTATTCACCCTGCCTGTGCAAAACTCTGCATAATACATTGCCTATACTCTGTTTCTCTACACTTTCTCTTTTATGCAATGGCCTCCTCAAGCAATCGAAGGAAAAAATCCAAAACTGCTGGGTCATCTAAACACAAAGAACCTGAAATTCCAGCACCTCCTTCTTATAGACATTGTTCTATTGAAGCTTGGTTTGATGATGATGATGGAGAGGATGGTGATTAAACTGGTTCTGCAACTAATAGAGAGATGTTGTTGCTGTTAAATCTTGTTGCTGATGCTGTTTACTGGTTTTGGAGTACTGGTGCTGTTACTGTTTTTTTTTAGTAAAGCTGCTGCTTGTGTTTGCTGGATTTTTGGAATGCTTTGTTCGTTGTTCTTTGTTCTTTGGTGCACTTGCTGTTATTGAAAATGTTGTTAATATTGCTGCTGTATTTGCTGGTGTTTTGGAAGAAAAGCTGTATTTGCTTTTTTTTTTGAGTAAAACTATTGCTGTTGCTGCATAATTGATGTATTTGTTGTTGCTGCATAATTGAAGTACAGCTGCTGGTGCATTAATTCATTGCTTGCTGCTGCATTATTGCTGGTGCATCTGCTGTATGCGAAGTGTTGTTCTTTGTGTGCTGTTATTTTTGTAATGCTGGTTTCTTTGTTGTTGTTCTTTGGTGCATTTCTTTGTTCTTGGTGCATTAATTCAAGCTATTGCTTGTCTTTTCTTTTAAATTTTGTTTTGTTCATGTCTTTGTTAGTTAGTTGTTGCTTGCTTGTTTTTAATTGGGTTAAATTCCCATGTATCTTGAGCAGTTTTCAATTCGCTGCATATGCTATGTTATTTCCCTTGTGCTATTTGATGATTCCAAAGGGGAGAAATTGTTGAATGCATTTGAAAGCACATGAAGCGCAAGTACAAGAGAAAGGGGAGAATCTGGTGAAAGGGGAGACTTTTGCTTCGCGCACTCTGCTATCCGATATTGTGTTGCAGTATTTTCTAAACTACTTGCTATATTTCCTTACCACCTATTGTTCTGCTATTTACTGCTGCTGTATTTTGTTTTGTGCGGGACTCTTACATTCTTCAAAGACAATGAATGCATCAAGTGGTTGTCATCATCAAATAGGGGAGTTTGTTGGACTTGAAGACTTGGTTTCAAGTGGATTTGATGTCTCCAACCACCTTTAATGATGAAGATGTTGGTGCTTGAAGAATGAAGAATTTGTCTTAGGATTAGAGAGTCTTAGGTTGTGTGGTAAGATGCATTTCAATCTATCTTGGTCTTAGTCTTGGAGTTTAAAATGTTTTGAAATGTTTTAAAAAGGTTTTAAAATGATTTCAAAGGTTTAAGCGATTTTTAAGCTGGTTAAAAATCTGATTTCAACTAGTTAATCTGTTCTTCGTTTTTCAAAGCTTTGTATTTGGGAAATTTCAGTGATTGTTTTCGAAATTTAAACCGGTTAAAATCCTGGTAGGCTTGTTTCGAGAATTCCAGTTTTCGGAATAGCTAGTCAAAGCGAGATTTCAAGCGGCGATTTCAGTTCCGAGAAAAGGGTGCTCACTGGAAAATGGGTTTTAATGAAAACAACCGGCTAAAACGCGATTTCAACCGACTATTTCTGCAGAATCGGTTTTAACGGTTTTCTATATATATCTTGAAACTCAAAGAACTAAGTGACGAAACATTTTCTAAAGAACCCATTGGGCAAGAACGTTCCTATTACACTCTAAAAGATTTTGCTAATCACTCCAAGACGATCAAGATTCAATTGAGTGCGAATCAAATCAAGAAGTGCATGCTCTGTTTTTCGTTCTTCGTTGATGCTCTGTTTTTCGTTTACGCATTGAAGAACTCCAGGTTTATTCAATCTTTTTGTGTGTGTTGGTTAGGCTGCGTGTTTGTATCTTAATCGGGGTGATTAAGAGTTCTTGTAATAGGGTTTTACAGGTGTTTAGAAGTCTTGTAGGGTTCAAGACTTGGTGCAGCTTTCTGGTTTCGGTTTTGCATGTAGTGTTCATGTAAAAACTGGTTTCTAGTGAATTGATTGAATTTGCTTGTTTAGGAAACTGGATGTAGCCTTTGTTGAAAGGTGAACCAGTATAAATCTGCTGTGTTGTTCTTCTTCCCTTTAACTCTTTCCATTCGGTAATTGAAGTTTGAATTGAAATTGAATTTGGTATATGATCAATTGATTAAGAGCATTTCAAGAACCTATAAAAACTGGTTTAAATCTTCAATTCGAATCTGGTTTTTCATAATTGGGCATTGGGTTTCGAAAATCTTTGAAAGTTTAATTCACCCCCCCTCTTAAACTCAGCCATTTATTCCAACATTCAAGGTATGCAAAAATTTATGCAATGGTAGAAGAACTTACAAGGCAAGTAACCGAACTCAACTTGCAAGCATATGATAGAGGAAGAGAAAGAAGAGCTCCTCAAGTTGAAAGTGATGGATCAAATGAATATCATTACCATACACATAAAGCAAGAAGAGGAGGAAGAGACATGTACGAAGAAAGGCTCAATAAAAGCAATGTGAAATTCCCTAAATTTCTTGGGGATAGTAATCTCAATTTATATTTTGAATGGAAAAAAAAGTTGAGCAAATTTTGAGTATGTATGCTTTTGAAGATTTAATTCAAGTACAACTTATTACTCTTGAATTTGAACAATATGCTTTAGTGTGGTGGAACCAAATAAAGAAAGAAGTTCTTAGAGGTAGGAGGTTAGCCATTACTTCATGGCATGATCTTCAAATGTGTATGAAAGATAGGTTTGTTCCTTCTTATAGGAAAATGTACTCAAGAAATTCTTCCTACAGTGCAAAAGATTGTGAAAAGTATGGAGATAAGGAGCACAAATATAAAGAGAAAGAAAGCTCCAAGATTAAAATTAGATCTATTATATGCTCCACATGTGAAGGATATGGACATACTTATCATCAATGTCCTAATGGGAAACCAATAAGTGAACATGATTTGGAGGATTATTACAAAGAATTGAGAAAGAGAGAAAAGAAAGAATTGAGAGAAAAAGAGAAGATGGGAAAAGAGAAAAAAGAAAAAGAGGATAAAGAAAGAAAAGAAAAAGAGAAGAAAAAGAGGAGAAAGAAAGAAAAGAAAAGGAGGAGAAAGAAAGAGAAGAAAAAGAAAGAAAGGAAAAGGAAATGGAGGAACTACATTCTGAATCATCCAAAGAGATTGTTGAAGAAAAATCTTTAAAGGGAGATTCTACAACTTTAATTCCTTCTCCTATTTCTAATTTTGAATCTATTACTTCTACTAAACTTATTATTCATGTAAATTCAATTGTTTTTTTGCCTAGTGAAGATTTGCATATTAAAGAACAATGGCAAAAACAATGGAGAGAAGAAAAGGAGATCATAGAAGACAAAAGCACATACATGGAAGAAAATGACTATAGAAATGTTTCTAATTTTTTTGTATATGAATCTAAGGACTTGAATGGACATTCTACCATGTGTGCTAATCTTTATGGACAAATTGCATGCTTCTATTGTTGTAAAAATTGTTTGCATAAAAACATCATCACTTGTAATTCAAATGAAAAGTTTTTAAGTGAAAATAATGGAAGTTTAGGAAAATTAAAAGATTTTAAAAAATATGTTGATGATTTTGGATTTGATGATGTTCAAGGATGACTGGATCTTTGTTGATTGTTTGATGATTATGTAGCTTAGTGAAGATGTTAGATTATATGTTAAAAGAGTTAGCTAATTGAGATATAATAGCCTGCTGTTTTTATTAATCATCAATTAGTCTACTAATTTTGTTACATTAGTCGACTATTTACATTTAAATATGAGGAATTTGGTTTTAATGAAAATAGCTAACTGATCTGTTGTTTAGTCAACTATTTCGTTCCAGGTTCCCTTTTATGCAGAAAATAGCAGAACGCGTTTTTGAGCCTCTCAACAGAGCATGACTCAATCCTCCTCTCTTTGTCTATAAATACAGCTCTCAAGGACGAATCTAAGTGCGAAAGAATACAAGAGAATACATACAGAGTTGCAAAAGATCAGAGCAAGAAAAGTCTGCAGAGTCTGTTTACAATTTCAGTTTTTCAAGAGAGTCTTGTTTTCTACTTTTCATTGTATTCTTTTTGATCTCTGGGTAGAGAATTCTTAGTGGGTTTACGAACCCTGTTATCTGTGATTGGGGTGATCACATTGACTCAGTGTGAGTCAGGGTTTAAAGATCTGTTCTATAGAGTTTAGAATAGGATCTTTGTGTATCTTATAGTCTTTAGAAAAGGTTTTTGTAAAGACTTCAAATTTGATAGTGATTAAGATCTGTTAGAGTTACAGATCACCAACTGCATGTAGTTCTTGATTAAAGAACGAACCAGTATAATCCTTGGTGTTTTTCTTTCTCATCCTTCATCATCTTTTAATTACTATATGTTGAACTAACCTACTAATTCACCATAATCAGTCAACTATTTTTCTTTAAACTGCATCAGTAAATTTCAGAAATTCAATAGTTTAAAAAGAAATCCATATATCAATTCAACCCCCCTTCTTGATATATTTCCGCATCTAACAAAATACTTCATAACTTTGAGAATGCATTGGTTTGTATTTGATCCAGGAATACAAAAAGGTAAACAAGTATGGAAATACTATTAGTAGTTTTTCTTCTTGCAAAATAATAATTTTAATCTTTTCTTTGGTAGGCACAGTAAATAATAGCAATAGTTTCAATGTGAGTGACTTGTCTTTTTTGTGATGTAGGTACCCCAAAATTCGAGGACGAATTCTTTTCAAGAGGGGGAGAATGATGTGATCTCATTTCATGAAGAACCTCAACCCATGCAAGGAGGAGTCACCACAAAAAAAAAAAGAAAAGGAAAATAAGAAAAAAAGCTTAAAAAGAATTTTTAAGAAAAGGAAGGAAGAAAAACAAGGAGAATGTACAAGAAGCTTGAAGAAGAGAATAAAAATATTAATAGTTCTTGTAATTTCCTTGTAAATAAAAATAGAGTTAGTTTAGTGTCTTTTTTTTATATAGAAATAAGAGGCTACTTGTTTGGACACATGGATAGTATAACAAACAAGGGCCTTGTTTGTGAAGCTTTGGAGCATCTTCCAAACATGGCCTAACCTTTTAGAATTCCACCCATGTGCATGTAATTTCGTGCTCCTTCTCTATATAAGGGTGTGAGTCTCATTTGTAACATAACTTTGAAGATTAATTGAGAGCAAGAGCTATTTCTCTTTGGATTTCAAGAGGTAAGCCTCATTTCAAGAATCTTATCTTGAGTTTTCCATAATTCAAGTGGTGATTGTCCTTTGCACTTATCTTTCTTTATGAAAGTGGTGTGTTCTTCATTCTCTTGTCTTCTCCTTGTTTTCTCTTTTCATTTTCTTCAATGTTCTTCATAGCTACACCTTTATTCTTCATTTTAATCAATTTTCCACCGATTAAAATGTTTGTTTTCATCTTCTATGGCTTCCTATGGGTTCTATCTTCAATTTAATCGGTTGAATTGAATTGTTTTGCAATTTCTAAGTGTGGGCCGAATTTCAACCCTAACATTTGGGGAAAAATCTGATTTCATGTTCTTCCATGCAATTTTACATGCTATTTTGATTCCATATGCTTATACACATGTTTGATAGATCCTACATCACTTGTAATGCCTCCTAGGCATTCATCACTATGAAGCCACCAAAATAGCAGGGGTAAACACTTTGAATGAGCATAAACGCTCTATCGAAGATCTAGTGTCCCAGATGTCTCAAACTGATAATGAGGTGGCTCCATTTTCCCAAGAGAAGGCAAGTATCGAAGCCAAAATTGCCAATCTAAAGTGTTGGCTTGTTGAGCTCGATACCAAGATAGAAGGGTTAGGGGCTGCTAAACAACAAATCCAAGAGAGGCGACAATCATCCCTATCTCAAGCTAGGTCATAAACTATCGACTTATCAAATACCTTAACTGAGATAGGAAAACTCGAACAAGACCTTGAAGATGTCGCCCTCTTTTGGAATCAAAATGCTCGTGCTTTTCAAGTTCATGTTTCTGAGCATCGAGACAAAGTCACATCTCAAATGTGATACTCATTGTACATATTCACACACATTATTTATTATTTTTGCTTTTTTTTATGTGTAATTTTTCTTCTTATGTACAATCTTCACATAATTTTGAAGTTTCTTTTTTACTCTTATAGTTCTTGCATGGGTGGTTCATACCTCTTTAGATACTTTCCATTAATAGTTAATGTCGATTTTCCTATTTCGCAATCGACTATCTTATATGTGTTACCAGATAAAATCTTTATTACTTCAAGAGGTCCTTCCCAATTTGGAGACCATTTTCCAAAACACTTCGATTTTTTATCAATGGGTAATATTACTTTCCAAACAATATCCTCTTCTTCAAAGGATTTTCTTTTAACCCTTTTATTATAAACCCGAGCAATTCTATTCTTTTGTTGAATTATGTTCTCCAAAGCATTCAACCTTTCTTCGTCCAGCTCATTTAATTCATCAAACATTAAATTCTAATAATTTTCACTCGAGATTTCTCCTTGCCTTTGAATTTTTACCGATTGCAAATTTATCTCAACTGGTAATACTGCGTCTTGGCCATAAACCAATCTAAAAGGCGTTGTTTTGGTAGAATTCTTAGGAGAATTTCGATAAGCCCACAGAACTTGACTTAATGTTTCATGCCAGTTTCGAGGTTTATTACCAATATGTTTCTTAATCAAGCCAATTATTACTTTATTTATCGCTTCCACTTGCCCATTAGCTTGCGCATAATATGGTGTTAAGGCTAATAATTTAATATTCCTCGATTCGGCCTATTGGACTACTCTTCGCCCAGTAAACACTGTTCCTCGATCTGTTGTAATCGATTATGGTATTCCAAATCGATGTACTATGTGATCTTCAATAAAATCGATCACATCCTTTTGTTCCACATCTTTTAAAGGGATAGCCTCAACCCACTTAGTAAAATAATCCACTGCTACTATGATAAACTTATGTCCTTTCGATGAATGAGGATGGATTTGCCTAATTAAATCAATAGCCCACCCTCTAAAAGGCCAAGGTTTTATCACTAAGTGTAATTCGCTAGCAGGGATCCTTTGTATTGGTCCAAACTTTTGACATTATTCACAAGATTTTGCATAATTTATGCATTCTTGTTTAATGGATGACCAATACAATTCCTTTCTAAAAATCAACCACTTCATTTTTTCACCCACTAGATGGGCCCCACATAATCCACTATAGACTTCTGCCATCGCAATATAAGCTTCATTTTGGCTTAAACAACACAAAAACACTCCTTCGACATTTTTCTAAAATAATTCATCACCAATTAATGTATAACTCTTGGCACCATACATGATCTTTCGATCAACTGGAGCATGTGGATTTTTCCAATGAGTTACTAAAGGTAACCTCCAATCATTGACATCGAAGTTATTAACACAAAATACATCGAGATTCTTGGACAATTTCTTACGTATTTCTATCATTCTTTCCAAACTTTCTATTGATAATTTATACTTAGACGCAATTTGGGCTAATTCATTTGCTTCTAAGTTATATTCTCGATGTATATGCTCGAAATGAATATTATCGAACCCTTTTATTAACTCTTGCACCTTCGATAAATAAGGTAGCAAATTAAGATTCACACACTTATATTCTCTCTTGACTTGTTTAATAACTAGTTGGGAATCACCTCTTACCAAAATACACTTAGCTTTCATTATTAAAAGAGTTTCCAACCCAACTATCAAGTCTTCATATTCAGCCTCATTATTCGAGCAACCAAGTGTTATTTCTAATAACAACCTCGTAGGAACATGACTTGGAGATATTATTAAAATACCAACTCCAATTCCCTTATCATTACTGGATCTATCGAAATACAAAATCCATCGATCATTCTCTACATAACAGTCGAATAATTCATTATTGGTATGATCTGCCAAAAAATCGCAACCACTTGCCCCTTTATTGATTTTAATGGTTAAAAAATAAATGTAAATTTAGTAAATGCCAACGACCATTTACCAATTCGACTATGTAAAATAGGCTTTGTCAAAAGAAACTTTAACACATTATTTTTTTAATAAACAATCACTTCATGTGGTCTTAAATAGTACTTGAGTTTACAACATGAATGATACAAACAAAGCCCTAACTTTTCGATACGGGCATATCGAGTTTCAGCACTAATCAACAATCGGCTTAAATAATAAATTGCACATTCTACTCCATTTTCATTCTCTTGAGCTAACATACTTGCTATCGTATCATCGGATGCCGAGATGTATAGCTTCAAAGGCTTTCCTCGAGTGATTGGTTTTAACACTGGAGGATTGCTTAAACTTTGCTTGATCTGCTCAAGTGCTTCTTGATGTTGAGTCTCCCATTTGAATTTTTCTTCTTTCTTCAAACTCAACAATGGAGAGAATACTCGTATCTTTCCAGCTAAGTTAGAAATGAATCTCCTTAGGTAATTCACCTTTCCCAATAAAGGCTGTAGCTGCTTTATATTATTTGGGGGAGATATATTGAGAATTTCCTTAGCCTTATTCTTGTCAACTTCGATTCCTTTTTTATGGACTATAAATCCAAGGAATTCCCCTGCATGTACACCAAAAGCACACTTTAAAGGGTTCATTTTCAAACCATGTTTTCGCATTTTATCAAAAGAAAGTCTTAAATGCTCAAAATCAGCTTCTTTCGATTTAGATTTAACAATTATATCATCTATATAAACTTGCATAAAATTGTCAATTAAATCATGAAAAATTAAATTTATGGCTTGCTGCTATGTTGCCCTAGCGTTTTTTAAACTAAATGGAATAACCAACCATTCATATGTTCCTAATGCCCCGGGACATCGAAATGTTGTCTTCGATATGTCATTCGGGGCAATAAAAATTTGATTGTAACCTAAATATCCATCTAGAAGACTTAACATTTCGTTGCCTATTATGGAATCAATTAAAATTTCCGCTATAGGCATCGGATATTCATCTTTAGGAGTGGCAGCATTTAAATCTCTATAATCTATGCACACTCTCATTTTTCCATTTTTCTTAATTACAGGAACTATGTTAGAAACCCAGTCAACATACCTGGTTGTTCGGATGAAATTGGCTTTTAATAGCCTCTCGACCTCTTCTTTAATCTTGCTTAAAACTTCCAGAGCAAATCTTCGAGGTGTTTGTTTAATAGGCTTCTTTCCATCGATCAAAGGTAGTCGATGCTCTACTAAACCTCTGTTTAATCCTGACATTTCATCATAGTCCCAGGTAAAACAATCTTTGTATTCCTTCAGAATACTGATTAAACTCTCTCGAGATTCTTCATCTAATAACCTACTTATGAACGTAGGCCTTTTCACACCCTCATTCCCCAAATTAATCTCTTCAAGAGGATCTTGTGCCCCAATCTTGCTTGTATTTGTGATTGTTTTTTCAAAACCTAAAGGAGATTGGTCATATATATAATCTAACTTCATCTCCTCATTATTACAAACATCTACACCTAAGTCGATTTCAGTATTCAACTTTATTTGTCCTACCCTACCTACTAGCACTTCTTGACTCAATCCAATTTTCCCTTCATTAGCATAAGATGCTAATTGAGTCAACAAATTCGTGCATAGCTTATCCTGCATCATCACTGGCCACTTCGAAGTTGGCCCCCTTTTCTAATAGAAAACCTCGCTCAAGAGACATCTTGAGATGACGAGGTGCAAAGAACTTTGAGTTGAAGTCACTAGTATCCTCGAAAGTGAATGGTCGAGTAACTGCCATTATTTTCAAGGGTTGTTCAGCAGTCGACACAAATGCGGTATAAATGCATTGATCAGCCTCAACCACCTCCAATTGGCCCTCTCGATTCCACAGAAATAACTTTTGAAGGGCAGTAGATGGTATTGCCCCAACTCCATTGATCCATTCCCTCCCCAAGAGCACGTTGAAATTGGCACTTGAGTATAATACAACAAATACAGTGGGTCTCCTCACTATACCTATGGTCACATCGAGCGCAATCATCCCCTCCGAACTTGATGCTTTCCCACTGAAATTAGAAACCATTATGCTATGAGGAACTAAGTCCTTCTTCGTCTTTCCAAACTTGTGCAGCATATTACTTGGTAGTATGTTGATGGCTGCACCTCCATCAACTAGGATCTTATCTACCTTTTGATGCATGCCTAGGAGGCATTACAAGTGTTGTAGGATCTTTCAAACATGTGTAGAAGCATATGGAATCAAAATAACATGTAAAATTGCATGGAAGAACATGAAATCAGATTTTTCCCCAAATGTTAGGGTTCAAATTTGGCCCAGACTTAGAAATTGCAAAACAATTCAATTCAAACGATTAAAAACAAGAACACATGCATAAGAAGCCATAGAAGGAGTTTAATTGAATTTTAATCGATTAAAATGGATGGAAATGATCCATAAATGGTGCAGCCATGAAAGGAAACCAAGAAAAAATAAAAGGAAAAGATGAAC